>CM054131.1:85089161-85122548 GCA_028751855.1 Ambrosia trifida | reverse complement strand
CTAATAAACCTCCTGTCAAGGATGGCTCACTAGACTCAAGGCGGGACAAGTGTAGAAATGCTAAGATGGATCCGGATCGCCCTAGCGTACCAAAATCCCACAAAAATTAGATTAAAACCTCTCCTGGATTAAAACCCTCAAACTATGAAGCAGACTTAAACTCTACTGAAGAAAACCTAGGAAAACTCTAAACACGAACAAGTAGCGACTCCCGCCCTAGCGCTTGTCAACTACCGAACAATGCCTAGTTAGTTACCTAGCAATCTCGAGTTAGATTTCTCACCCTCAAGAATGGACTGCACGTTTTAGTTAATTTATTATATTAGTTTGTTATACTTGTGTCGTACTCCAACTCCAAATACTAGCACGCTAACCTAAGTTGACGAACTAGATTGATTTCTAGACCTAGGGGTATCTCTACATGCCTAGTTCCTCAAAACCAATAAACAAACTTCAAATAAAATCAACACCAACACACATATATCAAATCCAACAATAAAATTAAAATCATGTAATTCTACACATCAAAATTAAAAATCAAAAATCATTAAATACCGCATAAAACGTGTCTAGTTCATAAACCTAAGCAACCATAAAAGTCTAGTTCATAATTATAATTAGAAACATAGTCATAGAGTCTCGAAAAACAATAATAAACATGTCTCTAAATAAATAAAAACGATAAAACAAACCACCGGGTCTTCAAATAATTAATCTTTAGTGCACCCAAGACCTTCCCCGTCTCCAAAAATCCTCCTCTAGTCGATCAAAGCTTCTGCCGCTTCTTGAATGAATATTGAATAATATTCTTCCTGCGCTGATGATAAGCTCCCTCCCCAATGAAAATTAATTCTCCCCCTAATGACTGCCGTCCAAATTAAAACATATATATCCTTCTGCACATTATCATGACCGACTTATTGTTGAAAGGGTTATTTTGTTTTGGTAATTGGCTTGGGCTACGGCCCAAGTCACATCCTTTTTTTTAATTATTATTTATTATTATATATTATTATTACTCCATGCTCTTGACTCGGTTATTCTTGGCTCGACCAAAGTTTCTCGTTTATGCTCCGACGTCCATGAACACATGCTCTCAAGTGTTCGTGTCTCAATTAAAATTCTTTCTTTTTAATCTCATTTTCCACGAAAACCTATAAAATAATAAAAACGAGTACTAAGAGTACCAAAAACTAATAAAAACTATACAATGATAAAAATAGACAAACCAACGAATACACGCCTAAAACTACTAAAAACTATATACAAAAGACTCAATTTATAACTCAAAATACATAGGAGAATAGATGTGTTTTACGACACATCAAACATCCCCACACTTAAACCTTTTTCGTCCCTGAAAAAGAATTATGCTATGGAATCACAATCAAATAATCTGGCCTCAAAACATAGGTTAATTTAATTTTAAAAATCTAGTCACGTGCCAACTGCGATTGCAAGTATGTTTGTCCTCTTAAACCCAACCGCCGGTTTCTAAGCCCCTTATCATGTTAATTTAATTTTAAGTTCCTTTAGTCTACCTAGGGTCTCACACTAGAGAAGCCATAGTTTCACCTAATCCCGTCTCAAGCTTATGAAACAAAAGGAACAACCAATTGACTATTCCTAACCGTTTTATGTAGAAAACCCGGAGAATTTAAAATCATTTGTCTCTGTTTTTTTTTTTTCATCTCAGCATACTTAACTCAGAGGGCGTGACCAATCCAAGTCGCTATCCCAGTGGCCATGCACCTTAAGCTTCAGCATTTTCGCTTTGATTTCTAATTAAATCTTGAGCTTTTTTTTTCAGACAATCCTAGAGGGAGTCGAGTCCGGAGTCACTATCCCTAGAAACGACACCATTGGCCTTGCCCTTATTTTATATCCAGCTCTTTTTTTTCAACTTTTGATTAGAAATTCTAACGGTTTTAAACTTATAACGGTATTCCTTATACTATTATTGGCGGTTTCAGCTTCCCCATTTTTTCCTAGATGAGAACCCACAAGGTATCCTAATATATTTAGGTGTATTCGCTCAAAGGAAACTTTTCTACCGGCTGGGCCTACCCACACATCCCAAGTCAACACGCTTTCGATTATTTATTCTTTTAATACATATAATATTTGAAAACCAGACACTTGATTTTATCTATCATTTCCCATATTTTATAAGGGATATTTTTTTCTTTTTTTTTCAATTTTTTTTTCAGTTTTTTTTTCCACTCAAAACGACTCTATATACAGACTAAACGACAGTTTCCCATCCCCACACTTAAACTCTACATTGTCTTCAATGTAGGAATAGAAAATGACTCAAAACAAAAAAAAATCCGAATACAAAAATAAAAAGACGAGGGCAAATTGAAAAGGACTTAGCTGGTTAATTTTTCTTCGTAAGCTCTAGCACTCTAGTCCAATCCAGCTCGATCGTATAGCATTTTGGTCGCGATCGGCTCTGACAACTCGTAAACTCTGGGCTTGCCTTGACAAATGATAAACAACTTTGGAATCACCCGAATGGAGATTGAGTACGGGCGGTGCAATCCAAACCTGCACAAAATGAAACAAACAAAACCCGAGCAAAATACTAAACCACGCAAAACTAAAAGACTCAAACTACTAACTTAGACTCATAATATAACAACAAACAAGAAGACGTACCTGCTCGGCAAAATGGCGGTGAATGGTGGTAGAACCAAATGGGTAGAAAAAAAAAATTTTGGTTCTCGCTCAACGTTAAGGACACTGGTGATCACAACACGCGTTGCAAGCGGAAAAAAATATAACTTTCCGGGGTAATAACTGGTCGCATGAGACGAACAGGTCAGCCCAGACTCCTCACATTACGTGAAAAGTCTTTTTTCACAAAAAGTTAATTAAATTTTTTTTTTAGAGAAAAATTCTCTTTTATTGCCCAAACCTTTACCAAAACTCCCACTCATAAAATATATATAAAGATTATACAGGGGATCCGCTCATGTGAATTTTCCTCTACCTAAGCAAACACGCAAACAGACACAAAAAAAAAAACAAAGATAAAAAAGAAAGATAAAAACCTATGAACCACTACCGAAGGACGGACCACAAATAAAAAAAAATGAAAAGCTAGAAAAAAAATTAATAGGTATAAATATAAATTTACAAACTCTACAGAGCCTCCCAACACTTAAACTTAATCAGGGGGCTTCTCTTTTATCTGGACCCGATCCAACCCGTTTAATTCCACCCGGTCCATATTATTTAGCAAAATTACATTAGTGGAATTGAAAAATATTTTATCAAATTTAAATGGGTCGGGCCACCAATATTTAAATTTACCTGGACCAAACCTGATTCTTGGCATGTAATGAAGGGACTTGTTGTCTCTGCAACTCCTGACCCCCACCCTGTGTCGGTCCGGGTGCCTCTTTGCCTTCTCCTGTGGTGGTGGCCATGGTGGTGGCACTAGTAGCAGTGTAATATCCAATGCCTGCATGGGCCGGCTGTGGTGTTCTTCTTCTTCCACCACTGCTTTTTTCTCATCTTCCTTGTTTGGTGACACTTGTTCTAAATCTTTGTCCACTTCTGGAGCTGTCAAATCAACCAACTCGTCACCAAACTCTGCTTCCCCATCAGCTACTTCTTCAAGCAGATCAGTGGTGTCTTCCTCTTCCACCACTTCTTCCTCAAATAGCTAGCCTGTGGATTCTGAAAAATCCATATCTTCCTCAGCCTCCCTCCAGACATCTGCCCCCCAAGGATATGTTGCTGAACTAGATATCTGGCAAGGCTGCTCATCCTGCTGAACCAAAGGTGGGACTAAGGCGTCCATTATGGTCTCTGGCTCTAACCCTGAATCCTGCAAAATATCATCCTCACAAGACAAGTGTAAAGAATCATATGTGTCAGTTAAATCATGCACAGAATCAGATGAGTAAGGACAAACAGTTTCAGCAACGGGCCTAATACAATCAGGTAATGTAAGTGTTACCATCTCGTCTGGGTCATCATATGTGAAATAAACCAGCTGAACTGGAGGTGGGACTTCAACGTCCATTATGGTCTTCAGTTCATCCACCTGAGCCTGTAGCCTCTCAAGTGCCGCATCTTGTTCCCTCAAATAGTCGGTGCGCATGGATAGCAAAGAACGCATATCCTCGAGCATGAGCTGTTGATTAGCAAGGAAGGCGTCTTGCTTAGCAACAAGGGCGGCAAAGTCGGGCCTAGTGTGAGACGAGACATCCCGATAATCGGGGTGTGGATACAAATGTTGGCTAGGTGGATACTCTGACGAGCTACCACCATGCCTTTCCTCAAACGTCTCAGCTTGTAGACGATCAGGCCGACTTTTTATTCTATCTAGTGACTCAGATGTTGCAGGGTTAAACCACCGGTCAGCCTGTGGGTATGAAGGCTGGTATGACTGGTATGGCTGCGGCTGCAAATACTCATTAAAATAATTATCCGTGGAATATCCCAATGAATATGAATGAGGGCATCTTATGGTAAAATGGGGTCCTCCGCAGATCTCGTACATGATAAAAATTATATATTACGAATAAAATAATAATAATAATAATAAGAAATAAAAAAAATAAATAAAAGCAAAAATTATTCACAAAATAGTAGACCAGAAACGGATCAGATAATTCTCAAGAGTGCAAATTGCGTCCCCGGCAACGGCGCCAAAAACTTGATGTGTGTAAATGTATATATAAAAATAACACAAGCTTTATTTAAAACGACTCACCTAAAAACTACACACGCACGGCAAGTGTACCGGTCGCAAAGCAGTAAACAGATAAGACCGAGTATCGAACCCAAAGACGCGAATGCAACTCTAGATCACAACCTATACCGAATACTAGCCTAAATAAATAGATACTTATATGGGGGTATTTTAAACTATTAATTACAAACTTAATTAAACTAAATAGATTAAACTTAACTTAACTCGGCAACTAATACGAACTTAAGGAACTGGAGAAATCAGATAGGAAGAAGGCTGGTTACTTAGGTAAAATCCCTAGACACTAGCAATAAATCCTGAATCTGATAATTAACTTGAGACCCTATTCTTACCTAATAAACCTCCTGTCAAGGATGGCTCACTAGACTAAAGGCGGGACAAGTGTAGAAATGCTAAGATGGATCCGGATCGCCCTAGCGTACCAAAATCCCACAAAAATTAGATTAAAACCTCTCCTGGATTAAAACCCTCAAACTATGAAGCAGACTTAAACTCTACTGAAGAAAACCTAGGAAAACTCTAAACACGAACAAGTAGCGACTCCCGCCCTAGCGCTTGTCAACTAACGAACAATGCCTAGTTAGTTACCTAGCAATCTCGAGTTAGATTTCTCACCCTCAAGAATGGACTGCACGTTTTAGTTAATTTATTATATTAGTTTGTTATACTTGTGTCGTACTCCAACTCCAAATACTAGCACGCTAACCTAAGTTGACGAACTAGATTGATTTCTAGACCTAGGGGGTATCTCTACATGCCTAGTTCCTCAAAACCAATAAACAAACTTCAAATAAAATCAACACCAACACACATATATCAAATCCAACAATAAAATTAAAATCATGTAATTCTACACATCAAAATTAAAAACCAAAAATCATTAAATACCGCATAAAACGTGTCTAGTTCATAAACCTAAGCAACCATAAAAGTCTAGTTCATAATTATAATTAGAAACATAGTCATAGAGTCTCGAAAAACAATAATAAACATGTCTCTAAATAAATAAAAACGATAAAACAAACCACCGGGTCTTCAAATAATTAATCTTTAGTGCACCCAAGACCTTCCCCGTCTCCAAAAATCCTCCTCTAGTCGATCAAAGCTTCTGCCGCTTCTTGAATGAATATTGAATAATATTCTTCCTGCGCTGATGATAAGCTCCCTCCCCAATGAAAATTAATTCTCCCCCTAATGATTGCCGTCCAAATTAAAACATATATATCCTTCTACACATTATCATGACCGACTTATTGTTGCAAGGGTTATTTTGTTTTGGTAATTGGCTTGGGCTACGGCCCAAGTCACATCCTTTTTTTTAATTATTATTTATTATTATATATTATTATTACTCCATGCTCTTGACTCGGTTATTCTTGACTCGATCAAAGTTTCTCGTTTACGCTCTGACGTCCATGAATACATGCTCTCAAGTGTTCGTGTCTCAATTAAAATTCTTTCATTTTAAGCTCATTTTCCACGAACACCTATAAAATAATAAAAACGAGTACTAAGAGTACCAAAAACTAATAAAAACTATACAATGATAAAAATAGACAAACCAACGAATACACGCCTAAAACTACTAAAAACTATATACAAAAGACTCCATTTATAACTCAAAATTCATAGGAGAATAGATGTGTTTTACGAAACATCAGTAAGGCGTGGACTGTTAACCTCGCCAAGATAACCCAAGAGGTGGAAACGAATGTAATGGGGGTAATGGAAGGAATGATGACGAGTAGGTTCGATGAACTAAAGAAATTGATTGAAGAGGGGTCGTTTGGCTCCAAGAATGTTAAGAGATGTACATACCGAAAATTTATGTCATGCAACCCTACGGTGTTTAAGGGAGAAATAGATCCACTCAAATGTCTAAGGTGTATCTCGGATATGGAAGGGGTGTTTGCACGAAGTCATTGCGAAGGCGAAGATGAAGTAATGTTTGCCACGGGTCAATTGCGACTCCACGCAAAGGATTGGTGGGATAGTTATAGTAAGGAAGTGGGGCAAGAACGAGTAAGAACCATGACATGGGCTGAGTTTAAAGAGCCCTTCCTGAAGCATCATTGTCCTCAAACTGCAATTGATCGCATTCAGGAAGAGTTTCTACACCTCCGCCAGAAGAATGAAACCATTGATGAGATCACAAACATATTCCTCGACAAGATGAAGTTTTGTCCAGAATTGGTGGGAACGGAACGGATGAAGATTAACAGGTATCATGCCATGTTAAGGGCAGAATACCGGGAGTTTATCACTGCATCGAAATGCAACACATTGGGTGAACTCATTGATTGGGCTCGTGAACGGGAAACAAAATTAAAACGCTAAGAACAACGGGGTGAGAAGAGAAAGGTTGAAAGGACTTGGGAGTCACCAAAGAAGGCTAAAGGGCACGAACAGGGCAAGAAGGATTCTAAGAAGGGTGAGGTACCGAGTTGTAAACGTGTGGGAAACCACATACGGGGGAATGCCGTTTGGGACAAAAGACGTGCTACAATTGTGGGAAGGCGGGACATCCGTTTTATAAATGCCCTAGTCCGGTTCAGTTGTGTTATCATTGTTATGAACCCGGGCACTTCAAAGCGGATTGTCCCAAGCTCAAGAAGGAGGCACCGAAAGAGGGAAAGAAGAATGAAGCTTCGAAGGCTCGTGGAAGAATGTTTCAAATCGCCACTGAAGAAGCAAAGAACCACCCCGAGGTGGTGTCGGGTATGTTACTAGTCAACAATACTCTTATGTATGTGTTGTTTGATACGGGGGCAAGTAGGCCTTTTGTGTCTACCAAAGTGATTTACCACCCTCCTTTATCATTGAAACGTTGTCAAGCCCATTAGAAGTAGAAATTACGGATAGCAAGAACTATTTATTACACAACATATGTAGAAATTGTACTCTCACGGTAGAAGGGGAGGATTTTAGGGTATACTTGGTACCTATGCCTATGGGGGAATTCCAAGTAGTGATAGGCATGGATTGGTTGGCCAAACACCACGCGGAATTCCAATGCAAGAATAAAACCATATACGTTACCTCACCTAGTGGGCGGCGGGTAAGTTTTATAGGGGATAGAAAGGTCGAAGCCAAGTTGTGAACCTTGGTGGAGACCATGAAGCATGTGCGTAATGGGGGAAAGACATTCATGGCCTACGTAGTTGATACCACTATCACCACCCCCAAGATTGAAGAAGTACCGATTGTTAGGGAATTTCGGGATGTATTTCCGGACGATCTTCCGAGGCTTCCTCCCGAACTCGAAATAGAGTTTAAAATTGAATTGGTGCCCGGGGCTCAACCCGTCGCAAAAACACCATATAGGTTGGCCCCCACCGAACTCCGGGAGTTGATGACACAACTTCAAGAGTTACTCGATAAGGGCTTCATTCGCCCGAGTGTGTCCCCGTGGGGAGCCCCTATATTGTTTGTGAAAAAGAAGGATGGGTCTATGCGGATGTGCATAGACTACCAGGAGTTGAATAAACTAACAATAAAGAACCGCTACCCTTACCCCATATTGATGATCTATTTGATCAACTTCAAGGAGCGAGTTGGTTCTCAAAGATTGACATTCGCTCCGGGTACCATCAGTTGAAGGTAAGGGAAGAAGATGTGGCCAAAACGGCATTTAGGACTCGGTATGGGCATTACGAGTTCCTAGTAATGTCCTTCAGGTTGACAAATGCTCCGGCCGCATTCATGGATTTGATGAATCGGGTGTGTCGTTCAATGTTGGATCGTTTTGTGATAGTATTTATAGACGACATTTTGATCTACTCCCGAAGTGAATCGGATCACGCGGATCATTTACGAGAAGTCCTTGAGACACTTAGAAAGGAAAAGCTATATGCTAAATTTTCTAAGTGTGCCTGTTGGTTGAGGGAAGTCCAGTTTTTGGGACATGTGGTGAATGAGAAGGGCATTTCTGTAGACCCTTCAAAAGTGAAGGCGGTGGTGGAATGGGTTTCTCCCAAGAACCCGAGCGAAATTCAAAGTTTTCTGGGCCTAGCCGGTTATTATAGAATATTCATCCAAGATTTTTCAAAGGTGGCACTACCTTTGACACGGATGACAAAGAAGAGTGAAAAGTTCGTTTGGGGCAAAGACCAAGAAAGAGCCTTCCGAGTGCTGAAAGAGACGTTGTCTAGTTCGCCTGTTCTGACCTTGCCTGAAGGGTCGGATGATTTTGTGGTTTATACGGATGCCTCGCATCAAGGGTTGGGATGTGTTTTGATGCAACGGGGGAAAGTCATCGCCTACGCATCAAGACATCTCAAACCCCATGAATGTAATTACCCAACCCACGATTTAGAGTTGGGGGCCGTAGTGTTCGCGTTGAAAATCTGGAGGCATTATTTGTATGGGACAAAATGCACCATATATTCCGATCACAAAAGCCTCAAGTATTTCTTCGAACGGAAAGATCTCAACATGAGACAACGGAGGTGGCTAGAGTTGATCAAAGATTATGATTGTGATATCGTGTACCATCCGGGCAAGGCCAATGTGGTGGCCGACGCCTTGAGTCGGAAAGAATACCCACCCCTGATTCAAGTTAAGGCCTTGGGTGTAGTAATTACATCTACCCTTTTGAGTGAGATACGAAAGGCCCAAGTTGAGGCTTTGCAAGCCAATGACCCGAAGAAGATAAGAATGAAAGGGATGATAGACAAGTTGGAAGAAAATGCGGATGGGATGAAGACCCGATATGGGCGGGTATGGGTTCCTTGGACATGTGAAGTCAAGGCTTCACTACTTGACAAAGCCCACAAGTCCCGGTTCTCAATCCACAAGGGGACGACCAAGATGTATCGGGATCTAAAGAAAGACTATTGGTGGCCGGGAATGAAGCGCGACATCGCTAAGTATGTGGAGAAATGTTTGACCTGTTCTCAAGTCAAAGCCGAACACCAAAAGCCTTATGGGAAGTTACAATCACTTGAGGTGCCGGTGTGGAAGTGGGAGGAGATCACTATGGATCTCGTGACAAAATTACCAAAGACAAGGAAGGGTTATGATGCAATTTGGGTAGTGGTGGACCGGCTTACAAAAAGCGCACACTTTTTGGCTATTCGGGAGGCCTACACCTCCGAACGGATGGCGGAAATTTATGTGAATGAGATTGTATCCCGGCATGGTGTACCCGTGTCTATTGTGTCGGATCGGGACACTCGATTCACATCCCGGTATTGGAGGAGGTTTCAAGAAGAAATGGGTACAAAGTTGTTAGTTAGTACCGCCTACCACCCTCAAACTGACGGGCAAACTGAAAGGACCATTCAGACCCTCATAGATATGTTGAGGGCATGTGTTTTAGATTTTGGGGGAAGTTGGGATGAACACTTACCATTAGTGGAATTCTCTTATAATAACAGTTATCACAGTAGCATCCAAATGGCACCGTTTGAGATGCTATATGGGAGAAAATGTAGAACCCCGGTGTGTTGGGGGGAAGTGGGTCAGCGGGAGTTACCTCCAAGTGATTTAGTGGCCCTCACTAACGAGAAAATTAGCCTAATACGGGCTAGAATACAAACCGCCCAAGACCGACAAAAGGCTTATGAGGATCGTAGAAGACGCCCGATCGAATTTCAAGTGGGAGATTTTGTGTTATTAAAAGTCTCCCCTTGGAACGACATTATCAGATTTCGTAAACGCGAAAAGTTAGGCCCGCGTTATATAGGACCATTCAAAATTTTGGCACGGATCGGGCAAGTGGCTTACCGGTTGGAGCTACCGTCATCCTTGAGTGGGATCCATGACACCTTTCATGTGTCCCAGTTACGGAAGTGTCTCGCGGATGAAACCGCGTACGTGCCTCTTGAAGACATGGAGGTAGACGACAAATTGAATTATGTAGAAAAACCGGTGGCTATAAGAGATTTCAAGGTGAAGCGGTTGTGAAATAAGACCATAAACCAAGTCTTGGTTCAATGGCAACATCGGAAGGGTTCAGATCTTACGTGGGAATCCGAGGAAGAAATGCGGAAACACTACCCGGCTCTATTCGGTACGTATCTAGGTTTCGGGGTCGAAACCTTTTTAAGGGGGGGGGGGTAGACTTGTAACACCCCAAAAATATTAAATTAATGGTAGTATGGTAAGTGTGTGTGTGTATATATATATGTTGGTGCGAGTATGTATGTATGCGTTAATATGTATGTATATGTTGTACCCCTAGTTGTAAGTAGTGCATTGGTAGTTGTACATTTAACAAACATAAAATTTACCAAGTTAGTTACTTGGGTAAATTGGTGATAGCCTAGTTGATAAAAGGGAGGGGTTAAATATGAAACAATACCCATCTTGAGGGGCTGGCCTTGAGAAGAATAGAAGTAGTAAAATAGTTAAGGGGTTAGAAGGGAAAATGGGGCATTTGGAAAGAAAAGAGAAACGCAGAGAGAGAGGAAGAAGGTGGCAACAAAAGGGGGTCTTCACCCCATCCATCCATAGCTAAAAATTATAAGTAGAAATCACCTCTAATCCCCTAGATGTTCTTGAATTATTAACCCTCTTGTGGTGCTAATCTCATTGGTAAGTTGTATGATTAATTTTAGTAGAGTTTGGAAGTAGTTTGGTGGGATTTCATGATTTTACTATGATAATTACTCTTGTGGCTTAGGAAAGGATGATTTGTATGTATGATAGTGTAAAATTGATGAGATTGCATGTTAAATTGGGTATGTTAGGGATGAATTGAGAATTGTTAAGTGGGTGTTGGAATGAAGGTTCCTGATGACTTTTTAAAAGTCAAACAGGACCTTAATATCATGAGAGCTCAATTGATTATGCGTTATTGTTAGAAATTTATGTAGATTGTAAATGCTTGGCACCTTAGAATAGGTGAATTTGTGAGAAATAAATGTCAAACATGATGGTAGTGTATGTAACTATGAAATAATGTTAGTTTATTATCCTTAAACCAAGAATGGTAGTAGGTGAAAGTATGAGAACTAAAGTATGAATTTCCTGCACTATATAGGTGTGAAGGTTGAAGGCTCAAGTAGTCAAAAGGAGCAAGGTGCACGCGACAAAGGTAAGTTGGTTACTACCAACTATTTAGTTTAATGAACATATTGGTCATATTTGTTATGTATGTATTTGTTGTGGTTGAACTTGACGGAATGAAAGTAGTATGAAGTACCTTTGTGGTTACACAAGGGTGCAAGTTAGTAGAATGGTTTAAGATGGTAGAAGCATCCTTAACGGGTCAAAACGGTGGGAGTACCCTTAACGGGTCAAAACGGTAGAAGTACCTTTAACGGGTCAAAACGGTAGAAGTACCCTTACGGGTCAATATGGTAGAAGTACCCTTAACGGTTCATATGATAGAAGTAAGGATTTCATCATGGTTCCATGGATTCCTTGGGTTCCTTGGACAAGATGATGATATTGTTTATAGCATACTAAATGTTTGCCTTGTTGAATTGTAATAGGTAAAGCTCACGAGTGAAGATCAAGTCTCAAGGGAGGTCGGATTATGCACGCTCACGTTCTTTTGGGTTGGGTACCATGGTAGTATTAGGATCTTTGAGTCATTTAAACAAGTTGTTAATGTTTTGTACATGGTTTTGAATATGGGTCAAATATTCACATGGTAGCCAACTTGGGCATTGTCTTTTGTAAACTTAACTAGTGTCGCCAAGGTTGTTGGTATGTCGTTGGACAAGACGTTTTGGGTATGTATATATAATGGATGTTTATATATTATCCTTATGTTTTGAAAAAATCGAGTCTTACAAAAATGACAAACAAGTATATTTAGTTTGCCTCAATTGAAGTATAGTTGTTTTTCCCTTTCATTATTTACTGATTTAAGAATCTTAATGGCGTTTATGCAATTTATGGTTACTAAAAGACTAGGTCTCATCTCTCCCCGTCTTAAATTCCGCTTCCATACGAATTCCTTCAATCCCAAATTCCAATGGTTATTTAATTTATAGGAATTTAATATATGTATGAGAAGAATTTTGATAACAAAAGATAAATGTGTAGTCAAGTCATATATCAGCTTCATATCTGGATTATTTATATGATTCGGCTATTATTGAGATGATTTACCACTATTTTTACAAGCAAAAAGACTCTTCTTTTGTTTGTCACCAAATCTTAGTTTTAAAGTGTAACACACATTTTTTAATGAATTAATATTAATGGTTGTTGCAAGAGATCACAAATGAATTGGCATTATATGCTTTAAACAATGTCACATACTTGCTACTATCCTTTATTTTTATTTTTTCTAACCATTGTGTTATGTATTGGTTAATATTCAGATTTGGAAATGTGTTGAAACGGGAGATAGAAGAATGCTTACAAACTGCTCAAGAAATAGGTGCTTTAATGGATCCAATATATACTTTGCTTGATAGAAATTAGCATGTCACAAAAATATATTTTATTATATTTCTCGATTTTATACACTCGTAATAATTTAGTGGAGATGAATAGTAGCTTTTCATATATGAAAAGCTTGATGATGGATTTTTTAAAATATAAGGGTAGGGTAAACAAATGGTGGATGTGATGTAGTGAGTTTTTAGTATAATTTTTTAAATTTTAAAAATTGGGGAAGGTTTGATGGTTGAGTTGTGAATGCTCTAAACCCACTTGTTTTTAGGTTCCCCATTCAATTTAAAATTTAAAAATTAATTATTATTTTTTTGAAGCTTTTGCAAATAAACGTATATAGAAGCCTTTTTAATAAAAAAAATGTTTGAAAAAAAAAGCTTAAAATGAGTTTTAAAAAAAGGTAAAAAAAATATTTTGCAAAAAATACTATGGAATGGCTTCTACATATCTTTATATAAAAAAACTCTAAAAAAATATTTGAAGACAATATTTTTTTAGATGTTAACTTGATTTCTTATGATAAATTTAACATGTTAAATAAATGGTACTCTAGTTCTGCACTTTTTTTTATGGTGACCCGTCCTTGATGTCTTAAGTTATGCGGTTTAAAGGTAAACCAAAATTTCTTAAAACATAACTTTATGCACCAAAAACCTTATAAGTTATTCCTAACTAGTTCAACTAGTTTCATTTATAACAACTCGTATAACCTTTTGCCCATTCCATAACATGTTCCATCCTTTCATTGCATTAACAAGAAAGTGAGAAAATAAAATTTAGGGCTTCAAAGGAAGTAGAAAGAACAGCTCCATTGGCTGCCATTTGGGGGGTTGTTGTTCACCATTCTATATCAATCAAAAGAACAAAAATCCAAGAGACAAGACAAGTACACACATGCACATACAAACTTAACTTCATGCGTGAAAAGTATGGGTCTCAAAATCCATGTGTGGTGATGTTAAGTCACGACCTTGAGAAAGCTTTACCACATGTTTGAAAGTGACATGTTGTCTTGTTTAAAATTTAACAAACTAATAATCACATCCTCATCAGTAATTATTGGTTATAATTATTACAAAGTCAGTGATAATCACATCCTCATCACTAGTTATTACTTATTTTCGTGAACTAACATTAAAAGGGTCTACAAGAAACACAACACGATATTAAATAGGTTTGACACAACATGAACGACTAAGAATATCGATATTAGGGTTGAAGAATTCAACTAGCCAACCTGACACGATTGACACCTTGTATGTGTGTATCAAATTACGTGGATTATGCCTATGCTTGGCTGAAATTTCAGTATGTTTTGGTATGTAAATTTGATAAATTATAGCTAGTCTCTATTTTTTTGATAGGTCATCCTTAAGAATTCTAGGGCCTTGTGCAAGTGGAAAAAAGGATTGCCGAGGTGTGTTACCTTGAGCTGTTACAGATGATATCAGAGCCGGGGCCCGGATCGGTGTGCCAGTCGTGCCCGCAAAGACGCTGGGCTCCCTAAGGGGGGTGGAATGTGAGATCCCACATCGGTTGTGTAAGGGAGAACAGAACTCCTTATAAGGGAGTGGCCACCCTCACTATCACAACACGTTTTGGCCAGTCCTTCGGGAGTGAGACCAATGCAAAACCGTGAGCTGCGGCAAAGCGGACAATATTGTGGTGCGGGTTACCTTGGGTTGTTACAGGAATGGCTTCTACATATCCTTATATGAAAAAACTCTGAAAAAATATTTGAAGAAAATAATATTTTAGATGTTAACTTGATTTTATTATGATAAATTTAATATGTTAAATAAATCGTTCCTCACTTTTTTTAGGGTGACCCATCTTTGGTGTCTTAAGTTATACGGTTTAAAAGTAAACCAAAATTTCTTAAAACTTTATTCACCACAAACGCTTTCCTAACTAGTTCAACTAGTTTCATTTATAACAACTCGTATAACCTTTTGCCCATTCCATAACATGTTCCATCCTTTCATTGCATTAACAAGAAAGTGAGAAAATAAAATTTAGGGCTTCAAAGGAAGTAGAAAGAACAGCTCCATTGGCTGCCATTTGGGGGGTTGTTGTTGTTCACCATTCTATATCAATCAAAAGAACAAAAAGGGTGATACTATTTACACAACCAACAAAAAACCCTAAACAACCTTAGGACGGGTCGTCGAGGCCTAGATGGGCCGTTAAGAAAAATTAGGGTTTCAGGACGGGTCGTCCAGGTATTGATGGGCCGTTTGTTTACAGAAAAGACAAAACCGACGGGCCGTTGAGGCCCAGACGGCCCGTAGAAGTACGATGTACGAGGTGATCAGTCTGAACTCCTGCAAAAGCAGGCAGTTCAGACTGAAAAGTCTGAAAAAGGTGCATTAGGACGGGCCGTCCAGGCCCCGACGGCCCGTTGAAATGTGTTAGGTTAGAGCATTTAATCCCTAGACGGCCCATCTAGGCCTCGACGGCCCGTTGAGATTTCCAGATTTAACCATTACACGATCAGCTTCTTCCCCATTTGAACCAAACCTTAAAACATCACCACCACCAAAACCCTCGACCCATTTCGACTTCCCGGTCTCACGATGACATATTTACAAAGCTTTTCAACCGTTGACCTGTCTGAGAACGAGTCTTACGTCTCTGAAAGCGTAGGGTATGAACCCGAGGTTCAAGTTGGTGAAGAGGAGGTTAAATCCGGGGTTCGTGGTAATGACGGGAACATGCTGCCCGATCTCAACGAGGAATATGTAGAGGAACAGGAGTCATTTTTCGTGCCACCAAGCTACCCGCAGTACACGTACGGGAGTTACCATTCGCGCGGGAATCGTGCTAATGATGACAACCAGGAAGATGCTAACATAAAAGTTGAACCTAACCCGGATGTTTCGTATGAAACCGAGCAGGTGCGTTTATTTATTTACACTAGTATATCTTTACAGTAGTATATAATTTAGAGTAGTATGAATTTAGACTAGACTCTTGTATAAATTTTCAGGTATTCGGGTCTGTTGAAGAGATGAAACAATGGGCTTACGATAGAGCCCTTGCTAGCGGTTACGTCCTAGTGACAGGACGTTCTGTTTCAAAAGGCAGTGGAAATAATGCAAGAAAAATTAGGATAGACCTGAGATGCGACCGTGCTGGCGAATACCATACTACAGCCACAGTAAGATCTACGGGTAGCAAAAAGATTAACTGTCCATTTATGTTAATAGGGAGGCTACGCAAAGAGGGTTGGAAGTTGGAGGTTAAACACGCGAATCATAACCACGACCCTTTTATACATGTTGAGGGTCACGCTTTTGCTAGGCGGCTGACACCACAAGAAGAAGAAATGGTGGAAACGCTTTATTTTCAAGGCCTGGAACCGGCAAACATACATTTGGCCATCAGAGCACAAAACCCGAATAATAAATGTATTCTAAGAGACATACACAATACAGTGAGCAAGATTAAACATAGAATTTACGGCGATAAAACCCAAATGCAGGTATTATTATTAATTACTATTATTGTCATAGACTATTATTAATTTTGTTGTTGTTAAATATTAAATATTGTTATTATTATTGTTATGCAGATACTCGAGAGTATCCTGGTTGAAAAGAAATTTACTTATTTCACCAAGCAGAATCCAGAGACAGATGCTGTTGAGAATATTTTCTTTTCACACCGGGTCTCGTACAATCTCTGGCGTGCCTTCCCACATGTGATGCTGATCGACGCCACCTACAAAACGAACGAGTACAGAATCCCATTTGTTCAAATTGTGGGTATGACGTCGACAAACCAGTCGTTTTGTATCGCCCATGCATTTATCGTTAAAGAGAAAACGAGTAACTACACATGGGTGCTTGAGAGGCTCAAAGATTTGCTGGAGGGGAGTATGGAGCCACGTGTAATTGTTACAGATAGAGATCTGGCTCTGATGAGTGCATGTGCTACAGTTTTCCCGGATGCTACGAAATTGCTTTGCAGGTGTCATATTCAACGAAATATTATTATTATTATTATTATTATTATTATTATTATTATTATTATTATTAATATTATTGTTGTTGTTTTGCAGGTATCATATTCAACGAAATATTGCAAAATATCATAAAGCAGGATTTCCAAAAGAAGAATGGGAAATATTTTTGCAGTATTTTGGTCGACTGTGTAAATCTCCTGACAAAGAGGCTTACGAATTCAATCTTGAAGCGCTCTACAGACGACTTTGGGGGCAGGATCGAACGGGTATATATTTTATTTTTTATTTTGCTTTACAAGCGTACATATTTTCTGTATTGACATCACTATTCTGTTTTTTACAGAGGTTTATGACTACATGGAGTCAGTTTGGCTCCGAGATTATAAAGAAATGTTTGTGGAAGCATGGGCAAATGAAAACCTTACGTTCGGTCAGACTACGACCAACAGGGTCGAGAGTCAGCATGCTCTGATTAAGAGGTACATAAAAGGCCCGAACAGCTCGCTCCACGCGCTTGTGATGGAAATAGACAAAGTTATGGAATCACGGCGCGTAGCGATAAAGCACTCCTTCGAACACAGCCGATCAACAAGAATGTGGAAACATGATCTACCGTTGTTTCAAGACGTAATCGGTAGGGTTTCCCATCTAGCGCTTAATTTGATGCTCGGAGGGGTCAACAAGATAAATTATATATGGAACAAAAGAGGTCTTGTGAACACCGACTCAAGAAGACTTATGGATTGCCATGTTCCTGTCAATTGCAATTGTATGATACGAAAGGTAACATCATTTTTTAGACTTATTATTTTTTTTAGGATATAATAGTCAAATTTATAAATGTTTGAAGCGTTTTGTAGACGACTTGTGTTGTCTGGTTCGTACAAAAACAGAGGAAACTCTGCCAAATTTTTATAAAATTATTGATTTGTTGTTGTTGTGATTGAATATATATATCAGATACACGAGTGTCACTGGCTGATATCGACGTCTTCTGGACACGACTTGACTTTATGCCAGAAGTAGCTGAGAATCCCGAGTTTGACTTTCAGCACCAAATGAATGCATTCGCTGAGCAACTAAGGTCGCAACCGGTGCAAGTGAAAAAAAGCATGTTGCAGAAGATGAAGGAGGTGTTGAATCCGATTATGACTAAACATAAACCTCCTGAGGTACAAACCGATACTCGGGGTCGGCCAACAACAAGTGAAAAGGAAAAAAAGGAAGATAAGGCTGCGGTTCGTATTATTATTATTATTATTATTATTATTATTATTATTATTATTGTTGTTGTTGTTGTTGTTGTTGTTGTTATATAATTTTTTCAACGTAGGGCAAAAAGCCTTCTAGAAGAGGTAAACAATCAAGGGACAAACCGATTGTTTACGATGAAGATTTTCCACTGTTGGAAAGGGATAGGTACAAACTACTAATATATAAATTCACACATGCATACATATTTATACACATATTAAATCTCACTTTTTGATGGGTACAGGTACAAACTGGAGATCGAAAGGTTTAAGAAATGGCTTCCACCTGCATATCATAGATACATTACAGACATTCGGGATGTCCATGGAGACGGTCACTGTGGCTTTCGATCCGTAGCTGTGTGCTTAGGGTGGCAACAGGATATGTGGTACTTCATCCGCAAACAGCTTAAGGAGGAGATCGTCGAGAATGAAGACCGGTGGAGGCCAATTTTAAACGAAGTAGATTACGATACTTACGACAGAGTCTCCAACTCATTCGATCACATTGGAGTGGGACCAGCAACGCACGACCAATGGATGGAGATGCCCGCCTCAGGATTACTGATTGCTCAGAAATTTAGGGTGGTTGTTCAATTTCTCTCTCCGTATGATCAAAGTGAGACGTACTTCCCTATGTTCGATGGTCCACACACCGTTGAAGAACATGCGTTCGTATCGTTTGCTTTTGTTAACAAAAATCATTTCATCAAGATTGAGTTGGCAGAAGGCGCCCCAATGCCAAAACTGAATCCGTCATGGCGTAAGTGGCGATATGAAGAGGCAAGTGAGTGGGAGACGGTATATGACGACCGTATACAAAGGGTTGATGTTCGATCACCTCAATACTTCGACTTAACTTAGCTTATCGTATGTTACCGGACCGGACGAACGGAAAAATTTGTTGTATGTGTTCATTTATACTTATTATAAAAATATACTCCCTTTTTTTATAAAAAAAATACAAATACCAAGCTTAAAATATATAAAATACACTAAAAATTAAAAAAAAAAAAAAAAAAAAACAAGGTCGTCCAGGCCTTAATGGGCCGTCCAAGGCCTAAAATTGGTTTTTAGACGGCCCGTCCAGGCCTCAACGGCCCGTTTGGAGCCCCAAAACTAAGGCTCGTCCAGCCTCAACGACCCGTCCTCAGTCTTCTTGACTGGCCGTCAAGGCCTCAACTGCCCGTCCCAACACAAAGCTTCCAAGAGAAGCTTCTGTTTTAAATTAAAAAAAAATAGTCATCCAACGGACCGTCTGGGCCTGGACGGCCCGTCCCAACACACTTTTTTAACTTCCCTACGGCCCGTCTAGGTCTCGACGGCCCGTAGGGAAAAATTTAAAACCCACAAAAACCAGCAGAACAGACGATCCTCCCAAAAAATTTCACTTTCCCTCTTCAACCACTCTCCCCCTCCCTCTTCAACCCCAACCACCACCACAACCACCACACTACCACCGTCCTCCTCCACCGTCTTCTTCATCCTTCCTCCCCGTTCATTCTAGGTATTATTATTATTGTTATTATTATTGTTATTATTATTGTTATTATTAGTTTTAGGGTTTTTTTTATTTTTTTTAAGGTTGTGGTGGTAGTGTGGTGGCTGTGGTGGTGGTTGGGGTGGGGTTGTTGTGGGTCTGTGGTGGTGGTTGGGTGGGGTGAGGGAGGTGGCGATTGTGGTAGGTTGGGTTGGGGTGGGGGCAGTGGTGGTGGTAGGGGATAGGGTGGTGGTTGGGTGGTGGTGGTCAGTGGTGGTGAAGGGCAGTGGTGGTGAAGGGCAGTGGTGGTTGGGTGGTGGTGGTCAGTGGTGGTTGGGTGGTGAGGGCAGTGGTGGTGGGGCTGTGGGGCTGTGGTGGTGAAGGGCAGTGGTGGTGGTTGGGTGGTGGTGGTCAGTGGTGGTGAAGGGCAGTGGTGGTTAGTGGTGGTTGGGTGGTGGTGGTCAGTGGTGGTTGGGTGGTGGTTGGGTGGTGAGGGCAGTGGTGGTGGCCTAAACATAAACGCGCGCCTTTATGTTTTGGCGCGCGTTTGTGTTTAGGCGCCTAAACCTAAACGCGCGCGCGCGCGTTTGTGTTTAGGCGCCTAAACACAAACGCACGCGCGCGTTTAGGTTTAGGCGCCTAAACACAAACGCGCGCCTAAACATAAAGGCGCGCGTTTATGTTTAGGCGCCTAAACCTAAACGCGCGCCTAAACATAAAGGCGCGCGTTTAGGTTTAGGCGCCTAAACACAAACGCGCGCCTAAACATAAAGGCGCGCGTTTATGTTTAGGCGCCTAAACCTAAACGCGCGCCTAAACATAAAAGCGCGCCTAAAGTGTTATTGTTCTTGTGTTTTGTTTAGTTCCTTTTAATATAAACGCGCGCCTAAAGTGTTTTGTTTTTGTTTTGCAGATATGGCAAACAGAAACAACAGAAGACGCCGTAACCAGCCTGCGGACGGGAATCCTCTTGCAGGTGGCGATTTGAGAGATTGGCCCTACAGGCACGATAACGACGACTACGAGATCGCGCGCTGGGGTCATATGGAGCTGCGTCCGATACACGGATCGCGCAGTGTTGACTGGTCCGCATTACGCGCGATCGGTGCAGCGGACAGGTTTGAGGAGTGGATCCCAGACGACAGCCCTTGGGGGCGGATGTTAGCTGACCTCGACCATGATTCGTATCGGCCACTGACGATCGAGTTCATCTCGACATTCCGCTACGCGCCGCATCCAGCAGGTGTTGAGCCTCCAGTAGGTCCTGACGGCGAGCCTGAGCCTGAGGTACAGTTCCGATTATTCGGACAGCTCTACGCATATACGATGGACCAGTGGGCTACTACTTGCTGCTGGTACAGAGAGGAGGAGCTTGTCCAGGATATGTACACCACGGCCTTGACGACCTTGCCAGACGACATGCTGATGGCCTGGTGGCCCACTATCGGTGGTCGAGCGTATGGGGAGGACGGCGAGAGGTATTATTATTGTTATTGTTTTCATTTAGTTCAGTTCGTTATTATTATTGTTATTTAGTTCGCTTAGTTAGTTAATTATTATTGTTATTTAGTTAGTTTAGGTTGTTTGTTTTTGGATTTTTGTAGACGACTTGTGTTGTCTGGTTCGTACAAAAACAGAGGAAACTCTGCCAAAATTTTTATAATGTTATTATTATTCTGTGCAGGATGGATAGGTCCAGCAACATCCGGGACCCTCTGATCCGTTACATACACCGTTTGATTAGCTGGTCGATTGCCGGACGGTGTAACTGTAACGAGAGGGTCCAGCAGATTGACCTTTTCTACCTCTACTGCATCTTGAGGGGTAGGCCGGTTGCGCTACACAGGTGCTTTGCCGAGTACATCGCGACCTACCCTCATAGGAACCCGGCGGGGGAGATTCCGATTGGTGGGATCGTCACCGCCATCGCGTTGCGTCTTTGCCCGGGCGAATTGTGGACGCATGCTGAGGAGAACAACTTACCTCGTCCGATGATGCCCAGGTAAGATTATTATTATTATATATTATAATTTAATATTATTATTATTATTTAATTTTATATATTATTATTTAATATTATTATTGTTGTTTTGCATTTCAGGCCGTTAAATATTAGGACTATGACGCAGATGAAGGTGGCAGCACGGGTCCCTCGCAGCAACCCACACGCTTATTACCAGCGTGCTTTCGGACCTGCTGGCGACCGTGGCGAGCATTTTGTGCCAGAGCCGCTCAGACATCTCGATGGGCCGAATGCCCCTGAGGTCCAGATGCCACACGTTGCCGACGGCGACCCACCGGTGGATGTAGAGATGCCAGACCCCCCGTTGATGAGCTACAGCGTCCTGCCCGCGTTTATCATGCTGTCAGGTTGCATGATAGCACGACCCAGGTACTTCAGCAGATCCTGGATCAGTTGGGGTCGATGCGGGGTGACATGCGGTGGCTGTTAGAGAGCGAGAATGAGAGACGACGGGAAGCTGGTTTGGAGCCGCGTCCACTTCCGGATTGGGCGTCTAGCAGTCAGCATGGTGGGGCGTCCACCAGTTAGCCGGGTGGGTCGGATCAGCCGGGTGGGTCGGGTTAGACGGGTGGGTTATATTCTTGGTTGTACATTTGAACTCATAGTTTATGTAAATTTTTGGAATATTTATGCTTATTTATGCTTTATTGTTCGTATCTTGGTTTTGTTTAGTTCGGCAACATAAACGACATTCGTTCATATTCATATACACAATTATATAAAAAAGATCATATTATACAAATAAAAAAAAACATTTATAAAAAACCAAACATTTATAAAAAACCAAACATCTATAAAAACCAAACATTCAAACCCATTTTAAACATCCACACTACACTTATAAAAAAACCAAATAATCATCACCTAATCATTGCCAATGATTACCAATGATTGGATTGGATTTAAACCTTTAGACGGGCCGTCTGGGCCTGGACGACCCGTCCTTTTGCCTTTATACGGGCCGTCTGGGCCTGGACGACCCGTCCTTTTGCCTTTTTGGCCCTCCACGGGCTGTCCAGGCCTCGACGACCCGTGGAGGGGTTGTGCAAATAAAAACCCTAGTTGTGCAAATAACAGGAGCCAACAAAAATCCAAGAGACAAGACAAGTACACACATGCACATACAAACTTAACTTCATGCGTGAAAAGTATGGGTCTCAAAATCCATGTGTGGTGATGTTAAGTCACGACCTTGAGAAAGCTTTACCACATGTTTGAAAGTGACATGTTGTCTTGTTTAAAATTTAACAAACTAATAATCACATTCTCATCAGTAATTATTGGTCACATTTTTTTCTTAAAAACATTGGGGGTAATTGATTGTAATTATTACGAAGTCATTAGTAATCACATCCTCATCACTAGTTATTACTTATTTTCGTGAACTAACATTAAAAGGGTCGACAATAAACACAACACGATATTAAATATGTTCGACACAACATGAAACGACTAAGCATATGGGTATTAGGGTTGAAGAATTCAACTAGCCAGCCCGAAATTCATCAACCTGACACGACTGACACCCTTATATGTGTATCAAATTATGTGGATTGTCCCTTTGCTTGGCTGAAATTTCAGTATGCTTTGGTACGTAAATTTGATACTCTAGTCTCTATTTTTTGTTAGGGCCGTCCTTAAAAATTCGAGGGCCCTGTGAAAGTGGAAGAAAGGATTGCCGAGGTGTGTGTAAAAAAAAGAACAGGTGAGTGTGTGTTGCGTAAGCAAAAAGAGGTGTGTTAAATGTGTAAGGTTGTCTCAAGCTGAAAATAAAATATATTTTGCTTTCAATCCTAAATGGTGACCAATAAATTCTAAAAATCAAAAGTTCAAAAAGTTAAGTTCATTTACCAACACCCGTCTTTTGTTATTCATATCCCCGAATTGTTGGTTTTGACTTTTGATAAAGATACAAAAGCTCCAATTCCGACAAAGACCCCAAGATTCCGGTATGCTTCCGGCTTTCTGGTCCTAATAAGCTTCTGTTTCATCACAAAACCTTTTAGATTTTACGTGAAAAAAGAAACATATAAAAGAGAGATAGGGAGGTATAGTGGCGGATCCAGAAAATAACACAAGAGGTAACATTTTATAAAAATTATTTTAATGGGTAACAAAAAATTTGTTTTAGGGGTAACATTTTATAAAAATACCTTAAAAAACCAATTTTTTCTACATCCCAAGAAAAATCGAGGGGTAACAGATGTCCCCCTGCTTCTATGTTGCGTCCGCCCCTGGGAGGTATAGAGATAGGGAGACAAGGTAATCAGGAGAAGATGCGGTGGAAGAGACAATGTAATCGGGGGACATGTGAGGGCTATGAGGTATGGTGGATGAAGAGAGGTGGTGAGTAAGGTGGATTAGACGACAAGGAGTTATGGCCAAGAAGTATGATTACGTATACACAAATTCTCCAACACAAATTCAGTTGTGCTTACCATGCTTCATTTTAGGTATGGTTTTTTTTCAGTTTAATTTAATTGAGATAGAACCGACTAGGCTTATCACTTTGAACAAGTATATTATTTATATTACTTTAACTAGCTTATTATCCCGGGAGGGTCCTGAGGTTGAAAAATCTAATTTTACGTGATAATCTATTGCAAATGGCTCAAGTTAACTAACCACAAAATCTCTCAATCATTGTATGTTCATAGTATTCTAATTAGTAATAACTCATATTCCCTAATCTAAAACCTAATCAATAATCATTTAAAGAATCACTTATGTAAGCTGCAACTATTAAAAAACTCATCACATCTCTCTAATTTCTCACATTCTAATGGCTCTTATAATTCCTAACCTAATCAACTAAACAAACACTTAAGTTGAAAGTTGTAATCATTGCATCTTATTATGCCACATGGCATAATCAAGAGATGGTTGATGCCACCATTGAACGCCACGTCAGCAACTATCAATTCTTTCAGGAGCGTCCCGGGGTTGAAAAATATAACCATTCTAATAATACTAATACTAATAGTAATAATTATTACTCTTGTAATTAAATAAATAAAAAAATAACATTGCTATAAGGTGACACCATGTGTTGCAGTGTTGCGCGATTCTTTCTTCTAACTTCTCTTGATGAAGTATACCTAGTAAAATTCCAATGATAACATGGCGATTGGGCTAATTTTCAACATCGTAGATAAGAACCTGGTTTAAAAGAAAAAACATGATTAATGAATAACATGAACACTTTGTGTGTTTTTTTCTGTATGAACGAAACCTCACAAAAAATAGTCGATTTTTCTCCGTTTTTTATATAGGACTATGGTACTCATTGGAAAGATAATAAAACGCTCGTTAATTTGATGTAATTTTTTTCTTTAAAAAATCTCGTATATAAAAGATATAAACGTTTAAAAATTATGGGAAGAAACATGAGAGAGAAAATTTTAAATTTATTTTAAATTCTTTTTTTCATAAAATAACTCAATTTAATTTAGGTTTTATGTTTATCTTTTTTTTAATTAAAAAAGGAAATAGTTCAAAAACACTAAAATCTTTCAATTATGATGCCACGTGACACAATCAATGGGAGGTTGAGGCCTCCATTGCACGCCACGTCAGCATATACGTTTTCTTATATATATATGAGTTAAATGCCATTTTCGTGCATGAGGTTTGGCCATTTTTGCTAGTTTCATCCAAAAGTTTATTTTTTCTCATCTGAATCCAAAAGTTTTCAAATTCTTGCTGGTTCCATCCAAGTGCCTAACTCCGTTAGTCAATCTCAGTTAACTGAGGGGCAAAGTTGTGAATTCAAATCTCGTCTATAATAATAATAATAATAATAATAATAATAATAATAATAATAATAATAATAATAATAATAATAATAATAATAATAATAATAAATCAACTTTCTTTGTTCTTCCCCAATTCAAAACCCTACACCACAAAACTTCCCTTTCCATCTTCTATCTCCACCCTATCTTCAACATTCACCGTCCATAGCCCACACCATACCCGACCTACCATACATAACCACCAACTCTATTCTATAACATGACCCTCATTCCTAATGATCTTGTCAAATTGAAGACCTAGGCCCTGAACTTTAGAAAAATTTGTTGTGGCGTCAGCAACATTGTTTTGTTTTATATGGCATTTCATATATAAAACTACACAACCAATGATTAATAAGCCTTCAATTTGTCAAATTTAACAAATGAATCACCACATCACTATTGTTCTTACAAATATTGTTAATAAGCCTCCAATCCTCAAGCTGCTGCCCCTTGAACAAAACTTCTTGTTCATCGATATCAACCAATCCTTTCTTCCCCTTAGCAAGCTGTCTTTTAACATACTCAACCGAACCATTTCATCGGAAACCCTAACGGCGTTAAAACCGGGGAATCAGAATCAAATGAATTCGGCGACGGAGCCAGAGCTATTATTAGCTCTGGGTAGGGGTGTCGATTCCGGTGGGGTTGGTGGCTTCAAGGCGGTGGTTGTGGTGGATGGTTTCTCAGGTTTGTGGTCGTTGGGGTTGTGAGGGTTGTTTTTGCAGTAGGGGTGTCGATTCCGGTGTAGGGGCTGGTTGTTTTTGCATAGGGGGTTTTGGCTGGGGTTATGAAGGTTTGTTTGTTTTTAAGGTTTGTTAATGGTGTTTATAAGTATGAATGTATGATACTAAATGCTTGTCTGATGATTGAAGTGAATGTGTGATGATGTTGATGGGTTGAAGAAGACACACAGAGAGGTAGAGGAGAGAGGGAGAGAGAGAGAGAGAGAGCAGGGAGAGGGGTAGGATTTAGGAGAGAGATTTAAATAAAGATTTTATTTATTAAACAATATAAAATATAAGTGTATTTTAGTCTTTTTGCAAGAAGTTAACAGAAAAAATAGATGGAGTTAACGAGTTGGATGAAACGAGCAACTAATTGAAAACCTTTGGATCCAGTTGAGAAAAAATAAACTTTTGGATAAAACTGACAAAAAGTGTCAAACCTCAGGGACGAAAATGGCAGTTTACTCTATATATATATATATATAGATAGATTTAATATTTAAGTGGGTATTTGAATAATACTTATTGTCATACACATAATTATGATAAAAATATTTAAAAACATGTCTTATAATTTATTTATAAGTAATAACTAATAAATAAGCTAAGCTTAGGCTTGAAAAACTACCCATAAGCCAAAATTGAACATTGGAATTAGATATTTTAATGAATCAAACTCAGACTCTGTTAAGTTAAATAATTGAGCTCAGGCGTACTATGCCACATATCAGCCTATCTGCACCCTAGTTCCTTGCATTGACGGATCCCTGATTGTTACTGTTTTGGCTTGATTATGTAAAACTTTTTGATAACAAAGCTGGGAAAGTGGTGTCTCTATTTTTTTGTATTTCATATTCTTTCATTTTGTATTTTATTTCCATGTTTTAGGATGCTCAATCAAATTATGAGTGTAGAAAATAGGGAATTTACAGTATGTCGGTATATATTGGGTTTTTTGGGAATTTTTTAGGGAAAACAGGAAAACTGTATTTATTTTTTAATATTTGCTGAAAATGGTTGTGAGTGGAGGAGAGGGAAACTTGAATGGGTTAAATGTAATATGTGGTTGTGAGTGGATGGGGGATGAGAATTCTATTGTGAATGCTCTTATGCATGCTTTAGCTAGTTAGTTCATGTGTAGTGGTGGGGGGTTATGGGTGTAACACCCCAACCGATGGCGGAAACATCGGGATGTCACGTAATGACGATTGTTCAGTAGCTCATGGTGAATAATAAATTCCATTAAATAATTTAAATGAATTACATACAATTGTTCTAGAATTTGTACATCAAATTGAATAAATCTACACACATATCTTCAAGCATCAAATCAAATCTTCAAGCAAATAGAACCTGAAACATGTTAAGTTGAAAATGTTTTGGGTCAACAAAAGTTGGTGAGAATTACATAGGTTTTTGATAATTGAGTAAAAATGATGTGCAATTCATGTGTCATGTCAATCTAGTCCATATGTGAGAACATACTAGAAATAAATCGATTGCATAATCAACCCTGATGACTGTTATAAAATGATACATACCATACACTCATGGTCCAATTGAATATGTTATGCGATAACAAACACCCACGTAACCTTTGTAGGAGGCACGTATCCGGGTGGGATTGTCAGTCCAATAGATCTATCAATGTATACCGTCGGCTTGTACGGAGTTAATGATTATGCTAGAATGGTGCTTACTCTAATCATGCTCAAGACATAATGCAACATAGAAAACACATAGACACATTGATGATTGAATTGCAATGATAATGTTATAACATGTTTCACCCCAAAAATGGTGATAATAAAAGGGGCTATGTAAAACTCACCTTGGTAAAATGTTATATCTGTTGAGAAATGTGTTGACCAAATGTATCAAGTATCACCCTAAAATGAGGTAATAAATATGTCTAAGTCTATCAAGTCTACAAATCTATAAGTTTCTAGGGCTTCGAATTGGGGATAATTGCTTGTTTGATTAATATCAAAAATATTCGCCAATTGAGAGAAATTTAGTAAATAAATAACTAAAAATCTTTTTATAAATGTTAAATCTAGGATGGTCACAAGAATGTGTTTAAAGTATAAAAATAATTTTTATAAAATTATTTCATTTAAAATAGATTTTTAAATCTATTTATTATAAATAGCCAATATTTAACTTTAATATTCAAAAATACTAAAATTAAAGAATTTCTATTTTAAAAATCATATTTCTGTTCTAAATGATTAAAAATAAATTGTATAAAATTTTGGTGCAAAAATGATGAAAATTGAATTTATTATGATTTAATTATGATTAAAACTAACAAAAATTGATTAAAAATGTTAAATAAATGATTTTTCTGAAATAAAAATCATTTTTGAAAAGCTTAATGTTATAAAAACTCAGGATAATTTTTGTGGAAATTAATAAGATCGTTTTGATATTTTAATGGATTTTTATAAATATAATAGTATAAAATTGATTTAATTATTATAAATATTAAATAAATGAATTTTTGAAAAACAAAAATTGTAAATAAAACTCTTGACTCAGTTTTAATAAATATAATTTTCTTAGAATTTATAAAATAGTTTTGATATTTAAAAATGAATTTATAAGTTTTAAGTATAATATATATATATATATATAGAAATGGTTGTTTAAAAGAATACAAAGAAGCAAAAATGGGGGCAGTAGCCGGGACTCGAACCCGGGTACTTTCTGTTGCAGGCCATGGTCACAACCACTTGGCCTAGGCCAGTGGTTGTGATGAATCTTGATTAAAATTATATAAATACTCTGTGCCAAAACTAGTTTATCCCCAAATTATTAATATGAACCCTAGATTTAAAAATCAAACGAATCAGACAATATAAACCCGATTGAAGTTAGGGCTTTTGTTGTTTGATTGCCGACTAACAAAACCCACAAAACAAATGTTACTTACAAGATCGTATCGAGCTCGATTGGCCGGTCAACCAAAAAGTCAAACGCAAGATCATATAACACGAACAGGGGATGATTAAGTGGAATTGGGGGTTGAGAAAGGTGAAATGGCGAGTTGTGATGTCTCGCAAATGACCAATTTATAGGATAGATCACAGGTTTGAAGATTGGAAGGTTTGACCAACGAGTTAATGTTAGACGCGTTTTAATCAATTGTTTTGGTTAATTAGCTTGAATTAATACGTGTAATAGGTGAATGTTAGGCCGGTAATCACGATTCAATGGTCAAAGATAATTAATCGTGGCTAAATCACCTAATTATGGTAGATTTACGATTTTAAAAGAAATAAAAAAAAAACTTACATCTGCTGTTGCTGTTCGCGTGCAGGAAGAGGCAACAGACCACGGTTAAAAAGCTTTTAAATATAATACGATCTGGATTAAAACCAAACAGATGGTGTAGCCCGGGTGGTTAACGCGTAAGTGTGGAGTGTGGGGGTGGTCCGGTTCGATACCCGGCACAAACACCCCTTTTTTTGTTTTTAACACAGACACAAAGGGGAGGAGGTTGGGCTGGATGGTTGGGCCGCCCCTCCTGGTCTCAGCAAGGCCCAAATCAGATCTAATAAGGAGAAAGGGAAGGGTGGTTGGGCTTGGACTTGGTTGGGCTCAAGAATTTAAAAGAAGTGGGCTGAATGGTTACTAAAGCTGATTTTTTTTTTAGACTAATAATTATTATTATTATTATTATTATTATTATTATATATATATGTATATATATATATATAAGTTGTGTGATCGTGAAATAAACTTAGGCACATTGTGAATGATAGAAGAAAATTAATATTAAAATTTGAAAAATTTTTGCGATGTTACAATGGGTATTAAAATATTAAAAAGTAATAGAAGGGGGGTTATGGGGCTTTATGAAAAAAGAGGTGTAGTGGGAAGGGGGTTATGGGGTTTTATACATGATTGGGTAATAATTGGTTAATTATTTCTTTTCTTATTTAAATAATAATATTAATAAAAATAATAATAATAATAATAATAATAATAATAATAATAATATACACCGAAAAATTATTAAACTAATAAAATAATAAAACGTTTGAATTTCAAATTCCCCCCCCCCCCCCCAAACGTTTGAATTTCAATCCCCCCCCCCCCCCATTTCAAACGTTTGAATTTCAAATTCCCCCCCCCCCCCCCAAACGTTTAAATTTCAAACATTCCCCCCCAACCGTTTTCATTTCCACCCCTATAAATACAAGGCCAAAACTCAATCTCAGTCACAACTCCTCCTCTTCCTCCTCCTCAAACCAATGAAAGGTATGGGTGGCAGTTATGCTTACCAAGCCGCCAGACCGTCTGATCTCAGGACGTACTCTTCAAACCCGGTGTAGCGAGATTACACCCACCCCCACCACCAGGTTACACCCACCCCCCACTACCAGGTTACACCCTCCTTTCCTCCTCGTGAGCCATATGAGGAGGAGTTAGAGGCAGCTAGAGACATTATGGAAGAAGAACTCTTTGACTACTACTCGGGAGCAACTTCTTCTCCTTGCCGCATCCCGTCGGATGCGAGGTCGGATGGTCGCGATAGCGACCATTCTGTGTCACCTCCGTATTATACGCTGCAGGACTGGGACAATTACTCCCCTTAGAGGGGGGGGGGGGGTTAGGTTTAAATATTATGTGTTTGTGTAATGTGTTTTTATGTAACGTATTAATAAGTACTTTAGGACTAGGTAATTTAGGATTATGTGTTATAAGTAATTTAGGATTTGTGTAATGTGTTTTATGTAACGTATTAATATATTTATGTATTATGTGTTTATATATTAAGGTGTTTATGTAATGGTTTACAAAATAAAACACTAAACGTTAAAATTTTAAAGCATAACATTAAACATTACAACCAAAGCATAAGAAAATAAAGCCTAAACATTAAACATTAAAGCAGAAACATTAAACACTAAACATAGTAAAAACGCATCATAGACCACGACAAAAGATTGGTAATGTGGAAGTCGCTGTCGTAGCATTGACGATAAGCGTCGTGTGTCAGTTGAATTGCCATCTATTCGCTAACGCCAGGGTGCGCCTGCATCGTCGCATCATAGACTGTGTGCCATCTCATACAGTTATTTTGTATGGCAGACCACTTACTGGCGATCTGATTGACAGTACAGTTGTTCGTTTCGGTAATTTGGTTGAACTCCTCTAATACATTGCGCCAAAAATCCTCCCTATTGTTTGGCGGGTTCTCCTTAGTGTTGATCCACGCCCCCCCCCCCCCCCCCAACTCGAGTTGATCTTGATTAGTCCACGCTGCCATTGGTTTGTTTTTGGGTTTGTATTTGGGTTGTGTTTTTTGTTTAAAGTGTATGTGTTGTTTATGTATGTTGTATGTGTGTGTGTGTGTATATATATATATATATATATATAAAAGATAGTTTGAAAAATAAAAAGAAATTAAAGAATTCAACCGTTTGACAACGGTCAAATACACAAATCCTACCAAACTCAAGTCCAAAACGCTCACTATGCACAAAACGCCTTTCAATATAAAACGCCCTATAGCGCCCGAAAGGACGGTGTTCCCGAGCGCTATAGGCTAACAAAACACCCCATAACTTGTCCCTGCATATGCCCTTATGAAAATAGGAGCCGTTTTATGATTCAATTCTCCTTTTTCCTAAAAATAATATAAAAAATTGCGATGTCTGAACATATTTTTAAATTAATTAAGTCAAAAATGCAAATAACATTTATGTGTACTTTCTAATTTCTCATAGTTTCGGAAATAAATGTTAACCAAATAAAAAATAAATCGTCTTTGAAATACGTAAATGATGTATTTTTTAAAATATCTAAATGTTAATTTTAACTATATATAAATCCAATTTTATAACAAGCTAAAAAAAGGTTATTTTAATAAGGCTAAGATTTAGCAAGGGTTCTAGGTTTCATACACCCCGTGACATCACATTTTTGGGGTGTGACATCATATTCTGGGGTATGTGACAGACTCCTATTAATGCATGATGTGGGTCAGGGTGTATCATTCCTAATTAAGAGGTGTATGGTTCATTAATTCCTTTAGCAAACACGACATTTTTATGGGGGGTAGGAAGCCGACCGTTTAAAGACCTTGCAAGTAGCCAAGAATTGTATTTATTACGTCCATTTATTATTACACTAATAAGTTAGTGGTGGAGTGGCTTTTATTTCACCTATGTGATCAAAGGTTCAATCCTCACTTCCATCATTTATGGTTTGGTATCCGGGTGAAGATCGAATACGGGTGGCGCCGGTTCGAATCTGACGGGCGGCGAGGTTTTACCGAGTTCTATAACACTGTCGTGCTTTCGGGCGGGTAGGGCTCGGGTTTCCGCGCATCGGGAGAAGGCGGGGGCTGCTGGAGGTCGAGTAGTCGATTCTTGGGCACGACGCCCTGCAATGGTGGTTGCCACACAGTTATTCGCCGATAAAAAAAAGCTCTGGATAAAGGTCATAAATTAACAAACTTACTCACACACCCGTGTTCTATTCATGCTCCCTATTTGGATAATTTATTTATTTTTTTTTGACCGACCAAACCCATCGAGCGACCCCCAGTGGCAAAGATAGGGGCACAGTCTGGCCCACCCCAGACCCGAGGGTTGATTATCCCAGTGCGGGAAACTCCAAGGCTCGAACTTGAGACCTGTGGGGAAAACCCTCACACCTGCACCACTCCGTTGTGGCTTCATTGGCTATTTGGATAATTTATTTACCCTTTTGACTTGAGACAATGTGTTATGGTTGACTCAGCACTTTATCGAATAATATTGTGTCATGTAGGCGTTGATGTGTCACTGGCTCGTGACCACGGGCTGGTAGCTTGATCCCGTTGTGGGTCAAGGTGAGCGGGTATTTGTTTTTACCAAATAAATTAAACATTTACCAAACATTTTTTAAAAAACATAAACATTAAATAAAAAAATACATTGCCTTAAAAGTTACACTAAAAAAACATTACACTAATACAAAAAACATTACACTAAAAAAAACCATTACATTAAAAAAGGCTTACCATAGCAAGAAGACACCTTAGCAACATAAGGATACATCAA
>CM054131.1:84785264-85089061 GCA_028751855.1 Ambrosia trifida | reverse complement strand
ATCTCTCCAGTAAGCTTTGAAATCTCAGACAGACTCAAGAAATCTAAGCTTTGTCATTTGTTCATTCAGAGATGAAAATAGACGATAATCTTGATTTCTTCAATCTTCATCATTTCTTTAACTTCTTACTAACTTCTGTTGTTCTGGTAATCTTGATGTTCAGGTTTGGGTCTTGTTCGGTTACACAATTTGTCGATGAAACTTGAGTAGTGCACCTGTTGTTTTTGATTCTGCAGAAAAATTTACTAAAAACTGCACAAATTACAACCGGCGTTAAACACGACAAAAATCTCGGAAGTACTCTTCACATTCCTTTTGATCCTCAATAGTTCTCCCCCTGAACTATACAACATTTTTAATATGTACCAGAAACTTGAAAATTTGAAATCTTTTTCAACTTTTTAAGTATCTGAGCATTCTCATTCAGTATCCCAACATCGGTTATCGAAAATAAAATTGAAACAAAACTTTTTGATTTTTCAAAGTTTAAGCTAAAACACACCAAAAATCTTTTTGAATTTTCCAATGTAATTACATAAAAGTAAATTCAACATATTTTTGTGAATTTTCCGGTTAAGAGGATCATATCAGTATTGAAACAGTCAGTCATAACTCTTTTTGATCAATTTTCTGTTTTTGACATTGAGCATCCTACAACCATTACCAGTATGTTTGTCCATTTAAACTCAAAATCATCATTCATTGCTCAGCACTTTAGATACATTATAGTAATATTAGATACTGAAAAATCTATGGTCCCCGCATTCGCGACACATTCCCGTATCAAGAATTGCGCAAAGTTTCATCGTAACGCGTGATTATACTGTAGTTATCTGTTAGTTACAAGGTATGAGGCACAGTGGTGACAGGTCAGCAAATTAATGCTTCAAAGCGACTTATGCACTCAACCAGGGTGAGGACTAATATCAATCATGATTTGCATCAATGATTGGATACGATGTATTAGATAATCTTTGATTATCATCACACATGTTAAGTTCCTCATTCGGTAACTTAAGGTTTTGTCATTAAAGATCTTTTAATAAGATACCCTGACTGATCTAGGTCCGTAAATCAATACGACAAAAGATCAGTTAGGCTATCCCCAGATAACTTTCAATATAACGACCCGAAACCTCCGATTTTGGCAATCTATCAAACGAAATTTCGGTACTAACACCATATGCCAACGATACGTTGATCCACATGATTATCAGTTATTGATTTTAAGTTTATATCACCATGCTGAACTTTAAATTTTGATTTCAAGCCTACCAATATATAATTGTAGTGGCTACTCAATGTTTATCAAATTATTTTTGTTTTTAGAGTAGTCTGACAGTCCACTGACGTACTATCATCTCCTCTTTTTCTCCAGGAAAAACTCATTTTTGATTTTCTAATTTTTTATTTTGATTTATCTGAAATTTTCTCCCCCTAAAAATCTAAAAATAAGCATATTTTTGGATTTTTAAAACTTTTTGAAGAAAAACAAAATAAAATGATATCCGATGCGGTTTACCCACTGAGTTTTAAAAACCATTTTCCACTCAGATTACTAAACTCATTAAGATTTTGCAATTAGCAAACCATTTTGTCGTATCTGTTATTGAAATCCAACACCTGAGAGCAATTGCAAGAGATTGCAACTTTTTCCGGCTTCACAGGTTGGAGACGGACTACAAACACCCTCCTCTTAATTTAAATCATGTTTTCCTTCTTCAATAACCCTTCCTTGACCTTCACCTCTCCAATAAATAGTGTGTATACAGATGCTCCACTATCAACTATCAAAGAATAGCTAATAGGACTGTCTAGAACAATCTGCACACTTATTAAACAATTAGCATAAGAGAGGCACCCATCCCTTCACAATGATGGGTCGTCCAAGATCATCAATTCTCGGAACATCAATCCATTCTCCTTTTGAAAAATCAATTGGTTTTTCAATGGATTGATTTGAAGTAGAAATTGCTATTGACTTAGAAAGTGATTTGGGTTTCCAAACACGTTCAGAGTTTATTTTAGATTTTGTTGAAATCGTTTTAATTTTTGACTTTTCAGGTTTCATGTTTGACACCTGCTTCTGAACTTTGTTTGGAATCTTCTCAGACTTAACTGATGAAGACCCAGGTTTAGAGTTATTCTTAGGCATAGCCTTAGAACTCCCCCTTACCTTAGCAACCCTACCACAATCTCCATTTTTATTCAAGACAATTTTGTTACGATTGTCATACACAACCTGTTTCCCCTTTTGCTTTTTGATTGGTTTTGGGGATACAGGCTTTCTGACCTTGCCTGAATTTCTAGCAAATTTCACTTCTGTCTTTTTCTGTTTAACATACGGACAGTAAGCAACTAAATGCCCACACTCTCCGCAGTTATAACAAGACCTATACTCTTCAAAATCACATTCATACCCGTCATCCCAATACCAATAGGGACAATGAGCAGCAATATGTCCAACTTCACCACATTCAAAACAGTTTCTCCATTCAACATAACCATGAGAATACTGTGGTGAGTTGTTTCCCCAATAACCATCAAATCGAGATTTATATGAATAATCATAATAGTCATATGATCTAGATGAAAAATTTCTTGAATTCTTTTGATGAGAATTTTTCATCTGATCATTTCCTTTCGATTTGTATGGTTTTGATCCCTTTACTTTAGGACCATTCTTATTTTCAACATTTTTCTTTTGATCCTCTTTATTCTCATGTTGGTTAGGACTGAGTTCAAAATGAAGATGATCAAATTGATTTCTAAATTGATTTAACAAATCAAGATTATCAACAAAAATACATTTAAGTAGAGATTGATCGATATTCTCGATTAGAAAATCTTTGTTTAACATCAATTTGTCATGTCCTTCCAACTTGTAGGATCCTTCAACTCCTTCAGGAAAACTGAATATAGGTTTTTCTTCAGATTCAGATTCTGAAGTTGTTTCAACATTTTCAGTTTTCTGTTCAAACACTTGCTTCACTTCAGAATCAGAATTAACAACGCAAGGTGTTGTGATTTCCAACTCTGATGTGAAAGTATTCTTTGAAACACTTTTATTCATTTCTAACATTTCTTTCTTTAAAAATTCAATTTTATTTAACAAATCTTTTTCATTCTTTTCAAAAACTTTAATTTGGTTTTTACAATTTTCTAGTTCATTTGCTAGTTTCTGTTTGTCTTCAATAAGTGTCATCAATTCACAATTCAACTTGACACATTTAAAACAACTAGCACTTACCTCATCATCTGATTTATTACCATTATCAGATTTTGCATCACCATTTGAACTATCACTCTGTTCTGATGTACTTTGTTCTGAACTCGTATCAGAACTCAAATCACTCTTTGACACTTCACTGGAGTCATCATGTCTCATTTGTTTGACTAAACATACAACATTCCTATGAACACCTTCTTTGTTAACACACTTGTTAACTTGTACCATTTCATCGGTTGGTTTCGGTGTCATTGGAAATCTCCAACTATTGTCAACTTGAGAATTTTGTCTCAGTAAACGTTGTCGCTTTCTTTCAGCTTCTACTAGAGCTTGGATCTCCTCTTCCGTTCTACATGTCCACATGATCACGAACTTGGAAAAATTCAACACTTAGAAAATCTTCAAAAATTTCCTTTTCGAAATTTTTTTTTTTTTTTTTTTTTTTTAGGCACTAAATTCTACGTTCGCCCCTGGTAATTTTACGTTCGCCCCTTTTGATTCCACGTTCGCCCAAAAGTATCAGCCGAATGTAAAATAATCACCAGAATGTAGAATATCAAAATTCAAATTCCACGTTCACCCAAAAATTTCCAGGTTCGCCCAAATAGGTTCCAGATTCGCCCAAAAATTTTCAGGTTCGCCCAGTTTAGATCCAGGTTCGCCCAGTTTAGTTCCAGGTTCGCCCAGTTTATCAGATGGAGATTCCAGATTCGCCCATAATGTCCAGGTTCGCCCAGTTCAGTCAGATTTCACTTTTGAAAAACGGTTATTGTTTGAAAAACGGTTATTTTGATCTCAGATTTTCAAAAGTTCTTGGATTTCAATGATCTCAATCAGGTTATGTTTCGGATTTGATTTGGAACAACTTTAAGTCTTGGAAAACTTGAATTTGACCACAAAATCACCTTTAAATCGATCAAAAACTATGTTTTATAAAAGTTTTTGTAAAAACAGATGATAATTGGTCTAAAACATGTCCAAATCAACTCTGATCTTATCGAATTTGTTGTTGTATGATCCTCTATGCTCTGATACCACTTTGTGAGCGTTGGATTTTATCTAAAACAGGATTACGCGATCATACAAGTCACAAATCTAGGTGCGGAAACCCTAGATCTGAACAAATTGATAAGATACAAATCACGACACAATCAAGATCATTTTCAATATCATTTTCATAGATTAACTTTCAATCAATAAGCATTTACAACGTTTATGTTAATCTAGAATCACAAAGACACTTTCACAAAAACACTACTGAACCTGCACTGAACCTGGACACAAATGATAACTCTCTTTACATCACAAATACTCAAAATCTATTTATAAGCTCTGCAGGTTCGCCCCTTTTGATGGTGCGAATGTGGACAGATTCCACATTCGCCCAGTGTGAATGGTCGAATGTGGATTCTTTCCACATTCGCCCCTTTTTACTCTACATTCGCCCATTTTATCAAATGTATTTCCACCTTCGCCCACTTTTTCCACGTTCAGGTCATCAGCACTTTTTAACACATGTTATCAGCACTCTTTAACACATGTTAACTTTGTAGATCCAATCACTAGTCGCAATACGTGCATCTACACATTCCACACACACTTCTCACTTCTTCTCTCTACTCTTATACTCTCTACTCCATTATTTCCCAACTCCAAAAGAATACATACTTATTCTCACGCCGGAGTCCAAACGCAGGAGGCTCCCTCCTGCGTTAAGGCTAACGGTGTCTGCTACCTTTGTGCAGGTCCTTCCAGGAGCTCGGAGACCCCCAATCCCCGAACCAAACCTGAACCTAAAGCTAAACCCAAACTTAAAACCTAAATCTCAACATAATATACCTTTAACCTACAATCCTAAGCATCTCCTAACCTAATACCGGTCATTTTCCTTGTTGTAGCAACAAGTGGCGCCCACCGTGGGGCTGTCGCTACTTTGAACAAAACTGTTGAGAGTCTCTACCGTCCCATTTGTTCCTAAGTAACCTCCTTTTGTGATGACTGGTGGAGATAACCGCCTAGGAAGAGGTCTTTCAGAAACTCCGGCCACTAGTCACACCTCAGGTGACGCTTCCGGCCATGAAACACCTGGAACAGACGGACATCAAGTCGAACCGTCTCTAGGAGACATGCTTAACTTCCAAACACCGCCGTCCTCAAGGGCTGTTAACTCGTCTCCAGAGACGACATGTTGTTGCCAGTTGAACGAATGGACATCACCCCGGAGGGAGTACGAAGAAACATCTTGCAACTCCGAGACCTCCTGAATGGTTACGTGCGAGAGGAAAGGTCTAGAGGGGTCAGAGTCAGGTTGTCTTACGACGAAGAACCCATTGTCACCCTCTCACCTGGTCCTCCGTTGCTGGGAACCACTACCTCACCAGCAACCCGACGTGACAACACAAACCCTCACCCCTACCTGAACAGTCAGGGGGATATTTACCCAGGAGGAGGAGGCCCTAGCAGTTCTGCGCTCTCCCCGGGGACCTCAATACCACTCCCCTATGAAGAAGCTTTGAGGTCATTACCACTGGCCAGCAGAGCTGTGGCTGCCTCCCTTGCGGGAGCAGGAAGTCTTGCTGGGGGGTTTGTTATTCCTCCAGGAACGATGTATCCTAACTACTCACAGCCTCAATACTTCCCCATATGGCCGAGAGGATATCCTTGGCAGTATCCGCCACCTCTGAACCAAGTACCAGTAACACCTCTCGCGGGAGGGCAGGGTCTGGGGGCCTCCCAACCCATGGTTCAAACTCCTACGGCCGAAGCTAGGGGCGAGGCTACACCCTCAGAGCCGTACCGACCTAAGTCGTTAGAATGCTTCGCCGAGCATATCGCTCATTTTGATTTCCCCAATAAGATCAAAATGCCAGCCAATGTGAAAACATACGACGGTACAGAGGACCCTGATGACCACTTGAACGTCTTCTCCGGGGCAGCTACTGTAGAAAAATGGAATAATGCCGAATGCTGCCACATGTTCATGCAAACCTTGGTGGGACCAGCTCGCCTATGGTTCTGTGGCCTACCAGCTCGAAGCATTTCCTCGTTTGATGATTTAAGGAGAAGCTTCACTTCAAACTTTAACCCCCTAAGGAAGTGCACCAAAGATGCCGCCATAGTGCACCAAATCCAACAAGGGGAGCATGAAAACCGAGAAGATCCGAGTGTCAGGATTCATGGGGGCCATTCGTCCCAAAAAGTTACTAAGAAGGTTCCATGAAGATGTTCCCCAAACCATGGAGGAGGCATTCGAGAGGGCAGAAGCCTTCCTCAGGGGAGAAGAAGCATTAACTCGACAGGATTCCAGGAAGAGGGATTGAGGGAGCTGGAGAGACAGCTCAACAAGCTCCCGAAGACCTCTCTTCCAACCTTACAATGAGAAACGATCAGGAAGATCCTTCGACAATCAAAGGAACGAAGAGAGGAGACGATCCCCAAGGTCAGGAAGGTACCACGAAAGAGAAAGACAAGTTTTCACTGTTCTCACCAAGACCCCTCAGGAGATACTCTCCACAGAGGAAGTCAAGTACACCTTTCGACCTCCCAGACCTTTGTCCAAGCCGGCTAACAAGAGGGATGCAAGCAAGCATTGTGCCTTTCATAATGATACATGGCATCACACAAATGATTGCTACCAGCTGAAAACGAGGATAGAAGAGGCTGTCAAGTCCGGGGAGCTGGCTCACCTGATTAAAGACATCAAGGGAAGAAAGGATGAAGGGAAAAAAGACAAGGAGGTCAACATGGTCAGTCTTGAAGGGACCCAGCAGGCCAAGAAGGCTCGCACCGAGCCTTGGAACAAACAGTACATCTGTCTTCCTCCTGCTCCCGACGAACTGATCGTCACACCGGTAATAGTGGAAACTGAACTGGATGGCCTCCCTGTAGATAAGGTGTACATGGACTGCGGAGCCTCATCAGAGGTGATGTATGAACGGTGCTTCGAATCACTGAGCCCAGAGATCAAGTCCAAGCTCAAACCATCGGACGCGTCCTTGGTGGGTTTCTCGGGGGAACGAGTACATCCCTTAGGGAAGCTCACACTTAGCGTCTGTTTCAGGGATGGAGACTTGTCAAGGACAGAAGAGTTGACTTTCTCTGTTATCAGGTACCCTTCAAGTTACAACGTCCTTATTGGAAGAATGGGAATCGCCACCTTCGGCGCTATAGTATCAACAACACATGGTTTAATGAACCTTCCCACCCCTAATGGAATTGCAACCCTGAAGCTGACAGCAGAGGCTCTTTTGATAGCCTCCGTGGAAGAAACCAAAAACCCCAGGGGGCCAGCAGCGGTCCCATCCGGGAAGTTAGTATAAACCCTGCCAACCAGGAGCAGACCATCAAAGTAAACAATCTGCTTCCTGATAAGATTATGTGTGAACTAATTAACCTTTTGCAGGATAATCAAGACATATTTGCTTGGTGCCCCGGGGACATGACTGGTGTCCCTAGAGGTATGGCTGAACACTCTCTTAACATAGCCCCCTCGTACAAGCCAGTCGTCCAAAAGAAAAGAAGTTTAGCCCCAGCCAGGAGCCAGGCTGCTTGTCAGGAGGTGGAAAAGCTCGTTGAGGCAGGCATCCTAAGGGAAGTCCAGTATCACTCTTGGGTAGAAAACCCGGTCATGGTTGCCAAACAAGACGGATCTTGGAGAATGTGTGTCGATTTCAAGGATCTCAACAAAGCCTGTCCTAAAGATTGCTACCCCTTACCCGAGATCGATTGGAAGGTAGACTCTCTCACTGGCTTCCAATACAAGTGCTTCTTAGATGCCTACAAGGGGTATCACCAAATTCAAATGAAACAAGAAGATGAAGAGAAGATGGCCTTCCACACCGACAGGGGGATCTTTTGTTACAAAAAGATGCCCTTCGGTTTGAAAAATGCAGGGGCCACCTACCAACGGTTAGTGGATCAAGCTTTCTCGAAACAAATTGGAAAGGATATGGAAGCTTATGTAGATGACCTTGTCATCAAAAGCAAGTCTGGGGAGGCGATGATCCGGGACATCCGAGAAACGTTCCACAACATGAAGCTCAATCCTTTCAAGTGCTCCTTTGGGTTCGAGGAGGGGAAGTTTCTGGGCAATATTGTTGGAAAGCATAGCATCAAGGCAAACCCAAGCAAGGTCCAAGCCCTCCTTGATATGAAGTCTCCTACCACAAAGAAGGAAGTGCAAAGCCTCAACGGTAAAATTGCTGCCTTAAAACGTTTCTTGCCTAAGTCCGCGGAAAGATCCTTACCTTTCTTCAGAACACTAAAAAATTGTGTTGACAAGAAGGATTTCCGCTGGACAACCGAGGCAGAGGCTGCCTTCCTGGAACTCAAGAAACACATAGCTTCCCTGCCCGAAGTGGCAGCCCCTGAGAAAGGGGAAGTAATAACAGTTTATTTGTCTGCAGGAATGGAAGCAGTAAGCTCAGTCCTCTTGGTTGACCGAGGTAAAGAGCAAGTTCCCGTCTACTTTGTCAGCAGAGCCCTCAAAGATGCTGAAGTTAACTACACTCCCATAGAGAAGCTTGTGTTAGCACTTGTGCACACTGCCAAGAGAGTAAGGCGGTACTTCCAAGCTCACCCAGTAAAGGTCATCACAGATCAACCCATACGATCCATCTTAGAAAGACCAGAAGATTCGGGGAGATTGGCAAAGTGGGCCATTGGCCTAGGGGAGCACAAGATAGAGTACCTGCCAAGAAGAGCTTACAAGGGACAGTGTTTGCTGACTTTCTTGCTGAGTTGCTCACCCTGCAGGCAGAAGAAGAAGTGAATGAGGCCAAAGAATGTCACACCCTCAAATTTCCACTGCGGGGTTCATACCGCGAGGCACATGACATACCAGGACCCCATAGCCATAAGTCATATGAACGAACTCTAAATGCCCAAACCATTTAGTTTGTTTCAAAAACCAAGTTTAGTTAAGTTGCAGAAGCGTAAACCAAATTTAATCCTTTTAAAACCATGCGCAAAACAACGCGCCCAAATTAAAACCATACGAAAGCATAATATATAATTTATGTGTATGCCCGAGAGCCCAAATGCAGTGAAGTGTACAGTGCTTTCTAATCCTGGCACCGGAAGCTAACTACCTGCAAAAGCATGTAAATCGTGTGTCAACATAAAGCTGGTGAGTTCACAAAGTAAAGTAATTTAATATGCAAATGCGCTGGTTTCCAAAACCACGTAAGCAAGTAAGTTGTGTTGGTGCCCCGCACCGTGTAACCACTAATTCATCGCATGTCAAGGGTAGCTAACCCATTCATGATAACTAACCGATTATACCGAACTGCTATGTACGTGTAGCCACATAAGTGTGCCGTATGCCTAACATCATTGTCTATCCGCAATGATAATGTTTCATAGTTATAGTTCACGCCCGCGCTCCCCGAGCCGGTGTGAGGTTTGTAAGACCTAATAGCGCTATCAACTAATAACCCGCTTGCCAACCCTGGCAACTCATTCGGTACGTGAGGACTTACAGATGATAGAAATGGTTTAGTTTATCAAGGACACAATTGCGAACTAGCAAAGTAACCGACCCTCACAAGGATCTATGGCATCCCAACCCGGGATGTGTAAGTAGTCCCAAACCGGACTAGAAAATGTTAAGTAAAGTGTCTCATACCTGAGACGCATACTTTTGAGAAAAAGAGTAGTGAAACTCACCTTAGGTCGCAAGTGAAAATCCAAATTCCACGAATAGTAACGTGCTACCGACTCCCTATTACAAATGTCACTAGGTGAGTATACGTGCTTAACCAACACACCATGTAACTCGTTTATCCAAGACTTTTAAAAGTTCAAAACCGTGTAGTGACACCTAATGACTCTACATGCTCAAGTATGTCCTACGTATCCCGTTGGTGATCATAGCAATTATTATTAGTTTAATGCATCAAATACATCTCATACAAGCTTCCACACAAGTACATGTCAATTACACACCACATAGAACTCCAAATAGTCACTTAAAGACCCCGTACACAATCTGTGTTTTTAGGACAGATTGTGCGCTGTGAAAAACAATTTATTTAAAATACTTAACGAATGAATTAGAGTCCCAAATTTTTACTGAATTTTATTTGGGATTCACTCGACAATACTATTTTTTGTTTTGTCTTAATTCCAAACACAAAAATTATAAAAATTCTTACAACACAGCAGTGTCCAGAAAATTTCCTTAACAGGTCAGTTTAGTAGGAAAATTCTTAAAAATTGTGTATTCATCCAAACGAGATGAATCCACTTGGAAAAGCTCTATTTTTCCAGTATTGACCTACTGTAAAAATTTCATAACCTAACTCCTTGTAAATCTCAAGTTATGACCATTTAAAGTTAGCCCAATTTATAAATCCGAAAATCTGATATGACCCCTAATCAATTAAAATTCCAAAAACGACTCATACGGTGTCCAAAATCGATGGTTTTGCCCATTATGAAAAGCTAAGACCTTGTACATTACAATCATGCAAAGAAATGATCAAAATAATCGATTTACCAACCCGTTACAGCCCCTTCAACACGTTCAAACAAATCTGTCAAAATCTGAAACTTGCATCCCAAGTAATCTACAAACCCTAATTCTTCATAAACATCCCTAATACATGTATAACACCTATAGTACTGATTAAACACCATATTAATCATATCAAAACACATATATTATCATGTGAAAACCCTAATCATGGCTGCTAATAACAATCATCATCATCAATCATGAAGAACATTCAAGAACTCCTACATATGCATGTATGCGATTTTATATATATTCTTTTTAGGGTTTTTAAAGTTTTTCAATCATTATAATTTATCAAGAATCGTAAAAATGTATACCTTGTGAAAGATTAAACTCCCTAGAGCCTTGAAATCAAACCCGAACTAGCTTGATTAGTGAAAGATTGCTTGATTGCTTGAAAACAAAGAGAGAGAGGGGGTGGGGGTTTCGCACGGCATCAAGGGGCAAGGGAGTAGGGTTTTTATCTTTTTCCTTGCCTCCTAATTGTAAATGGGCTTTGCTTGTTCCCCAAGCAATTGGTATTAGGGCCCTTCTAGTCCATTAACTTAACCCGTTAACCATGTTCTAGCCCAATACCGGACCCAATATTATTAACCATGCTAAATTATATAAAAACCATTATTTTTATTATTACATAGCATATCATTCATGTGTGCACGTAATTTGCATAATCTACGCATTACCTTTCAGTTAGGCGATCATTCACAAAAACATGTAATTCACATAAGCACGTACTTCATGTTCACCAAAATTCACTTGTATATATTATTGCTATGTATGTCACATAATTCACCAACGTTTGGGATACAGGACTCATGTGTGAAAAACAAGGATTTTCCTATGTATAACATATGTTAGCATCTTCTAACATATGTTAAGCCTACTTAACTAACCCTAGTTAAGTATCTAGCCATGTATGAACATGTAAGTTAACTAGAGTTCAGTAAAAGTATTTAACCTGAAAATGCGGGGTATCACAAAGAACAGCCTGACCTCAAGGGGAAATGGTGTCTTTTTACTGATGGAGCCTCAAGTGTAGAAGGTTCCGGGGCTGGTCTTGTCATTAAGGACCCCCACGGAACCGAGTACACTTATGCCCTCCGTTTGGACTTCCCCTGCACTAACAACGTTGCTGAATACGAGGCCCTCCTGGCAGGGTTAAGATTGGCAAAAAGAATGAAGGTGCAAGAGCTGGTGGTCAAACAAGTAAATGGAGGATACACAGCCAAAGAGCCCTCAATGATTAGGTATAAAGACAAGGTCAAAGAGTTCATCAAGGAATTCAAAGTCTTCACACTAGAGCAGGTGTCGAGGACCAAGAATAAGAAGGCGGATGCCCTCAGCAAGCTGGCCTCCTTGACGTTTGCTCACCTAACCAAGAAGGTCCTGGTCGAGGTGCTGAAAGAACCATCCATTGATGACAAGGAAGTACAAGATGTTGTCACCGAAACAGTATCCACATGGATGACGCCCATTATGTCCTACTTGAAGGAAGGGAAACTACCAGAAAACGAACAAGAAGCTAAGCGGTTGGTTATAAAGGCAAGGCAATATGTAATCGAAGATGACAAGCTCTACAAGAAGGGATACTTGGCACCCCTACTGAGGTGTGTGGGCCCCAATCAGAGTAACTACCTCATCAGGGAGGTACACGAGGGTATATGTGGCATGCATGCCGGACCTCGCTCTGTGGTATCAAAGCTCATGAACTTGGGCTATTATTGGCCCACCATGCACAAGGATGCCTTTGAGACAATCCGAAGATGTGAAGCTTGTCAGCTGCAAACACCGGTGACCTTGTTCCCATCATCTCGGCATGGCCCTTCTACAAGTGGGGAATGGACATTGTGAGTCCCTTCCCACAAGCTCCAGGAAAGTTGAAGTTCCTCCTTGTAGCTGTCGACTATTTCACCAAGTGGCCAGAGGTCAGGCCGTTATGGGCTACCATGGGAGATGGTGACAGACAATGGGAAGCAGTTTTCCAACAAACCCTTCAGCAGCTGGTGCTCCGAGCTAGGAATCAAGCAAGTCTTCAGCTCAGTAGCTGTTGGGTTATATTGAGACCACAGTTACCAGATTAGATACTTTTGATAGCATATTGTATTGCTTGATAGTTGAAGGACTTAATATGTAATTAAGACATAGTTTTGTACACAACCCTAGCTGCTGCGCACTTGTTTACACGGGCCCTGCGCACTTAAGTTAAGTGCGCAGGCCCATGGGCTTTCCTATATAAAGGATGTGTGTGCACAGCTCTAGGGTTGGGGTTTTGGGATAATCTTTGTAGCACACGTGAATAGGTGCGTATTAATCAGTGTATTCCAAGGTGTTCATCAGAAAATCATTAATGGAATCATCATGTTATTCATTGTGTGTGTCGGTGTTATTCATGTTCATCTAGTATCTTCATCTTTCTAGATTAATCACTTAAAACACCTAACAAATAGGTGTTTATAAGTGATAACAATCTATTGCATATCACAAGATCTAGCTTTCGGGACTTACAATTTGGTATCAGAGCCTCTGTGCTCTAGATTGTATCTATTTTAAGATACCAAAACCCTCATCTTGTTAGTTTTTATTATCAAGATTATTCTCTTTATAAACTTTAAAATTTAGGTGTTTTTCTTATATTTTGGCTTGAAATTTCGTGAAAATTGTGTTTCTAAAAGTTTAGAGTATGTTATTTTGATTAGAAAATGTTTTGGAAAGGATTCAGCTGAGTTTTGTGTTTTTCACAACCTGTTTTGCGCACTTGTTTCTTACAATTTGCGCACTTGTTTCAAAATTTGCGCACTTATTTCATAAGTTGAGCACTTGTTTCTTGGTTTGAGTACTTGGCTCATATATTGCATACTTGTGACTGTGAGTACTTAAATCTCAGATTTTAGTACGCAATCAAGTTTTATGCGCACTTATTGCATTTCCATTGTCTTGAGCACTTATTTAGGGTTTCTGCGTACTTAAACAGAAATCTTGGATTTGTGCGCACTTACTGAAGGTGTAGTCTTGAGTACTTGGCTAGGGTTTCTGCGAACTTAAAATCTTAAACGAGAGTTTAAGTGTCTGCGCACTTATTTTAGTACGCAGACTGATCAGTAAACACTGAGCACTTATCATGCCCAAGTGTTGACTGATCTGCGCACTTATCAAGAAACACAGCCACACGTATACTTCCGAGCTGCGCACTTAACAAAGACTACAACTTGACAAGGCTGTTTACATTCTTACAGGTTGCTGCATACTTATCTGGACTGCTGTGAACTTAGCTGTGAACTTATCTGCGCACTTATCTGCGCACTTAGCTGTGTACTTACGGACTTGGACATTTTCTGGACTGATAACTAAAATCTGTTTAACTAAATCCCTAAAATTCATCTAAATTATGGCTGGTAACGATAACCATTCAACAGTTAACCCTATCACTCAACAAGAACTTGAAACCGGAACCACAACCAGAGTTCCTAAGTTAAAAGGTGCTGAAGACTATGGGACTTGGAAGAACAGAATGAGATCATTCTTCTATGTTACAGACTTCACCCAATGGAATTCTATCCAGTTAGGCCCACACATTCCCATGAGAAGTACTGCCACAGGAGAAGAGTTTAACCCTGATCCAACCACTTACACTGATGTCGATAAACAATTACTCCAGAGAGATCACAAGGCTTATGGTGCTCTAACCATGGCCTTATCAAACGATGTTTATAACATGTTTGAGGAGTATGGCACAGCACATGATCTATGGTTTGCGTTGAATGAATACTATGAAGGGAACGAAGAGATGCGCCAGTACAAGCAAGACATGGTGCAGAAAGAATATGACATGTTTGGCAGTATTCGTGGGGAAAGTTTGAGCTCACGCATCGATAGGTTCATGAGCATGTTGACAAAGATGAAGAAGGCAGGAATTCCTGTGAACAACAGAAATTCAATCAAGAAGCTGCTAGACTCACTGCCAAAGGAATGGAGCATCCAGTGTATGTTGATCAGGAAAGAATATCTAGACGCCCAGTCTACCTTGGCTGATCTTATCAACACCTTGAAGTCGTTTGAGATGGACATCACAAAGAGAGAGATGAACCAGACCAATCCGAAGGCAGTTCCCATCACTGCAATGAAAAACTTGGCATTAATGACTCCAGTGGGTAACATGGGTTCAAGCTCATCTAATGTGTATGCTGATGGAATGATTGGTGGTAGTTCCAGTTGAGGAAAGACCGCTCCATACTCTCAACCCAGTGGCAAGAACTCTCAACCCTCAACTCTCAATCCTCAACAAACAAAGCTTGCTAATGAACATGTTGAACTCTTCAATGCCTTCATGACCAGCTTTGAAGCATTGAAGACAGGTGATCTGAAGAATGATATGATGAGCCCGGAAGACATGTATCAAGTGGATCCCGATGATATGGAAGAGATGGACCTGAAATGGCAAATGGCCATGATTACTCTAAGGGTTAAGAGGTTCCAGGACAGAACAGGTCGAAGGGTTGGATTGGGAAAGGCTGGCTTTGATAAATCAAAAATCAGGTGCTATAATTGCAAAACTCTCGGACACTTCAAGTATGAATGTCCAACTTTGAATCAAGCTGAAGTTAAACCGGCAAAGAGAATGGTGGCAATCACAGATGGAGGGGAAGCCAACCAGCAAAAGGCGCTGGTGGTTCAAGATTTTGACTGGGGAGAGGAAGTTGTTGTGGCAGAGGCTGAAGTGAACAAGGCACTGATGGCAAAGATCTGCACAAAATCAACACTTGGTGTGAGCTCTTTGGAAGGGTCATCAGCGGCGATGCCAAAAGGAGAAGGGATGGAGAAGGCTGGTCTAAAAGGTGTGTTGAGTGAGGACAAGGGAAAGGAGGCTGCTGCCAAGGAAGCTTTAGTTGCTGAGAAGACTTCCACAAGCAAGGCTGATCAACAACCACAGAGCATGCAGAAGAAGGTTGAGGAGAGAGATCTGGTAAGTATTCCGCTTGAAATAAAATCAAAGTTGTGCTCACCAAGGTGTGTTACAGCCGTTGCTTACTGTTTGTCCCACAATAGGAGAATTTTAAGGGAGATGGATGACATTCGAAAAATCAACACTGAAATGAAAGAAAATGAGTTAGCATATCAGCGAAAGTTAAATGCAACAATAGCTGAAATGCACACTCTAAAAGAATTTGTTCTCAGAAAAGATTTTTTAATAAATGACTTAACTGAAAAACTAGAAATATCTAGAAATGAAACAAATCATCTCCAAATTGTTGTGGACAAATGGAATGTAAGCAAGCATGCTCATACAGATATCCTTGATTGTTCAAGGAAATCATTCGTCAAAGATGGAATTGGGTATAAGGATAAAAAGGGAATTGTAAAATCTCTATTTTTACCCTTGAGCAAAAGTGAATATATACCCATTCCAAAACCACATCCAAAAAATGATCTTTTCGAAAAAGAATGTGTCACATCTGAGTCAAACTCTAATATAAGTAAAAGCAGTGCAGATATGACCCAACAGGATCAGGTGGATGATGATGAAAGTTGTGGTGGACAAACAATGGGGTTAGGTTACCCAGGTGCCAATTACTCTACAGTGAATTGGTTCATCTGGAGTCATGACAAGTCAAAAACTTCTTTGAATTCGGATGAATGTAATAATTTAACTAATTTGGATGACTGTAATAGTCTATCTAGGATGGATAACTGTAATAGTTTATCTAGGCCGGATGACTGTATTACATTAACTTCTAAACTTGATTTCAAGGGTGTTGTGGACCCTAATGATAGGATGAATCCTATCAAACGATCAGATATTTGTGTTGAAAGTGTTATGCCAATTTGTGTTGATCTTAATGATGCATTCTCTGATAATGAAAATGTATATAGACCATCTCCGTTTGTCCCAGAACTAAAAAGAAACAGGTTTGGGAAATTCCTTACTGAAGAAATTCCAGAGTTTACACCATCATCAACAGATATGTCAGGTTCTGAAGAATCACAAAGTGAAACAGATAACACAACTTCTGAAGAATCGCAGAGTGATACAGAAAGTGACATCAGTGAGCCAGAATGCAACACAAATGAAGAATCAAGCAACAACAACAGTGATGAAGCATGTTCAAGAGACAGCCCCAACTCAAGCAAATACAAGAGAAGAACATCACAACCATCATCATCCAGATCTTCTTCAAAGATCAAGCCTAAACACTCTAAATGCTTTAGATGTGGAAATGAAGGACATGTGGTTAAAAATTGTCATTTGAAACCCAAACCACAAAGTGATACCAAGACCCAAAAATCTTTTTCGGTTCAAATTAAAGATCTTCAAGAAACTATAAGAAGTTTTGTTAAAGTCACAAAAACTTGGAAAAGACAAGAGTCAGTTTTGGGTGAAAATCACGACAGATTAAAACTAAAACAGACCTGGATTCCAAAAGTTACTTAAAATATGGTATGAGTCGTGATTGTACATAGTGTCTCATATATTTATCTGTATATTTCTCTTGTTTTATGTGTTTTTCAGAATAAACTACAGAAATGGTTGATTGCCCTGATGAAATATCTATGGCATGTTGATAGCGGGGCGTCAAGGCACATGACGGGACTAAAAGAACTACTCAAAAACTATCGGTTCATTGATGGAGAGTTTGTTGCTTTCGCCGGCAACGAGAAGGGAGGAAAGATAGTTGGGATAGGAGACGTGATTTCTGATGCACTAACTTTAGAAGATGTGAACTATGTTCCAGAATTGTGATACAATCTGCTGAGTGTATCACAAGTCTGCGACAAAGGAATCTCAGTGTTATTTAATGACATGGAGTGCATCTTTCTAAAGCCAGGATTCATACCTCCTACCAATATGATTATGCTTAAAGCTCCTAGACAAAATAATACTTATGTGATAAACATGAGAGATGCAAAGTTTGAATGTCAAATGACATGCTTACTTTCTAAAGCATCCGAGTCAGAGTCACTGCTATGGCACAGGCGATTAGGACATGTTAACTTCAAAAACATTAATAAACTTTCAAAACTAAATCTTGTCAGAGGTCTTCCTTCCAAGGAATTCCCTTTTTCTGAAAAATGTTTAGCATGTACCAAAGGAAAACAACACAAAAAATCGCATAAGTCCAAAGCTGTGAACTCTATAGACTCACCACTTCAATTATTGCACATGGATCTTTTTAGTCCGATTAGTGTTAAAAGTCTAGCTAAAAAGTCCTATTGTTTGGTGATAACAGATGATTTTTCCCGATTTACATGGGTGTACTTCTTGGAATACAAAAGTGAAGCTGCTGAAATATTGATGCTGTTTGTTCCTCTCATTGAGAACATTATAAAGACAAAAGTTAGATCAATCCGAAGTGATCACGGAACTGAATTCAAAAATCAAAGTTTCGTGACTTTCTGCAACAACAGAGGAATTCATCTTCAGTACAGTGCTACGAGAACTCGTCAACATAATGGTGTTGCTGAAAGGAAAAATCGTACATGTATGTGCGTGAAAGGATCGATAACAAACAAAGATTGATCAAACAAGTTAGTTTCAGGGCGGAAACCCTAAAACTATCACAAAATAATAATCAAACAGATTCAAACACACAGATCATCATTTTCGATCAATTTCATTAATAAAACACTTGTTTACACGTTGAATTATGAATACAATCAAGGTTTAAACGTAAAACAAGTTTAACAATAACTAGAGAGAGTTTTCAGAAAGAGGAGGGAATAATAATCATCAAAGTTACATTCAAAAATGAACTTGACCTATTTATAGGCCTGCACATTCGCCCAAACTGTTCATGCGAATGTGCAGGTTCGCCCACATCAACCGGTCGAACCAAGTTCTTCTATAATCTAATCTTCATTCGCCCAAAACATTCTTCCTTCGCACCTTTCTGTTCTCCTTCGCACCATCTAATTAGCTCCTTCGCACCTTCGATATTACCAAAACAAAATGTGTTTTACAATCCAAAGCTTTAGTCGCACTTTTGCATCTACAAACTCCCCCTCGACTATTGCTTGGATTGTGTTCGTCGTTCTTCGTCCAACCTTTTGTTCCACAGTCTGATATGTCTTTGAATCATTTGTTCTCTTGTCAACACCGGTTCCTAAAATTGTTTTTGTTTCTTCGTTTTCAGTTCTGGCACCTTTTGCTTCTCCACATACTTTCCCAACTTCTCATCATAATCACATCCAGCATTGATATTAAACGCAAAGCACAGAAATACCACACGTTGGTACTTTCCTGCTTGCTCAGCATCTTTTGCATCTGAATAGATCGGATTATAGAATAGCATGATGATATCCTCATGTGAACAATTTATCAACCACATGGGATCAAATATATGCACTTTCTTGTAATTCGTCTCTCCATCCTTCAACACGATCACGGCCTCTGCAATCTTCCAATCATAATACCACCAGATGAAGTCTTTGGCAAAGTGTTGTGGAATAGGCATCAAAGGAATCTATTTCAACACTTGCGGTGGTTTGTATTTCAACGTCACTCTGGGCGTACCAGTTATCAGATCAATATCCTTCTTATGAACAATTCGCTTTGGATATTGTGGTGTAAACAAGTCCCACTGGGTTCGGCTTTCCCTAGTCATCTTTTCAGCAAAGTACGTAATCTGACTATTTGACGCTCCCGTTAAACGGTGACGACAAATATCTCTGATTGCCCAATACGGAAGGGTCTTTAAGTGATGAAACTTCTCAAAATACAAGATCCCCTTCTCCCACTTTACTGCGAAACACTTCAACTCTTTAACAAACTTCCAGGCCAATGCACGACCTTTGAAAATCTTATTGTGAAGTTTGTAAAAGCTGCCTTGAATGTCAGGTTTCGGATGATTATTCTCCTTTTCTTTCAACTTCTTCAACAACTCTTTTAAACATTCTGATTGCTCGAACCGTGGCTTGTTATGTCCTTTAAAGATTTCATCTTCAAAGACTTTGCTCTTATCTTTTGCAAGCTTCTCGGCATGGTTTAGCAGTTCGTCTGAGTGTTGAAAATATATAATACATATGTTATAATTCAAGTGTTATTATATGTGGGTTTCTGTTTATACAGGTTGGGCTGATAGCTGTTCGTGGACTGGAGTTATGTATGAATATAAGCCCAGCTGAGATGGCCCATGTTTCTGATGATTAAACGAGTTATAATGTCTGGCCCATGATCCGGCCCATGAAGCCTGTTTTGATCAGATATTTTCTCTGTGTTCGAGAAGCTTCTCATTTGCCTATATAAGGCTTTTATATCTCACCTAATTAGTTTTTTGTTAGTCTGTTTGTTTCTTTATTTCTCTGTATCGTCTTCTTTGTCTAGGGTTTACGTCTGTATGTCTGTCTTTGTATTGTTCGTCTTATTTCTTTCTTGTATTTGTATTTGTCATATCATCAGCTGATTATTCATCAGCTGATCTGTTGAGACTCTGTATCTCATTCAAGAACTCAAACGATTTGTTTGAGTTCTAGGGTTTGGTTTGGGGATTTTTAGGTTTGGGTTAATAATATTTTTCAGTCACCGTTTTGTCGCTATTCTTGTTGTTGTTTCAGTTTGGTTTGTTTAGATTTGTTAGTATCAATCTTTTCTACATGGTATCAGAGCCATTGGCTCTTGATATTACGTTTTATTGGTTATTCCGCTGCGTTTAGTTGTAGATCTGTATTTTCTTTTGGTCATTTGGGTTTGGATCTCACCTAAACTAATAGGTGTTGGTCTAGATCTGATAAGTATCAGTAGATCTTATCTTGATCATAGATCTGGTCTACTGTGTGACTATTGTTGTGTATTTTCTTTGTTCAGTTGGGTTTGGATCTCACCTAAACTAATAGGTGTTGGTCTAGATCTGATCATTATCAGTAGTTCTTGTCTTTATCATAGATCTGGTCTACTGTGTGACCATTGTTCTTGTATTTGGTTCTTATTCTTGTGGATCTTGGGAGATATTGTACAGATCTGGAGGTTGCTGACCTTGGATTGGATATTATTGCTACAGTTGCTCCTGTAACTCTGTACCCTAAGTGAAGGTACAGGTTACAGGATAGGAGAACCCTAACTTGGGTCCCCCCCCTCGGTGAGATCGTTCCTCTTATTGTTTATCATTCTGTCTGTGTCTGTCTGTCTGTCTAGAAGTCTTGACCGGGTTAGGGTGGACCGGTATTGATTTGTGTGGTGTCTTGTTTGTTTGTGTTGTTTGTCTGTTTGTTATTGGTGGTGTATAAGGTTGTTATACGTATATACTAGCTAATAAAGACTCCTGTGTTAAGATCTGGGTGGGCACCTTTTGAGTGATGAACCCACCATCTGAACACTGACACAGCTTCGTCTATTAGGGTTGGTTGTCTGGTTTTGCTAACTATTGTTAGCCTGTGTGTTTGTGTTTCTTGCTTGTCTGATTGTTGTGTATTGTTGTTCTGTGTGTTCTTGTTTGTTTTAGATGGGTGACAATGAAAATGCAGTACCCCAAGGACCACAAGGTAGTGGTACTAGGGGTAGTGAGATTGTCAACATTGGAACCCTGATAAGCAAGTTGGATATAGGAGATCCTCTGTATATTCACCCTAGTGACAATAGTACATTAACCATAATAAGTTTAAAATTAAAAGGTACTGAAAATTATAAAGTGTGGTCAAATGCAATGAAACTTGCTCTTGAAACAAAAAATAAATATGGTTTTATAGATGGTACTGTTACTAGGCCTAGTGATGATGAGGTTCTAGGGAAACAATGGGATAGATGCAATTCGGTTGTTCTATCTTGGTTGTTAAATTCTGTTAGTGAAGAATTGTATCTTGGTCAAGTTTTTTCAAAATATGCTAGAGATGTTTGGTTGGATTTAAAAGAAACGTATGATAAAGTGGATGGGTCTGTTGTCTTTAGTCTACATCAGAGTATTTGTTCCATGAGTCAAAATGGTGCTAGTGTGTCTGAGTATTATCACAAGTTAAATACAATGTGGAAACAGTTTGACTCTATTGTCCAGTTACCACCTTGTACTTGTGATGCTTCTAGAGAATTTAACAATTTCAGTAGTTTAATAAAACTTATGCAATTATCTCATGGGTCTTGATGAAGTCTATCAACCTGTTAGAACAAATCTGTTATTACAGGATCCCCTACCTACTGTTAAACATGCTTTCTCTATTGTGTCTAGAGAGGAGTCACATAGGAAATCTAATAGTGGTAACAAAGGTACAAATGTGTCATTCTTGTCTAAAAATAATTCTAGTAATCTGGTAACTAATGTTAGAAGAACTAATAACATTGGACCTAATCCCAATCTGAAATGTACACACTGCAATAGAATTGGACACACTGTTGATAGGTGTTTTGAAATTGTTGGTTACCCACCTGACTTTAAAAAGAAACCTATTACACAAGGTGTTAGGAATAATAACACTAATAATAATAGGTTTAATGGAAGGTCTAGTATGTCCAGTAATAATGTGTGTGCTTCCACGTCTACTGTTACCCCTTTTACTTCTGAACAGATTACTAAACTGATGAGTTTGATCAGTGAGAAGTCTGTACCTGATTCCCAGAGTTCGAATGTTGGAGGTGAGAGAGTTGTTATAAATGGCTTTTCTGGTTTATCTGTGCTGTCTAAGTTGTCTGGTCTGTTTAAAAACTTTTCCAGTTGTTCTAGCTTAGTAAAACTTGCTCTATTTCTTGGTTGGATAATGGATTCTGGGGCTAATCAACACATGATAGGTTGTGATAAAAACATGATTAATACTGTTGATGTGTCAAAATATAATGTAGAGGTCAAACATCCTAATGGTACACATGCAAAAGTTACTAAAATTGGTGATGTAAAACTTGCTAATGGTGTAATTTTAAAAGATGTGTTGTTAATTCCAGATTATTGTGTTAATCTTGTGTCAATACATAAATTGGCTAAAGATAATAAACTGGATGTGTTGATTAATGAGAATGCATGTTATGTTCAGGATTCCAAGTCAAGGAATGTCCTGGTGACTGGTAGACAACAAGATGGGTTGTATTTTGTAGGAGGAGATGTGAGTTTTAGTAGTCTATGTTTTAATAGTGTGAATGAACACAGTCTTTGGCATAGTAGGCTAGGACACCCGTCTGGTCAAGTCTTAGCCTTGTTAAGAGATGTATTAAACATTGGTGAACCTGATTTGCATCCATGTGACATCTGTCATAAGGCAAAGCAAGTCAGGGTGCCATTCCCTCTTAGTGACCACAAGACTAAAGAAGTAGGAGACATTGTACATCTTGATGTATGGGGTCCCTACAAGGTCACTAGTAGGGAAGGGTATAGGTATTTTTTAACAGTTGTTGATGATTATACAAGGTCTGTTTGGGTATATTTGTTAAAAAATAAGGGAGAAGTTTATGAAAATCTGGTTAGTTTTTATGAACTAATAAAAACTCAGTTTACAAAAAATGTAAAAGTTTTTAGAAGTGATAACGGAACCGAGTTTGTTAATAAACAGTTTAATAGTTTTTGTAATAATAAAGGAATATTACATCAAACTACGTGTGTTTACACTCCACAACAAAATGGAGTTGTGGAGAGGAAACACCGACATCTCTTGAACATGGCTAGGGCTTTACTTTTTCAAAGTTGTGTTCCTCTAAATTTTTGGCCCGAATGTGTTATGACAGCTGCTTACATTATTAACAGGATTCCGTCATCTGTGTTAGCTGGAAAAAGTCCCTATGAGTTGATGTATGGGTTCCCCCCCACGTTAGATCACTTAAGAACTTTCGGGTGTCTATGTTTTCAAATGATTTTAGATGATCATGATAAACTTTGTAGTCGTGCTAGTAAATGTGATATGATTGGTTATTCTTTTCTAAAGAAAGGTTATAAATTGTTTTGTTTAGAAACTAAAGAAGTTCTGTTTTCGAGAGACGTTAAGTTTTATGAAAATATTTTCCCGTTTAAGTCTGATTTTGAAGAAAATGTGTTTAAAAATGTTGATCATTTGAATTTTTTTGATAACTATGATTCCGAGAGTTCATTAAGTGGTAGTCGCTTTAGTCCAAGTCCTCCCGATGATGAAGGGGGAACAAATAGTTCTCATAATCCTTCACCTGGGAACTCGTTAGACGACTCTCCCAGAGCTGCCAGCGATGTAGTTCACCCCTGTGAACAGCAACCTGGTAGTACTGAAGGTAGAGGGACTGACAGCCCGGTTGTTGAAGGATTACATGATGAGGCTATAACTCCTGAGGGAGACCGTGTTGGATCTGTTAGAAGGTCCAACAGGGAGTCTGTTTTGCCTAAAAAATTTTCTGATTATGTGGTAGAAGGTAAAGTAAAGTATGGTGTAGAAAAAGTGTTAAATTATTCAAATTTGTCGTTTGAAAATTCTTGTTTTGTTGCAAATTTAAATAAAATTGCTGAACCATCTAACTATTCGGAGGCTTCAAAGGATCCGAAAAGGATTGAAGCAATGAATAGTGAGATGGAAGCACTTCATAGGAACCAAACTTGGATTATAACAGATTTACCACCTAATAGGAAAGCTATAGGTTGTAAATGGATATATAAGGTTAAGTATAGGTCTAGTGGGGAGGTTGAGAGATATAAGGCTAGACTCGTAGCCAAAGGGTATAGTCAACGGGAAGGTCTAGATTTTGGAGAGACGTTTTCCCCGGTTGTTAAAATGGTCACGGTTAGGAGTGTGATTAGTTTGGCCGTTCAAAACAGTTGGAATTTGTTCCAACTTGATATTAATAACGCGTTTCTATATGGGTCTATTGATGAAGATGTTTATATGCAATTACCCGAGGGTTATTATGATAATGATGGGTCAAAAGTGTGTAAACTTGTAAAGTCATTATATGGCTTAAAACAAGCTCCGAGAAAGTGGAACGGAAAATTAGTTGAGGTTTTAATAAAGTTAGGATTTACACAAAGTATTTGTGATTATTCGTTATTTGTTAAGTCTAAGGATAATGTTTTCTTGGCTTTACTTGTTTATGTTGACGATATTGTTGTTACCGGTAATTGTGAGACTGAAATTGATTATGTTAAGAAAGTTTTGAATGACAACTTTAAAATCAAGGATTTAGGCAAGTTAAAGTATTTTTTTGGGATTAGAAGTGTTGTATAATAAAGATGGTATATGTTTAAATCAATGTAAGTACTGTTTAGAACTGTTAAACGAGTTTGGATACTTAGGTTGTAAACCGGTGAGTGTTCCAATTGAGCAAAATTATATTGTTTCTGTTAAGAATAGTAAATCTGATAAGCCAGTTGAAAACGTTACTGGTTTTCAGAAACTTATTGGAAAATTAATTTATCTATCGTTAACTAGACCCGACATATCTTACACTGTGCAATTCTTGAGTCAATACATGCATAAACTGACTGAGTCTGTGTTAAAAATGGCCTTAAGGCTGTTAAGATACCTTAAGAGTGCTCCCGGAAAGGGTATTATGTTCAAAAAAGGTAACAGCTTTGACCTGGTAGCGTTTTCCGATGCTGACTGGGCAAAGTGTTTGGAAACTCGGAAATCGGTTACAGGATATTGTGTTTTTCTGGGAGAAAATTTAATCTCCTGGAAAAGTAAGAAACAAAACACGGTGTCCCGATCTTCTGCTGAGGCGGAATACCGGGCTATGTGTTCTACAACATGTGAACTTGTGTGGTTGTCAAATTTATTGAATGAATTAGGTGTCAAAGTTAGTTTGCCAATCAAACTTTATAGTGATAGTAAGTCTGCTATCTCTATAGCTGCAAATCCGGTATTTCATGACCGGACAAAACATTTTGAAATTGATTTACATTTCTTACGGGAGAAGGTGAATGTTGGATTTGTGCAAACCCTTAAAATTGATTCTGCAAAACAGGTTGCAGATATCTTTACTAAGGGATTGTACAGTGGTCAACATGAAGTCCTATGTAAAGAACTGGGTTTGAAAAATTTGTTTGAACACTTGAATTAAGGGGGGATGTTGAAAATATATAATACATATGTTATAATTCAAGTGTTATTATATGTGGGCTTCAGTTTATACAGGTTGAGCTGATAGCTGTTCGTGGACTGGAGTTATGTATGAATATAAGCCCAGCTGAGATGGCCCATGTTTCTGATGATTAAACGAGTTATAATGTCTGGCCCATGATCCGGCCCATGATGCCTGTTTTGATCAGATATTTTCTCTGTGTTCGAGAAGCTTCTCATTTGCCTATATAAGGCTTTTATATCTCACCTAATTAGTTTTTTGTTAGTCTGTTTCTTTATTTCTCTGTATCGTCCTCTTTGTCTAGGGTTTACGTCTGTACGTCTGTCTTTGTATTGTTCGTCTTATTTCTTTCTTGTATTTGTATTTGTCATATCATCAGCTGATTATTCATCAGCTGATCTGTTGAGACTCTGTATCTCATTCAAGAACTCAAACGATTTGTTTGAGTTCTAGGGTTTGGTTTGGGATTTTTAGGTTTGGGTTAATAATATTTTTCAGTCACCGTTTTGTCGCTATTCTTGTTGTTGTTTCAGCTTGGTTTGTTTAGATTTGTTAGTATCAATCTTTTCTACACTGAGAAAGAAAATCCACAATCTTGATTTGTTCTAAAATATTGTGGATATTCTTGCTAGTAATCCACAATCTTGATTTGTTCTAAAATATCTTCCATTTCGACTTCCTCGAATGCAGGAACATCACGATCATCCGAATGATTTCCAGCTTCTTTCTCAGGAATCTTAGGAATAAAGTTATCTGCAAGTAATTCTTCCAACCTCTTGCCCACTTGCTTTGCTAAACCTTCAAGAATTTCTTTCGAAATAGCCGCAGAAACTTCCCCATCCTCAAGATCAGGGTCATCATACTCCAACTCGAATAGTTTATTGTTAGATTCAAATATTTCTGGAAACCTGCTAGTCATGTCTATCGTTCAGACCCGATCAGTGAGCATCTGGCGATACTTGTTCTTATCTTCTTCAGACAATGACTGCAATCTCTCGTTCCAGAAAATATCTTCATCATCAACATTCTCACCAGGAGCTTTAGAGCCCCTTATCCGAGTCACGTTTCTCGTAAGTAAACTTATCAACATCATCATCATCGTCATCACTACTATCATCAAATGCAGAGCCGTCTCCATCACTCGAACCATCATCCGATCCTCCATCATCCTTATCATCCTTTTTCTTCGTCTTTGTATCGTTACCAGCATCTTCATCTAGTTCATCATCTTCCTCTTCATCAGACAATTCGTAATCAACTAGCTCCTCTTCTCCTTCTTTTTCCACTTCACCAGCTTGAAGTTGAGGAGCTTGAGAGTACAAGTTCTTTATCAGATCATCCATATGCTTGTTACTCTTTTTCAGCTGTTTGTTCTCCATCATCAAGACTATAATCCTTCTGGTGTTACGTTGCTCATGTTTCAGCAACTTCTTGTTTTCTTTCTTCAATTTCTTGATTGTCTTTTTCAAGGTCTCATTATCATCTGCCGATGTGACTACGACTTCTAACATCTTCTTGTCATTGGACTTTAACTGCTCAATCTCCGTCTGTTGTTTGTTAATCAGACTCATCATCTCAGCAAATCTCTGATTCACAGCAGTCATGATGTCACTGTCCACTGATACTTTTGTCTTCTTTGGTGGTTCAACAGCGTCAGGCAGTTTACCTTTTCTAATTTTCTTTAGCACATTATCCAATGCTTCATTCACATCATCCATTGGAATTTCTTCAGTTTGTGGTGTGCTAGATGTTGCTGCAGTCTTCTGTTTCTTATGAGCTGGTGCAGTAACCGGTGATTTAGAACTAGTAGCTGGTGGCAGTTTCTTACCAGCAATCAACGATTCTATCTCTTTCTTCCTCTTTATACTTGGCTTCTCCTGTTTCTTCTTCTCTTTTCTAACAGCTTGCACAGGAGAACCAACCAACGTCTCTTCAGCATTAAAACTCAAATCTTCTTCATCAACGGGAATAGGACTTTTGTTCCCTTGATCATCTTCTCTTTGGCTAGCAGACGCACCAGCCTCAGTGGCCTTGGGCATGGTCGTCACTACTGTCTCAGCATCAGAATTCCATTGTTCTTCCTCTATCGTCTCTTCTGAATCAATGGAAGCTTCATCAACAAGGTGTAAACCCTTTTTCGCTATCCTCTTATTTCTACCTTGAGTACTTTTCTTCTTCTCTGGTTCAGAAACCTCAATCCTTATCTCTGGTTTCTTTGTCTTACCACTCTTAGCGCCTACATTCACAACTTGTCTCTTGCGCTTAGCGTCAGGATCAACATGATGTAAAGGATTATCAGCATCAGAATCACTGTTCTCATTCCTTACAAGCCCCTCACCCGGATCTTTATAATCCACCCTAGCTAGGTGTCCAAACAAACGTCTAACAGGAGGACGTTCTTCAACAGACAAACCCTTATAAGCTTTCATTCTAGCTAGTGTGTTCAGAGACATGTGTTCCTGAACAACAATGTGTTTAGCATCTCTCTTCAGCTCTTTGTACTTGTGATCGAATATCATTTGAAGAAAACGAGGATATAACAGAAACTTCAGGTTCCTCGTTCCATTCACGGGCTCCAGTAAGTGAGACATCAGCATGCCAGAAACATTGAACGGTTTGTTCAATACCAAAGCAACCATCATCGAACTGATGCTCTTCCTCATCAAGTCATAACCTCCCGCAGCAGATCCGAAAACGTGAATTAAAACATGTGCCAGATATTTGAACTGTGGACACAGTTTTCCTTTATGCAACGAACCGTCAGTGATAGGTCCGTTGTACTTCATCCTGAGAAAGCACTTTCGTTGATCCATGAATGTAAACTCCTTAGGATCTTTCGGATCATCATCCAGATTCAGTGCTTCTCTTAAATCTTCTTCGCACACAATCACTCGTTGTCCCTGAATTTTGCTCGTCAGGCAAGATTCACACTTCCAGAAATCTAGTTTAGCATTAGACCAGAATTCCTGAATCATATCTCTATAGATCACTGTCGGCGTAGCAATGGCATCTATTACTCTGCTTCGCTTCAAAAACTCAATGATGCCTACAAATTCTGTGTGCTTCTTCACATCGCCAAGATATGCGCAACAGTTGTGCGCATTCTCAAAATCAAGCTGCTTTGCGGGCTGTGATGAGGATTCTGCTTGTTCTGTAGTCTTCTGTTGTTCAGACATTGTTAGATCTGCAAAACAATCAAAAACACAAGTTAAAAATCGACAAAATAACAAAATTGAAAATTTTTGGTCAAAAACTTCCTCCTTCGCCCAAACGGGGGTACGAAGGTGTCTTTGTGAAGGTACGAATGAGATATAAATGGTACGAATGTGTTAATTTTGATAAAAAGTTTCATTCACCCATTTTATCCTCTTTCGCCCATTTCATCTTCTTCCTTTGCCCATTCGAACTGGTCGAAGGAAGCAGTTCATATTTTTGAAAAATCAATTTTGAATTCTAATCATCCTGAACATGTCCATTTGATTGTATTGAGACCTAATCATGCCGATAAACAATCCTAGACTAACAGTTTTAACAATTTTGCATTGTGTTTGTGTTTTCACCCAAAAACTAGGGTTTAAACATCGACTGTTCAATCTGTCATGTTTTAAACTATGATTTTGGTTATTTCTCCCCCTAAAACACACACACAATCAACCCTGAGCATCAATTAGTGTTATTATGTTGATTTTGAACATGTTTTAGACAGTTAGCGCTTGGTTTGAAAAACAGGGATTAGATGTTGAAATCCTTGTTGTGTACCTGTAAAAGTGATATCAAACTGATCAGTGGTAAAGCACGAACACCATAGAATGATTTTAAACGAAAAAAAATAAGGTGAGGTTACGATCAAAAATCTGGAAAAATTATGAATTAGGTTCGAATGAGGAACTGGATATATATAGGCCTATTCCTTCGCCCGTTTTGTTCATACGAAGGAGAAACTTTTCTCTCCTTCGACCCTATTGAAAGGGTTCGAATGAGATAAAAGGGTTCGAATGAAATAATTATCAGGAACACTCTCCTTCGCCCAACCAAAACATACGAATGAACAAGTGAAATCCCACATTCGACCAAACGAATGGGCGAATGAGAATTGGGATTTTTGAAAATTTTCCAAATCTCAAAAACGAGTCCCGGTTCAATTATTTTCCAACTTTTAAGCATCCAATCATTCATATTTTCACATTTTAAAAGTTACAAAGCTCAAATGGTGTATCAAGGTTTAGAAAATCGACATCAACCACCATCAGTTATCAAAAATAAGATGAAAAAGGAAAATCTTTTTGGATTTTCTAAAGTTTATGCTAAAACACACCTAAAATCTTTTTGAGTTTTGTAATTTTTGACGGGAAAATAAAATGCAGAAATGTAAATGAAAAACTGTAAATATATTTTGTGATTTCCGGTAAAGGGATCATATCAGTTTTTGAGAAATCTGATCACACCGTTGATCTTTTTGAAATTATTATCTTTAAAGACAATGTGTGATCTGGCAACTGCTGATATTGTGATCCACATAAACTCACATGCAGACTTTTGTGCAGTGCTTTATACTGATACTGATATTTATAGTATAAACGCAATTATCTGTGGTTCCCACGCACACGACATACTCCCGTATCAAGAAGTAAATGCACAAAGACTCATTGTAAAGCGTGATTATGCTTTCGTCGTCTGTAATTGTACAAGATATAATGCATAGAGGTATACAGGTCAGCAAATTAATGCAGCAAAGTAACATATGCACTATACCAGGTTGAGGACTGATATTAATCATGATTTGCATCAATGATCAATACAATGTAATAGATAATCTTTGATTATCATATAACATGGAAAGTTCCTCAATTCGGTAACTTTAGGATTTGGCATATAGCTCTTTTATAAAGAAACCCTGTCTGATCTAGGCCCGTAATGACTTACAGCAGAAGATCAGAGAGGCTATCCCCAGACAACTAATAACATAACGACCCTAAACCTCCGAGTTTTGTACAAATACCCTATCAAACGAAATTACGGTACTAAGACCATATGCCCATGAGGAGTTCATCCACATATCAATTCGTTTGATATGTATGTATCAGGCACGTAGTAATAGGTCTACGAAGCCTATCAGCACATCGCACAGACTCAGACACACGCCCTATATAGCATTACATTATTTAGAATGTGTCAGATCCCCACTGATGTACTATCATTTCCCTTTATACTCCAGGAAATCATTTTAGAATTTTCTGATTTTTATAGATTTTCGAATTTACTGTTCCCAAGGATAAGCTGGAGCATTTCAAATATGTGACTGCCCAGATATCGTTTGTTCACAGAAATCTGACGGCATTAATCTAAGGGAAGAAGATATAGCAGTCAGCAAAGAAATTTTTCAATTTTTATGGTTTTTGAAATTTTTCAATGTTTTTGGATTTTCGAAATTTTTCTGAAAAACAGCAAAAATTTAAACTAAAAAGTGATAGACTGAGGTGGTGATCAGTCCTGTTTTTCTTTAATACCATTTGCTTTCAAAAGATAATCAAATCTGGATTTATCAAAAGCTTTGGTAAAAAGATCTGCGCGTTGATAATCAGTGTGGATTTTGACCATATCGATCAACTCTTTAGCATAACAATCACGGATAAAATGATATTTAATCCGGATATGTTTAGCCTTTGAGTGATTTACTAAGTCTTTTGTTAATGCAATTGCGGCCTCATTATCACAGTAAATAGGGGTTTTAAGAAATTGCAAACCGTAATCCACCATCTGCTGTTGGATCCAAAGAACCTGTGAGCAGCAGCTCGATGCTAAAACGTATTCTGCTTCACATGTGGATAGTGCAACTGCGGTTTGTTTCTTGCATTGCCAGGTCATGAGCCTGCTCCCCATAAACTGACATCCAGCCGTTGTGGATTTGCTGTCTTTGTCACAGCCGCCCCAATCTGCATCACTAAAAGCGATTAGGTCAAAATTATCATCATGAGGGTACCAAAGTCCTTTCGATGGACAACCCTTTAGATATCTAAGGATACGCTTGACAGCTGCAAGATGACTCTGTTTCGGCTTCGATTGATATCGCGCACAAAGACATGTCGCAAACATTATATCAGGTCTTGACGCTGTGAGATACATCAGAGATCCGACGATTGCTCTGTATGTAAATGGATCAGTCAGCTCCCCCTTAAGGTCAACTCCAATCCCGTGATTGGGCTGTATCGGGGTATCCATCGGCTTCGAATCATCCATCTGGAATCGGCTCAAGACTTCAGAAACGTATTTCGTCTGGTGAATAAAGATCCCCGTTGGTCTTTGCTCCACCTGTAAGCCGAGGAAAAACTGCATTTCTCCCATAGCGCTCATTTCGAACTTTTCCTGCATAACTTGTTCAAATTCCCTGCACAGAAGTTCGTTAGTTGACCCGAAAATAATATCATCAACATAAATTTGTACTAGAAGCAAATCATCTCCTGCTCGTTTCGTGAACAGTGTGCAGTCTACCAGTCCGCGTTTGAATCCTTTCGAGAGAAGATACGTGCTCAGCTCCTCATACCATTGTCTCGGAGCCTGGTGCAACCCGTAGAGAGCTTTGTTTAACACATAAACCTTATCCCGGTGAATAGGGTCCTCAAAGCCCGGCGGTTGACCTACGTAAACTTCCTCTTTGACCACACCGTAAAGAAATGCGCTCTTTACATCCATCTGATACACCTTAAATTTCTTCCATGATGCAAACGCGAGGAACATTCTGATAGCTTCCAAGCGTGCAACCGGTGCATAGATTTCATTGTAGTCGATTCCTTCAACCTGATGAAAACCTTGAACAACCAAACGAGCTTTGTTTCGCACTATGACTCCTCTGTCATCCTTCTTGCATTTAAACACCCATTTGGTACCAATTTTCTTTCTACCAGGGGGCAAGTCTGTTAGGGTCCATACACCAAGTTTCTGGAATTGTAATAACTCCTCCTGCATTGCTTCCACCCAGGCGTCATCCAAAAGAGCATCCTTGTATGTCCACGGCTCGACCTGCGAAACATAACAAGCAAATGACCAGTCATTCTGAAAACCAGATTTCTGAATTTTGGCATATAAAGCAAGGTTGCCAATGTTTTCTGGTGCTTGAGCATTCTTCAGCTGCCCTCTTGTCATCACACTGCTACCAGGATCACCAATAACTTGTTCAAGCGGGTGTATCCGATGTATCCGAGATTCCGGATAATTAGGTACTTGTACTCCCGTCTGAGTTGTCAAATTCTCTGTAGAAGCCAGATCATTACCCACATTCGATGTTGAAGCATCAGTATTAGATGGGTTCACTGGTGGTGTCACTGTAGCGTTGTCCAGAATAGCTTCACTTGTTGCATCATCGTCTTCGTATTCTGATTCGGATGAATTAAGCGATGTAGAAGCCTCTTGGAACACCTCTTCTTCCAATACAGGAGCAGTGGTATCATTAGAAGGTGCTTGGGGGTTTACCGTGATCGGACGCACTAACGGTGAAGTTACGGCGTTTTCGACCTCGTAGTATAAGCGAAGTATGTATGCGCGTGAAAGGATCGATAAGCTACAAAGACAATCAAACAATTTAGTTTTGGGTGCGGAATCCCCAAAACCAGCACAAAATGACAACTAATCAGATAAACACACACAAATCATCATTTTCAAAGCTTTTCATTAATAAACAAACTTGAATACACGTAGAAAAGTGATTACAATCAAGGATTAGACGCAAAAACAAGTTTATAAAAGTTACAGAGAGAATTCAGAAAGTGGCGGGAAATAAATGACTCAAAGTTAACTACAAAAACTGAGTTTGCCTATTTATAGACTGCACATTCGCCCATTTTGTTCATGCGAATGTGCAGGTTCGCCCATTATGAATGGTCGAACCAAACTACACAATAAACAGTCTTCATTCGCCCAAAACTTCTTCCTTCGCACCTTCTAATTCTCTCCTTCGCACCTACCAAAACATTCCTTCGCACCTTCGACAGAAACAAAAACTTATGGTTTATCTAATCCAAAGCATTAGTCGCATATATGCACCTACAAACTCCCCCTCGACTATTGCTTGGATTGTAATCTTCTCTGTTCATCCATGATCTTGTTCATTAATCTGATGTGTCGAATAATCTTTTGTTCTCTAGTCAGTACCGGTTCCTGAACTATCTTCTTCTTTGATTTCTTCACAGGCACAACCTTCTCAACACTCTTTCCCAACTTCTGCTCAAAGTCACATCCAGCGTTGATGTCATACGCAAAGCATAGAAATACCACACGTTGGTATTTTCCTGCTTGTTCAGCATCTTTTGCGTCTGAGTAGATAGGATTATAGAATAACATAATGATATCCTCATATGAGCAATTGATTAGCCACATAGGATCAAAAATAAGCACTTTCTTATAATCCTTCTCACCATCCTTTAACACAATCACGGCCTCTGCTCTCTTCCAATCATAGTACCACCAGATAAAATCTTTAGCGAAATGCTGAGGAATATGCAACAATGGAATTTTCTTCAGCACACGTGGTGGTTTATACTTCAAAGTAACCTTGGGCAACCCAGTTATCTCATTCATCTCCTTCTTGTGTTCAATCCTCTTTGGATACTGAGGTCTAAACAGATTCCACTCGGTTCGACTTTCACGAGTCATCTTTTCAGCAAAATATTCAATCTGGCTATTTGGCGCTCCCGTTAGACGGTGACGACAAATATCCCTGATTGCCCAGTAAGGAAGAGTCTTTAAATGATGAAACTTCTCAAAGTATAGAATACCCTTCTCCCATTTCACTGCAAAACATCTAAGCTCTTTGACAAACTTCCAGGCCAAAGCACGACCTTTAAACATACTGCTATGAAGTTTGTAGAAGCTTCCCTGAATATCAGCTTTAGGGCGGTTATTCTCCTTCTCCTTCAGCTTCCTCAACAACTCCTTCAAACTGTCAGTTTGTTCGAACCGAGGCTTCTCATGCCCTTCAAAGATTTTATCTTCAAACATCTTACTCTTCTCTTTGGCTATTTTCTCAGCATGGTTTAGCAATTCGTCTGAGAATGAAAATCCACAATCTTGATTTGTTCTGAAATATTGTGGATATTCATCACTCGTAATATCTTCCATCTCGACTTCCTCAAATGCAGGAACATCACGATCATCTGAGTGATTTCCAGCTTCTTTCTCAGGAATCAGAGGAATAAAATTATCAGCAAGTAATTCTTCTAACGTCTTTCCCACTTGCTTTGCTAAACCTTCCAAAATTTCTTTTGAAATAGCCGCAGACACTTCCCCATCTTCAAGATCAGGGTCATCATATTCCAATTCGAAGAGTTTATTCTCAGATTCAAATATTTCAGGAAACCTGCTAGTCATGTCTATCGTCCAGACTCGATCAGTTAACATCTGACGATACTTAGTTTTATCTTCTTCAGACAATGACTTCAGTTTTTCGTTCCAGAAAATATCATCATCATCTACATTCTCTCCAGGAGCTTTCGAACTTGATTCTCCTCCCTTCTCTGTTTCACGCTTTTCATATGAAAACTGATCAGCGTCATCATTATCATCATCACTATCATCAGAAGCAGAGCCGCTTTCACCAGAACCATCACTCGAACCATCATCACCATCATTATCGTCTTTCTTCTTCTTCTTAGTATCATTTCCAGCATCTTCATCTAATTCATCATCTTCCTCTTCATCTGATGGTTCATAATCAACCTGTTGTACATCTACCTCTTTGTCTTCCTCACCAGCTTGAAGTTGAGGAGCTCGACTGTACAAGTCTTGAATCAGACTATCCATCTTTCTGTTATTCTTTTTCAGTTCTTTGTTCTCCTCCTTCAAAGCCATTATTCTTCTTGTATTCCGTTGCTCATGCTTTAGCAACTTTTTGTTTTCCCTCTTTAACCTCTTAATGGTTTTCTTCATCAAAGCATTATCATCCGCTGATGTGACTACAACCTCTAACATCTTCTTGTCAGTCGTTTTTAACTGTTCAATCTCACTCTGCTGTTTGTTAATGATATTCATCATTTTAGTCAGTCGTTGATTAACAGCATCCATAACATCACTATCAACAGAAACCTTTTTCTTAACAGGTTGTTCAACAACTTCTTGCATCTTGCCTTTTCTCATTTTCTTCAGCACATTATCCAATGCTTCATTCACATCATCCATTGGAATGCCTTTTGTTTGTGGTGTGCTTGAAGTTGTTGTGGTTTTCTGTTTCTTCTGTGCCTGTTCAGCAACCGGTGACTTTGAACTAGTAGCTGGTGGTAAATTCTTTCCAGCCATCAACATTTCAAGTTCTTTCTTTCTCTTCAAACTCGGTTTCTCCTGTTTCTTCTTTTTCTGTGCTTGAACAGGAGAACCAGTTTCAATCTCATCAACATTCAAAACAAAATCGTCCTCAACTGGACTCCTAACACTTTCATCTTCAGCACCAGCAGACGCACCAGCCACAGTGGCCTTGGGCAAGGTGGTCTCAACAGTTTCAGCCTCAGAATTCCATCTCTCATCTTCTTGTGTCTCTTCAGAATCGACAGACACTTCATCTACTAAATGTAAACCCTTTTGAGCTTTACTCTTCTGTCTCCTTGGAGCAGACTTCTGTTTCTCCTTCTCAGGTTCAACAACCTTAATAGTCACTTCCTTCTTTTTCATCTTGCCACCCTTAGCTCCCACATTCACTATCTGTCTCTTTCGCTTTGCATCAGGATCAATATGATGTAAAGGATCATCAGTATCAGAATTGCTATCATCATGTCTCACTTTCCCTTTCCCTGGCTCATCTTTTCCTGGATCCTCATAGTTTATATTTGCCAAATGACCAAATAAACGCCTAACTGGAGGACGTTCATTAGCAGATAAGCCTTTGTATGCTTTCATCCTGGCAAGTGTGTTCAACGTCATATGCTCTTGAACCACAATCTGTTTTGGATCCTTCTTCAAGTCTTTATACTTATTATCAAACACCATCTGTAGAAACCGAGGATATAATAAAAACTTTAGTGTCCTTGTTCCATTAACTGGCTCTAGTAGATGATTCATAAGCATTCCAGAAACATTGAACGGTTTGTTCAATATTAAAGCCACCATCATCGAGCTTATGCTTTTCCTCATTAAATCAAATCCACCCGCAGCCGATCCAAACACGTGAATTAAAACATGTGCCAAGTATTTAAACTGAGGGCACAGTTTTCCCTTATGTAGAGAACCATCGGTGATCGGACCATTATACTTCATCCTCAAGAAACACTTCCTTTGATCTATAAACTCCAACTCTTTCGGGTCATCCTTCTCATCATGAAGATTCAACGCCTCTCTAAGATCATCTTCACAAACTATAATCCTCTGACCTTGGACTTTGCTTATCAAACAGGATTGACACTTCCAGAAGTCCATCTTGGCGTTCTCCCAAAACTCTTGCATGATATCCCTGTAAATGACGGCAGGTGTAGCAATTGCGTCAAGTACTCGGCATCTTTGAAAATCAGTTATATTTGATCATGTTTATCAAAAGTTGATGGAATTTGATGATCTTAATCAGGTTTTGAATCGGATGTAATTTGAAACAACTTTAATAAAGTGAATTATCCAATTCAAACACGAAATCAAGGTGAAATCAATCAAAAACACATCATTTCAGTTTGTTCACTTAAAACAGAAAATTTTTGATCAAATTTGGGTCAAAATCAACTGAGAAGCTATCAATTTGTGGTTGTTTGATTCAGATTGGCTCTGATACCACTTTGTATGCGCGTGAAAGGATCGATAAGCTACAAAGACAATCAAACAATTTAGTTTTGGGTGCGGAATCCCCAAAACCAGCACAAAATGATAACTAATCAGATAAACACACACAAATCATCATTTTCAAAGCTTTTCATTAATAAACAAACTTGAATACACGTAGAAAAGTGATTACAATCAAGGATTAGACGCAAAAACAAGTTTATAAAAGTTACAGAGAGAATTCAGAAAGTGGCGGGAAATAAATGACTCAAAGTTAACTACAAAAACTGAGTTTGCCTATTTATAGACTGCACATTCGCCCATTTTGTTCATGCGAATGTGCAGGTTCGCCCATTATGAATGGTCGAACCAAACTACACAATAAACAGTCTTCATTCGCCCAAAACTTCTTCCTTCGCACCTTCTAATTCTCTCCTTCGCACCTACCAAAACATTCCTTCGCACCTTCGACAGAAACAAAAACTTATGGTTTATCTAATCCAAAGCATTAGTCGCATATATGCACCTACAAAGTACAGCTTCTTCAACCATGCTATCTAGATTGAATGATTGAAAGAAGTCTTTGTAATCAAACATCCAATCTGGTCCTCCACCCTGTACATTTTGTGTATATCTTTTAACTTCGACGTTAACCCACTCCTCGACTTTTCTAGTTCTTTTGTTGAATACCCGTTTTAATGGGGTTGCATATCCAACAAAATAACCTTCTTCAGCCTTTGGTGCAAACTTTTCCGAAGGGTTCAGCATTGTACACGGGGCACCAAATGGTTCTAGATACTCCAGATTCGGCTTGCGTCGGTTCAACAGCTCATAAGAAGTCTTGCCAAACTTCTTCACTGTCAACACACGGTTAAGAGTATAACATGCCGCGTAAATAGCTTCGTTCCAGAACATGACTGGAAGATTTGAATCCGCAAGCATAGTTCTCGCCGTCTCTATAAGAGTCCTGTTCTTTCTCTCTGCGACACCGTTCTGCTGGGGTGTATACGGAGCGCTATATTCATGATGAATTCCTTTGTTTGCACAAAGATCCTCCATCTGAGCATTTTTAAACTCCGTCCCATTGTCACTCCGGATTCTTTTGATCTTCAGACCATATAAATTCTCTAGACGTGTAAACAGAACCTTCAAGTTATCAAAAGTGTCGCTTTTCTGATGCAAGCACATTACCCATGAAAATCTTGAATAATCATCTGTCACCACAAGACAGTATAATTCCCCGACATGACTTTTACGTCTGACTGGACCGAATAAATCCATATGCAAACGTTCAAGTGGCAGCTCAACAGAATTAACTTTCTTTGGTCTATGGGATTGTTTGTGCTGCTTTCCCTTCTTGCAACTGATACACTTGTCATTCAGATGGAAGTGTTTGACATTAACTCCCGTGACAAGTTCATTCTTGACAAGCTGATTCATCTTTCGCAAATGGATGTGTCCCATTCTCCTGTGCCACATAATGGATTCTTTTTCTGTAGCCTTGGAAAGGAAACACGTGAGTTGGCCATGGGTGGTCATTGCTTTGGACATGTCGAGAATATACAAATTGTTAACTCTCGGTGCCTTCAGCATCACCCACTCTTTTGGTAGCTCAAACCCAGGTTTCAAAATGTAACAGGATTTGTCATAAAAATACACAGAAAATTGTTTATCACAAATCTGACTAACACTGAGCAAATTGTAGTCTATCTGTTTCACATAAGATATCCGCTCAAATGTTACGACCCCATTGCTTACACTACCCTCCATAGTAATGTAGCCTCCCTTATTACCAGCAAATGCTACATAACCTCCGTTAATGTTTTTGATGTCAAGGAGTAGCGTGAGGTCCCCTGTCATGTGACCAGAAGCTCCACTGTCAACAATCCATAGGCTGCTAACAGGGCCAGCTGGAGCTCCCTGCACATTTAAAGTAGATCAATTAGTTCTTTCGGGGGACCCAAGCCTGTTTGGTCTTGGGTCTTTGAACACGTTGTTTCAAAGAGTCTTTTGAATCACAAACATCTTAGGTTACTTCAACCCCTTTCTTCTCACTAACAACTTTCTTTTTCTCATTCTTCTCGCTCTGTGAAGTAGAGGCTCCTTCAGATTCCTTAGATGACCAAGATTGCTCAGATTTTTTCAAGATCCGAATCTGAGATTTTGAAGTCTCAGTCGGTTTCTTTACTTCTTCTTTAAAAGCAACTTTCTTGGTTACCTTCTCTGATTTAACAGAGACAGGTCCAACTGCTTGTTTACCATTAGGTTTAGGAGCTACCTTTTTGGTATCAGCAGTTGAGTTCATCATAGGTTTCTTACCAGATTTATCAGTGGTCATCCGGTTGCGCTTATCATACGTCATCGGACGATTTTCCCCCTTGTTGTAAAAATTGTTTTGATTATGACAAAATTCTTGTTGGGGAAAATGCCGTCTCTGTTGATAGCCATAATTGTCAACCAGATACTCATGATATTGCCTCATCTCCACCTCGTGCCTTTTGTGTCGTACGTATGGGCAGGCGACAAGTAAATGTCCCCGTTCCCCGCACTTATAACATGCACGGTATTCCTCATAGTTTTCCTTGATCGGCGACTTGGAAAAACTAGCAATGGGATATCGATCGACCATGCATTGTTTCCTTAAACTTTCAGGAGCTGGGTCCTTCGAGTAAGTCGGTTCAATAAAACTATTTTCTTTATGAACAAGCAAAACAAACTGTGTGACATTGACCTTAGCTTCTTTATCCGAATAAATTTTGTCTAAAATCTCTTGAGGAATGTCGTTGGTCCTTTCAAATTTAGGAAACCAAATCGTACTTTCCTGCCAAATCTTTTCAATTTTTGTAGAATTGACAAACTTAATCCGAAACTCATCATCGGATAAAATCTTATCGGAGCCTTGCATCCGATAGAAGATTTTGACAGGCTTGTCACACGATTCGTTGCTCACATCATTTGTTTTCTCAGATTTAAACTCATTTTTCTTTCCTACCGGTTTAACCACATTTTTCTCAGTTTTGGTTTCAACTTTCTTTTCAACCGGTTTTCTCACATTTTTCTCAACCTTTTTTACCTCTTTCTTTTCAAAACTCTTACCAACAAACTTTTCATTTTTCTTAACCTCATTTTTACGATGAGCATTTGCCATTGGATGAATGATCTGAGACGGTGAGACTGGCTCAGTAGTGATTATATGATTTTCATCAGGGATATATCACTATCACTTTCAACCGTCTCAGATGACTCATCTTCTTCATCTGAATCATCAGTAGCGACCACACCCTCACTATTTCCCAGTACTGGTCTCACATCAGAATATGGATCCCCGACACTGGAAGTGTTAGGCTCATTTTCTGATGTGGAATCAGGATTGATTAAAGTCTCCGGTGGTATTGCGTGTAAAGTGTGATTCTCAAACAATACCGGAGATGGGACTGACTTATAGTTTGCACTATTCGTCTGGGAGGGTTCTTCAATGATATGATCGACTACATATGCTATGTGCTTGTAACTTTCTAATTTCTTGTTAACTTTTTCCGCAAAGCACTTGATGGTTGCCATTTCTAATTTAGTGTTTTCCATTTCATTGATGTAATTATTAATGGCAAGTTGTTTAATAGATAATGTCTTTTTCAGTTCAGACACATCCTTTTTATAACCATCAAGAACTTTGTTGAAATCTTTTAAGTCCTTTTGATAAATCTGACAGTTGAGTTTTGCACTCTCAAGTTGGACCTTGAGAAGCTTGTTTTCATCAGTCAGTTTTTCAAAATCAGCACATTTATCACATTTAACACACGCTTGAGATTGAGTTTCAGAACTTACCGGCTTAGGAGGTTCTGTCATGGCCATTAAAGCAAAGTGAGCTTCCTTTCCTGCGAAGAATTTGGAGTAATCAATCTTGGTGCATGCATCATCCACCATACATGACTTGCGGGTCATCAGGAAGTCAGCTTCAGCTAGCAGTTGGTCAATATCATCATCTAGTGAATTCACACTAGTTTCTGAATCAGATTCGCTCTCCATATCCGAGTAAGCTGAATCATATTGATCTCCAACATCAGTGACAGAATCAAGAATCATCCCCGATCTCTTGTCTTCACTCTCAGCAATCACATCTTCACTCACTTCTTCAATCTTCAACTCCGACACCTTTTCAATCACAACCTCTTCTTCAATTTCCTCATTTTCATCCAACCTCATCTGCTGTGCCACACATGCAACATTCCCAGCAGTGATATCCTCCACCCCCAATTGCATACCAGTCCAGTCAAAACCTTCATCCTTTTGGATCACAAGTGCTTGGTTTTGAGTATCAGTTTGGTTTTGGTTTTGTGTGTTAGGTGTAGAGATAGGAACTATAGTTCGGTTTGGATTTTGTTGAGGTTGGTTTTGAGTTGTAGATTGTCTGGTGTTGGTGTTTTGTTGACGGTTCTGATAAGTGTTTTGTGGTTGAAAGCTTGAGATGTTTGGACTGTTGTAAGACACTTGATTTTGGTTTTGGTTTTGTCGGTTTTGGTATGTTGAATTGAAAGGATATCGGTTACCTTGTTGTGCTGGCTGTGTGCACTCTCTTTTAAAATGTCCCTTTTCACCACAGTTAAAGCAGGTAACCTTTGCTTTGTTGAATCCGTATGTGGTGTTGGGAGAGGTTGAGAGATCAGTCCTGCCAGTCTTCTGAATAAAATCAGTGGCTCGCCTCATAATGCTTGCAAAAGCCCACTGAATGTCCATCAACTCCATTTCCTCTTTGTCGATTTGAGCATAGTCCTCATTGGTGAGATTATTGTTACCAATTTGACTTGCTACCAAACCGTTGTAAGAAGCAACCATGGCAGATACAAGAGCAACATGCTGTTGAGCAATTTCAACAGTCACATTGTTAAGGTTTGATGTCTCTAACACAATCGGGTTTTGATTTGATTGTGCTTGAGTAATCTGCATCTGATTCACTTGAGGAGGATAATGTTGTTGTTGTTGAGGTTGACATGATGTATAGCATGCGGCTTGTTGTAATGGTGAAAGTGGTGGTATAAAGTTTTGTGTTTGATAAGGTTGTTGTGGGTATGATGGTGTGTAGGATGAAGTTTGAGCAAGGTAGTTAATGGGTGCTTTTGTTGGTTCAACAATGTTAGACACACATGCTATGTGAGGTGCAACAGTAGAAGTGGTGCTTGAAGCTGAAAGAGAGTTAGATGTACCACTCACATATAAATCAGGATTCTGTGGAATCTGAGCTCTCTTAGCTTTTCTCTTTTCCTCCATCTCTTTGTTTTCCAGCTTTTGAATGAACTCATTAATGGTCCAATACTGGTAAGCATCCTTCTCCTTTAACACTTCGATGTGTTGGTTCCAGTAGGGTGGTAAAGCATCAGCAAATTTATCTACTAATTCCGACATTGGAATGCTTATCTCATAGCTCGACAATTCAGTGAGCAAATGGCAGTACCTTGGAACCAACTCTTTTAGGGTCTCATTACCCATATAACTGAAGTTTTCAAACTCCTTCCGAAGCTCTTCCATCTTAAGCTTCCTGGTCTTTTCATTTCCATCATGTCGATTTCTCAGCATATCCCATAGTTGTTTGGATGTTGTGCACGATCCGAACTGATGCAATAGATCAGTGTTGATCGCCTGGGATAGCTGAGAGAATGCTTTCTTCTCTATCGCAAACCTTTTCTTCTCGTCATCCACCAAATTCTCCAAAGGGATTGGTTCTCCGGTATTCTCCAGAATAGGAGCAACGTAACCCTTCATAATCATTTGCCATGCCTCGGCTCCTTCAAGTCCTTGTCCCTCAACGTGAATCTTAAACTTCGTCTTCCAAGTATTATACTCCTTCATGTCCATTAGCTTTGGTGGACGATTGCCGCTTCCAGAAGATAGATCATGAATAAGAGTGGATATAGCGTTGGTCATCTGTGAATGGACTGCTGCTGCTGCGACTCCCCAATAGTTGTCAATCGGTTGTGGTAATGGTTGAACAACTTGTTGTGGTGCCGAACTAGTCATTGCCATATAATTGATCGGCTGTGATGGTTGACTAGTCTTCTGAGCTGCAATGGACCACGGATCTTGTGTTGTCTGCTGTTGTGGTGCTTGAGTAGGTCTGGGCGTTGTTGGAAAGTTCCACATCTTGTCCTGCAAACGATTAAACACGAAAAGATTAAAAATGTTTCAAAACAGGATGTTCCTTCGTATATACGGACGTGTGAAGGAGAAATAAAGTTCTCTTTCGCCCGTTTATGATTGATACGAATGAAAACTAAACAACAAAAACTCCTTCGACCACTTAAGACTCTATTTCGACCGTTTATCAGCTCCTTCGACCGTTCGATCAGGCGAAGGTGAAACAAAGGTGCGAATGTGAAAAATAAGCAATCAAAGTCTTCCTTCGACCACTAAAACACCTCCTTCGTACACAAAATCACTCTTTCGACCCAAATGAATTCCTCTTTCGACCAAACTCTCTCATTCGACCCCTGTGATTTTAATTATGGTTATTCTTTGAAAATCAGTTAATTTTGATCATGTTTTTCAAATGTTGATGGATTTTAATGATCTTAATCAGGTTTTGAATCGGATTTGATTTGGAACAACTTTAATAAAGAGAATTATCCAATTTAAACTCGAAATCAAGGTGTAATCGATCAAAATCTTATCACATCAGTTTGTTCATTGAAAACAGAAACTTTTTGACCAAAATTGGGTCCAAATCAACTGACAGATTATTAATTTGTGGTTGTTTGATCCGAAATGGCTCTGATACCACTTTGTATGTGCGTGAAAGGATCGATAACAAACAAAGATTGATCAAACAAGTTAGTTTCAGGTGCGGAAACCCTAAAACTATCACAAAATAATAATCAAATAGATTCAAACACACAGATCATCATTTTCAATCAATTTCATTAATAAAACACTTGTTTACACGTTGAATTATGAATACAATCAAGGTTTAAACGTAAAACAAGTTTAACAATAACTAGAGAGAGTTTTCAGAAAGAGGAGTGAATAATAATCATCAAAGTTACATTCAAAAATAAACTTGACCTATTTATAGGCCTGCACATTCGCCCAAACTGTTCATGCGAATGTGTAGGTTCGCCCACATCAACCGGTCGAACCAAGTTCTTCTATAATCTAATCTTCATTCGCCCAAAACATTCTTCCTTCGCACCTTTCTGTTCTCCTTCGCACCATCTAATTAGCTCCTTCGCACCTTCGATATTACCAAAACAAAATGTGTTTTACAATCCAAAGCTTTAGTCGCACTTTTGCATCTATAGTACACTTATTGAAGCGGCCAGAACCATGCTTATCGACTCTAAATTGCCGATCATCTTCTGGGCTGAAGCTGTGAATACCACCTGTTATGTTCTTAACAGAGTCTTAATTGTAAAGACTCGCGGGAAAACAGTTTATGAATTGCTCTTTAAAAGAAAACCTTTGATTGACTACTTCAGGCCTTTTGGATGCTCATGTACGCTGCTTAACAACTACGAGAACATAATGAAGTTTGATGCAGTTGGAGATGAGTGCTTCTTTGTTGGATACTCTTCAAGTCAAAAAGCTTATAGAGTGTACAACAAACGAACCAAAATGGTTCTCGAGTCCTTTTATGTTGATTGGCAGGAATCCAACTCTACCAACAAAGGAGCCGGTCCTGACTGGTTCTTTGACGTGGATGTTGTTTTCAACAATTTCAGCTTCATTGAAGAACAACCATCTGAAAATCAAGCAGCCGATCCTTCTCCTCTTGAAGATACTCTTTACTCTTCCGAAGACGATGCTGCACCTTTCACCACCCGATTTTCTCCACTCATAGCTGATCCAATTGTTCCTCTTCAGTCCACAAATGGTGATGCAACTGTTGAAACTACTCCATCTCCTGAAGGTACTCCAGCTTCAGAAGAACCATCTTCAGCACAACAGTCTGCAAATGATCCATCCAGTTCATCAATTCCTGTAGATCACCTTTCTAATCTGCCTCCCCAGATTCAAGAAGAACCAAACATGGGATTCAAGTCTTCTAAAGATCACCCTGTGGAGAACATCATTGGACCAATCTCTGATGGTGTTCTTACTAGAAATCAGGCAGATAAACTTAATATTGCACTTTCAGCCTTCTTATCTTAGACGGTACCTTTCAGCATTGAAGATGCTATCAGAGATGCAAGTTGGGTTGAAGCCATGCAGGATGAGCTGTATTAGTTTAGAAAGCTAAAGGTTTGGGAACTTGTGGATTTACCTGAAGGAAAGTATCCTATCGGAACAAGATGGGTGTTTCGCAACAAAATGGATGAAAGAGGTGTGGTAATTAAGAACAAGGCTCGTCTGGTTGTTCAGGGCTTTCGTCAGCAGGAGGGTATTGATTATGAGGAAGTGTTCGCTCCAGTTGCTCGACTTGAAGCCATACGTATCTTCCTGGCATACGCCTCATACAAGAACTTCAAAGTCTTTCAAATGGATGTGAAGAGTGCATTCCTGTACGGGAAGATCAAAGAAGAAGTCTATGTTTGTCAACCCCCGGGTTTTGAAGATCCTCATCATCCCAACAAGTACTACAAACTGGATAAGGCTCTCTATGGACTTCATCAAGCTCCTCGAGCTTGGTATGAGACCTTATCTTCATACTTGCTGCAGAATGGGTCACCAGAGGGAAGATTGACATGACTCTGTTCACCAAAGAAGTCAAAAAACACTCTATCCTTGTTCAAATTTATGTTGATGATATTATCATTGGCTCCATTGATGAAAACTTATGCAGGGAATTTGTAACAAACGGCAAAAATGAGGTAATTCCGTACAAATTAATTATGTGTGATTAACTTAATTACGTGCAATTTTGAATTAATTATATTAATTTGGCATTTAGAGAATAGCAAATTCCCCATAAGATGCATAGGAATGCATGTGTTTAATTTGAAGCACGGCGAAATCGCGTGCAAATTAACTTGTGTTGGAACGGACGTTGGTGATTACCCAGTAAAATTTAATAAACAAAAATTATCCCGGACACCCAGGATATAAAATAAAGGGTATTTTCACAAAATATAATAGGTTTTGGAACTCCAAAACCATAAGTGAAAACTATCTATGCAAATCTCCCGGTAACGAATAAAGTGCGCGTACCGCACCCGGTACGCGTATAACTTATGATTTCACCCGACAAGAGCCTAAATAACCAATCAACACTTAAATTAGACTATATTTAAGGGTTATTAAAGGTATTTTTAATGTCCGAATAACACGCGATTAAAACCCGAAAAATACCCGAACGACACCCGAACGACGAGGGATCAAACTTAACTTAATATGGGTAAATATTTTGTGTTGTGGACCCCACCCAAACCACCCCTAGAACCGGCCAATATCCCCCCCCCCCATACCTTAAATCTTTCCTTTGTTGTACCTTGAAATCTAGTTGGATTATGAATAGGCATGGTGTAGATTTTATGGTAATTTTATATGTGGATTCATGTCCTTATAAGATTCATCCAAATCATTCCCTTATTCATACAAACTCTCGGCCCAAACACACACCCATAATCCCCCCCAAGATCACATTGTACAACCAAGATCTCATGAATCCTTGGTAGATTTTACACAATCCTTGAAAGATATGGAAGGTGTTATAAAGAAGCATGTGTGTGTAGTTGTACAACAAAGTTAGAAATCCTTCTTCTTGCTTCTTCTTTGAGCCGTGGGTTTGCAAGAGCAAACACACACATCACTTACAAATTTTAACCTCCAAATTACCTCTAAAACACTCATCCATCCAAACCCTTTTGTGTGTTACAAGCATTGGAGCTTAACCCCCTTGGAAGAACACACTAAACCTCATCCAAATCAAGTGATTTTGTCTTCCCTAGCCTTGTGCTAGTTGTAAGTATCTATCATCTTGATCTTGCTTTTAAAAGTTTATGTTTTGATGTTTTAAAGCAAGTTGTACACAATTGTTAACAAGGGTTTTAACATAAGATATAATGTGGTTTACCAAGTTAAAATGGATGTATAAAAATGTGTGTGTGAGCCGTGGGGTAGATGGTGATGGATGATAATGTTTTGAGTTTATAAAAGTAACATATTCAAGTTTAAAATGTTGATCAAGGCATAGATTGTTATGATAACTTGAATACACTTGAAAGAGATGTTGATCACCTTAAAATAACTATCTAAAGCTTAATAACAAAGTTGATCTAATCAAGATTACTAGTTTGTAAGAAATTGTCACTTTTGGAAGCTTAAGGATGAAAATGAAACTTTTGAAAGTTTTGGGTGTTATTTGGAAGCTTTAAAAATTAAAGGGTGAAAAGCGTCATTTTAGAAAGTTAAGTCCAAAAATGTGACATTTAAAAGTTTGGTGTTAAAAATGTAAACTTGGATAGTCAAGGGTGGATAATGGAAAATATTTCCAAGATTTACAAAAATAATGTATTTTTGTATTAAATGTTATTTTGATAAAATTGAGTTTTATAAAAATACAAGTTACCAAAGGTTTGAGAAAATAAAAACTAGGGATTTTATTACAAGAATTTGGTAATTTTAAAGACTTAGGGAAGTTTTATAAAAATGAACATTTTTATATTTATGGGAATATAAAAATGTTGGGACATTTTGGAGATAAAACAACTAAGTCTTGGTTTTGGAAAATACAAAAGTTATTTTATAAATTTCCAAATAAAAATATGGTGAAATTAATAGCGGATTAATTTCGAGTAAATCATATTGTCGGAAATTTGATAAGAATAACTAAATACATATATATTTTCGGAAGTAGGAAAATAATATTCGACGTGAAGTATTTATTCCTACAAAAATATATATATAACACTTTCCTAAGTGTTGGAACGTATTCGTGGGAGAACCTAATCGTAACGTGATCTCTAAAGATTGCGCACGTGAAATTAAATTAAGTCCGAGAACGTAACAAGTTAAAAATATAAAATCGAATCGACAAGACCTCAGTATATTTATGTGAATGGGAAAATAAATATATGGAACAGTGAGTCGAGTCGAAAGTTATAAAACAAAAAGTCGAATCGACAAGACCTCAGTATATTTATTTGAATGGGAAAATAAATATATGGAACAGTGAGTCGAGTCGAGGGAATATCAAATCGACAAGATCCTAGTATATTTATTTAATGGGAAATAAATATGCGGTAAAGTGAGTCGAGGCGAGTATTGGAAAACGAAATCTCGATCGACAAGATCCTAGTATAACTACTTAATGGGAAGTAATTATGCGGTAAAGTGAGTCGAGTCGGAGATAAGTTTATCCGAGTTAGTAAATATATTGAAAGCACATATATTAAACAATAAGATCATAATGTGATAAAAATCGGGAAATGATCTTAGTTCGCGGCGACGAACCTAACTAACTTCAAGGATAATGTTGATATGTTTATTAAGCATAAGTTAAGTGAAACTTATAACGGGGGTAATCCATCACCAACGGACCTAGACACGTGTTTTAAACGGGGAAATTGTATAACAATTGTGTTGTTGGGAGTTGGGTGTACAACTTGCCGGTAAAACACACATGAAAGGCTTAGTGACTCATACGTCTAAGAACGCCTGTAGGTATTTGACCTTGGATACCTGCTATTCTCTGGTATTTGTGCACGCTGAGTTTGAGGTGAGTCTCACGGCCCCATTTTAAACTGTTTTTACGTTTTTGGGGGAAGGATATGTTTTGTTAAATTGCTGTAACATGTGGAATATAATATTTAGCACGATGGGTACCTGGGTAACTGGAAACCACTTGGGGTAAGACCTCGCTGTTTACTGTAACCATTAATTCAGGGAATGAAACCAAAGGGATATCTGGGTAGTACTATCGGTGCCTGACAAGGCCCACCTCTGGTTGATAGCGTCAACCCGGTAAAGACAAGAGGTGCATGTATTCTGAACTGAGTTGTTGTCCAAGAAGCAACTCGCGGGGCAATCTGTTGTATAGTCTTGGTTTGGTTATGGGCCCGGGAGGGAGTCGCCATCGTCATGTAGGAGCTAGCTACTCCACATATATGACATTACTTATATTATATTTCCGTTACATGCCGGTATTGCAATGTTTTGCTTGTGAAATTAAAACCTGTGAACTCACCAATATGTATATATTGACGTGTCTTTTAAACATATCTTTCAGGTAATTAGATTGCTGAAAGGAATGGCTAGTGCGGGGGAAACGGGGACGTCGGTCTTTTGGGGGTTTTACTCTTATTTTTCGTTGGTTCGGAATATAGTCGAAAAACCCTTTTGTTTAAATTGAACTTGTGTAGATGTGTGTGTTTGGGACAACGAAAACATCTTACGACGTCTTAATAATATGATCTTTTCTAATTAATTATTGTTTGTGTTAATCTTGACTTTGATATACTTTTCGAGCGTTGCGCCACGTGTTTCCGCCGTTGGCGTGGTGTGACAGAAGTGGTATCAGAGCCAAGGTTATAGCGAACTAGCATTTTTGTAAAATCTAGACTATAACCAGTTTTGGCTCGAAAACAAAGTTTTCAAAACTAAAACACAACAAAATATTTTTAGAAAAGAAAGAAAATTGTACATGGGATGTACAAGGGGAAATTCCGACCGACTAGCCATGTCGTCAATATAGGAAGTGTTAGAAGATAAAAGATAGAAATATGTGCTATTTGTAGATCTAATTTTCTAACATTAAGTTAATCAGTGACTCATATATATATAGTACGGTTCTTTGCCAGGATATGTCGCGTGCCAGTCATGCGATACCTGTCCCCAGTTTCGACAGTAGTCTACAGATTGTTGAGGTTATTCCTGATGACGTGGAGATCATAGACCTTGACCCGATCGAGGACGAGGATCATGCGGAGTTGTCTGCCGAGTATGCACCTGAGAGCCATGATGATCACGAGGATGGCGGAGAGGACGAGGTAGCCGATGAGGACGATGTTATGGTTGATACTGAGGAGGAGGAGGAGGACCCGTCCATGGACGAGTCCGAGTCAGAGTCTGTTACAGCTCCGGCCGCTGTTGCCAGCGAGCCGCCCGTTATCAAACCTCCTGTTGTTTCACCAGTTGTTCCCCCGGTCCCTGCTGTCAGGGATTTTCCCGTTGGTTGTCAGGATCCTGTTGATTCCACCAGGGGCAGGGCTGTCCCTGCTACTTCCGAGTCAGTCGAGTCTCCCTTTGATCCGGATGTACCCGTTGATTACACACCTGTTCCTATTCCACATATCCATGTTCCTCGAGACGCATGCTTAGCACCTCTTCTGAGAGGACTACCTGCTGGATTACTGGAGCCCAGGAACCCTGCGCTCCGTGGTGGCCGATCTGACGGCCAGGAGTCCGTAGCGTCAGTTGTGCCTACAGTTCTTGGTTATGGTTCTCTTTGGTACCGTGGTAGACCTCGGGTTGTTCTTGGCCTAGCAGCTAGCTGTTCCTGCTGAGCCTGAGCCTATTGCACCTACTGAGCCTACTGCACCTACTGAGCCTACTACACCTGCTGAGCCTATTGCACCTACTGAGCCTATCGCACCTGTTGTTCCTGAGAGCATTTTTGGCTCGGACGAGCCTGTTGCACCTATTGATCCCGTGGAGCCTATCGCTCCAGTCTCTGCCGAGGTGCCGGTTACACCTCTACCTCCTGTTACTCCTTTACCACCGGTATCCCCCACACCTCCTGTTGTGACTGAGCCTGTAGCCGACGGTCACGTTGGTTTTATTCTTGAGGGTAGTTCTGCTCGTAGCTCAGACCTTAGACGAGCGGGTATGAGAGCTTACCCATCTGATAGTCCGGATGCCCCCACTACTGATACACCTGTTATACCCGAGGTGACAGTCCCACCTCATACCACTGTTTCACCACTTGAGGAGGCCCTGTTACCCTTCCTCACATCCACAGTCCCACCTGCTGATCCTGTTATCACTACACCTACCACTGCTCCTGTTGTGACTATGACCCCACCTTCTATGCTATATACCTTGGGTGCGGGTGACCCCTATTTGGTTGGTTCACGTATTGCTCATGGGGCGGCAGACCTGCCCCAGCCGTTTACACCGAGACCTTATCATGTACCAGATATTATTGGTCCTTCGCAGCCTACTGTTCCTGATATGACTGGACCTTCACAGCCCTTCGAGGCAGCCCGGTTGCCAGCCGCGGCTATGACCACCCTACTTTCACTTGAGCATGACTTTTAGAGCTTATCGGATATGATCCATGGTACGGTCGTACACATGGATTACCAGGTACGGGTTATGTGGGCCCGCATCATTGATGCGAGCTCAGCTTTGACACACTATGCTGATGAGCTTCTGAGGATGGATGCCTTGCGTGGCATCACAGGTGATGATCACTTTGCTCACATGCAGTACTTGTATGATCGCATTACGGCGATCAATATCGCTATCAGTCTTTATGCCCCACAGTACTCCTACCAGCCCCCACCTCCTCAGTGATCGGTTTATGTAGCAGCACGGCAGTATGGTAGTAGTAGCAGCAGCATGTGATGGCAGCCTTAGTTATAGCGTTTGTATTAGATGATGGACTTTTGTATTTTGCCTAGCCTGGCGGGATGTGCCAGCTTTTTGGTTATGACATGTTGTTAAGGTTTCAAACGATGTATTGGGAAGCTATGACCCACTTTTGTTATAGGAACAAATGATGTACTCGTTGTATTGAAAGTTAATGAAAATCATGTTGTAAATTATGGTAAAATATATTGTCGTTATTTTATGCATTCTCTATTTACTTATTGTGGTTGTGTATTGATGTGATGATTGTATGCCATGGTACTCCGTAACCTTGTGCTTATGGAGATAGTTTGTGATGTTGTGGTTTGATGAGTTGTATCTTCTGTTGTGATGCTTACTTATGCGTTGGGTGTGACAATATTTTGCTGGAATAATTTGTCTGACTAACATTTAATATTTACTATTGAAGTTTAAGTAATGGCAAGAGCAACAAGAAGTACCGGCAATTTGGACGGTCTGCCTACCTCGCAGGCCGAGCTCGAGCGAATCATCGCGGATCGTGTCGCGATTGCTGTAGCAGATATGGAAACTAACCGCACTCGCCACAGCGGCGGGCATGGCGGATCTGGCGGAAGTGGTGGGAGTGACCGACGTGAACGGTCCCACACTGGTAAGCAGCGTCAATAGGTGGAACGTCGGGATGTTGTCCCGATACATTTTCAACTATTACTAAATGCATTTATGTCATTTCAGAAACGATCACTCCAGAACGTGGCTGTACGTTCAAGACCTTTTTAGGCTGCAAGCCTATTAACTTTAGTGGAACTGAAGGTTCGGTTGGCCTGATTAAGTGGTTCGAAAAGACTGAAGCTATGATACGCATCAGTGGTTGTACTGCCACACAAGCTGTTATGTATGCCACCAACTTATTTCTGGATCAGGCACTGACATGGTGGAATAATCAGGTACAGTCACTGGGTGAAGATGCTGCTTATGCCATGCCTTGGGTGGATCTCAAAGAACTGATGATTCGTGAATACTGTCCTGCCAGTGAAGTTCAAAAGCTTGAGACAGAATTCTGGAAGCATACCATGATCGGTGCTGACATAGAGGGTTATACCTCTCGTTTTCATGACCTTGCACGTTTAGTTCCCCGGCTAGTGACGCCAGAGAACAAACGAATCGAGCGATACCTGTATGGTTTGGCCCCACAGATCTGAAGCATGGTTACCTCTTCTAAACCAACAACCATGCGAGAGGCCATTGATCTAGCTCTAAGCTTAACTGAAGACGCAATTCGCATGGGTACACTCGTGCGCAAAGGGTCTGCTTCCAAGAATGTTGAACAGAAAGCGTCTGACGGGAAAGTGTCTGGTGTTAGTACTGGTTCAAGCGAGCGTTCAAACCGCTCTGGGTCTTGGAAGAGGAAGAGAAGCGATGGTAAAAAGAATGGTCCTTCTGAAAATCAAGCTTCTTAGGGGAAAAAGGGAAAAGGTTATGTTGCTACGGGACAGTCAGGAGAAAAGAAAACTGGTGCCCAGGGAAGGAAAAATGATCAAACGTGTTGGAAATGTCGCCGTACTGGCCACAAAGGCGAAGACTGTAGGTCGGGAGTGCCTAAGGCTGGAGAAAAACGACCGTGCTTTGGCTGTGGATCCTTCGATCATTGGAGGAAGGATTGTCCTAAAGTGAACAACCAAGCACATGGGAGAGCGTTTGTCATTGGTGCTGGTGATGCGCGTCAGGACCCGAACGTGGTCACCGGTACGTTCCTACTCAACAATCATTATGCTTCAGTTTTATTTGATACCGGTGCCGATTTTAGTTTTGTATCTATAGATTTTAAACGATCTCTTGGTTTGGAGACTAGTGAATTAGATACACCTTACTCCATAGAGTTGGCCAATGGTAAAACAATAGAAACGGGTGAGGTAGCGAAAGATTGTAAGTTAAATCTTTGTGGGCATGAGTTTAGCATTGATCTTTTACCGGTTACTTTGGGTAGTTTCGACGTAGTCGTGGGCATGGATTGGTTATCTACACAGAGCGCCATTGTTATCTGTAATGATAAAATAATTCAAATCCCTCTTGCGAATGGTGAAATTCTTTCGATTCAAGGGGAGAGGCGTGGGACGCCATTGAGAATTATTACTTGCATGAAGGCCCGGAAGTGCTTGCGGAAGGGTCAGGTTGCGTTCTTGGCACATGTGGTAGATAAAAAGGCTGACGAACAGAAACTCGAGAGTATCCCGATTGTGAATGATTTTCCTGATGTATTCCCTGAAGATTTGCCGGGGTTGCCACCCCCTCGACAAGTCGAATTTCGTATTGACCTTGTTCCTGGAGCCGCTCCAGTAGCACGATCGCCGTATCGCTTAGCTCCATCAGAGATGCAAGAACTGTCCAATCAATTGCAAGAATTGTTGGATAAAGGTTTTATAAGACCGAGTTTCTCACCTTGGGGAGCTCCAGTCTTGTTCGTGAAAAAGAAGGATGGTACCTTTCGTATGTGCATAGATTATCGTGAGTTGAACAAATTGACCATCAAGAATCGTTATCCCCTTCCCAGGATCGATGACTTGTTTGATCAACTCCAAGGATCTAGTTATTACTCCAAGATTGATTTAAGGTCTGGCTACCATCAACTTCGTATCCAAGAGGAGGATGTACCGAAAACTGCTTTTCGTACTCGCTATGGTCATTATGAGTTTTTGGTGATGCCGTTCGGATTGACCAACGCTCCAGCAGTTTTCATGGATTTGATGAATCGTGTGTGCAAGCCCTACTTGGACAAATTCGTAATCGTATTCATTGATGACATTTTGATCTATTCTCGCACCAAGGAAGAACACGAAGATCACCTTCGTTTGATTTTTGTGTTATTACGTAAGGAGAAGTTGTATGCCAAGTTCTCTAAGTGTGAATTCTGGATTAGAGAAGTTCATTTCTTAGGCCATGTGGTAAGTGAAAAAGGTATACACGTTGATCCTGCCAAGATCGAGGCAATCAAGAATTGGGAAGTGCCTAAAACTCCGACTGAAGTTCGACAATTTCTTGGACTTGCGGGTTACTATAGGAGGTTCATTAAGAATTTTTCCAAGACAGCGCAGTCTTTGACCCTGTTAACCCAAAAGGATAGAAAGTTCGAGTGGACGGAGAAGCAAGAGTCGGCGTTTCAGTTGCTGAAGGATAAGCTGTGTGAAGCGCCTATCTTATCACTTCCTGAGGGCGCCGAAGACTTCGTAGTCTATTGTGATGCATCGCATCAAGGGTTGGGTTGCGTGTTGATGCAACGGGACCAAGTGATTGCATATGCTTCCAGACAATTGAAAATTCATGAGAAAAACTACACTACACACGATTTGGAATTGGGTGCAGTGGTGTTCGCAGAAAGATGACGGAATTCTCATCCACCAAGCCAAGTATACAAGAGACATTCTGGCAAAATACAACATGACCGACTGCAAGCCGTCCAATACTCCTTTTGCGGCCCAAACAACACTTGTACCAGATCTTCAGGGGCCTTTAGTGAATCCTCACACTTATCGATCAATGATTGGCTCCCTGATGTATCTAACAGCTAGCAGACCAGATATCATGTGGGCAGTTGGATGCTGCGCGCGTTTTCAGTCCAATCCTAAGCAATCGCATGAGACTGCAGTAAAAAGAGTCTTCCGCTACCTAAAAGGAACACCAAAACTTGGTTTATGGTATCCTAAGAGTGATAACTTTGATCTAATCGCTTACTCTGATAGTGATCATGCAGGTTGTAGGATTGACAGAAAATCTGTCTCTGGTGGTTGTCAATTTCTGGGTAACAGGCTAGTGTCTTGGCAAAGCAAGAAGCAGACTACCGTGTCCATCTCCACTGCTCAAGCTGAATACACAGCTGCATCCAGTTGTTGTCAGGTGTTATGGATCCAAAATCAGCTTTTGGACTACGGTTTGAACGTCATGAATACACCTATTTTTATTGATAATGATGCCTGTCGTGACATCGTGAAGAATCCAATTGATCATTCTAAAACCAAACACATTGAAATTCGAATTCACTCAATTCGCGATGCTCACGACAAAGGATATATACAGGTGTTGCCTATAGATACTGCTGATCAAAAGGCAGATATCTTTACAAAAGCTTTCGATAAAACCCGGTTTCATTAGTTGGTTACATGGCTTGAGATGATAACTTTTGAATAAAAAAAAATAAAAAAAAACTTTACTTGTGCATATTTTATAGAAAAATCTTCTTTTCTTTTAAAACAAGATTTTTGGGGGAGAAAGTAAACCAGTCCATTCCTAATGCAAAATTAATTCAGGAAATGATAGGAACTAATCATATCTCGTCAGCATGTGAATAGGACCCAGAGGATCTTGTGGCCTTAAGCAACGATGTGTCGGTAGATTCAGCATGGAATCAAGTAAACTGCTATTAGGTGATTAACAATGAAGATCTACACGGAAAGCTGGATTCCCACTGTGCTTTAGGTCTGCACAAGCTGAGTCCGGTCATACATAGGTTGAGAAATTAAAAGACACAGAAAATTTTGTGCATAGGTAAATCAAAAGACACCTAAGAGTGCAAGCTACCAATGCGGGGCTAAGAAAAACAAAATTTGTGAAACTGAGCAGCAAAAGACACGCAATGTTAGTGACGTGCAATTATATCTAGATAGCTCACCAAACGATCAGATGATCATCTTCTCTGCTTATGGTAACATAGACCTGAAGCTCTCATCATCTGATCAAGATAATGATCATCTTCTCTGCTTATGGTAACATAGACCTGAAGCTCTCATCATTATATTTCAATAAACCTTGAGGATCGGTAGGCCAATACCTAGCACACTGTGGGGTCCATAAAATTTTCGTCAATATTACCGGAAAACATGATAAACAGTATCGCCAAACACATGTTGAAAGAGAAAAGGCATGGATTTAAGAGGACAAGCATACCGACAATTGTTCTTAGGCTGCAACTATCCAACGTGAAGTTGAAACGGGTTCTGGCAGGTATGGTTAGTATGATCTTGAATGCAGAAGGTGAGACTTGGTAAAAGTCCACTTATCCAAATGAATTTGGGCTTCAAAATCTCTAATTGGGCCAAAATCTATGAATCTGTGCGTACTTATTGGGCCCTACGCACTTAACTCAAGTGCACAGGCCCATCTATTGACTGTATATATACTGAGTCAAATTTTGTTAAAAAGTTTTTATCTTCTTTAACCTCATTACAAACCCTAATTCACCTTAACCTTATCCGTTCATCATCATCATCGTTCATCATCCTCTTCCATTAAACCCCTAATTCATCATCTAATCACACACAAACACCCTCAAATCAGTATCAATATTCTCCTCTTGTTTGATTCTTACTACTGATTAAGGTAGCATTTCGCACTAATGTTTTTGTTTCTTACCATTACAGGGATTATAAGCATGTTTAAAGGATTCAGTTGTGGGTTTATGTTGACAATGGGTTTTTGAATCTTGATGATCTGCGTACTTGATAATGAACAAGTGCGTACTTGTCTCATAGAGACTGCGCACTTGTCTCATAATCATACAAGTCCTTAGAAACCCTAATGTCCTGCGTACTTGTTGTGTGAACTTAAAATCTTGAACGAAGGTTCAAGTGTCTGCGTACATGACTAGTACGCAGACTTGACTGTGTTGAAGAGGGGATACCATGCCCGTGTATAGCTTGATCTGCGCACTTGATTTGGGCTTGCGCACTAACCAAGTGCTCAGTTAAGTATGTGCGCACTTGACTGAGCACATGACTCTTTTGACTATGCTTGGACTGCGCACTTGATAACCTTGCGCACTTGGACTTTAAACAACATGGGACATTCATTATGACCCTTGAGACACTTGAACGGACTGCGTACTTAAACTCGGACCTTAATGATCTTACAACTGAAAATCAAACGTATCATGGACACCGATGACACCAATCCATCAAACCTTAATCCTATGACTGTTAAAATTTCAAACCTAAAAAAAATTAATAAAATCTAAGTCTAAGTTCGTTGTCCGTCTAAGTTTAAGTCTAAGGTCAGTTATTGGAAATCTAATTGGCTTTTCGTGCTCTTAGTTAACAGATGGCACTCGACTGGGATCCGAGAGGCATGCACAATCAGCCAATGAATCTGGAAACTGATGATGTCAAGTTTAAAGACGTAGTGACTTGGATAAAACGCAGCAAAGTCGGATATGTTGTGCAGCACGTTATACCAGTCTACGTTTCTCATATTGAAGACTTCTGGAGGTCAGCTCGAGTCGAAACTGTATCAAGAGTCAAGCGAATCAACGCTACAGTCCGAAACAAGGCTGTAGTCATCACTGAAGACACCGTTCGAAACGTACTGAGACTGCAAGATCAACCAGGAACTATCAGATTCATGCCTAAAGCAGATATTCACCAACAGTTCAGGAATTTCAGCTACAAGGGTGACTTTGACAAGAGAGGCGACGTCAAGAAGAGCCAACTAACAAGAGATTGGAGACTTATTAGTCATGTATTTATAATGTCTCTATGTCATAGAAAGGGAGGCTACAATGCGCTCAGTGCTGAATGGTCGACAGCGATGATAAAGATTTGCAAGAACGAAGCGTTCAACTTGTCAGGCATGATTTTTGATTACATGGTAAAGAATGCAGAAGCTGGGTCAGGCAAATGGGCTATGTACCCAAGGTTCATACAGATGATGATCAATGCTCAACATGAGAATCTGCCTCTCGGTGATCAATACATTTTCACCAGAGATGCACGATTCTTTACAGAATGCAACACGCTTGACTGGGAACCAATGCTGGAGAATATGTATGCGGCCCAGCGATATCCATTTGTCATGGAGCTGTACAACAAGATCAGGAAGAGAAGGTCAGATGCCACTGAAACTCGACAACAACCCACAGCTGCTCCTGCATCTGGACCATCTGAACCCACTCCTTCAGCCCAGCCAACTGCTGAAGAAATTGCCCTAGAAAAAGCAAGGGGCAAAAGAGTGGCGACTGAACCTGCTCCATCAAAGCCCAGCAAAAGGAAAAGACCAGCTGGTTTATTACAAGAAGGGAGAGATACATTGACACCTGAGCAACTTGAAACTGCTGCAGCCTTACAAGAAGTTGCTGAGTTTGAGAGGGTAGCGAGAAAGAAAAGAAGAGAACAGCTACCTGAATCAGAGATTCCTCGTGTAGTGACTCAGGATGATATCGAGGAACAAGTGATCTTAGAATCCATCTTTGGGGCAGAACAACCGAATCAACCAGGGCCTTCCACTGCTGCTGCTCCAGCCCCCAAAGCTCCAGCCCAACGATCAGCTGAACCATCCTCATCAGCTCCTGTTGCACCTCGTCGCAAACCGGTGCATCAGGAACTATATGAGAAGCTTGTGAAGGAGGTTGGTAAAACTGCTGCCAGGGAAATCTGCACTCTGAAGAGTGACGTGCACAACAACCAGGAGCTGAGAAAGAAAGTAAAGAAGCTCAAACACAAGAACCGGAACAAGGAGAAAATCATCAAAGATCAAAGATACCTGATCAAGTTTCAGAATCAGGTTCAAATGCAGATGTTTGAGATGTTCCAAGATTTCAAGAAGCAGCAAACTGGTGCTCCCAGCGCTACATTTGATGAGACTTTCGATTTCGGAAAGTTTTTGGAGGAAGAGAAAGAGAAAGCAAAACAGTCAAGACAACTAAACATTAAACATAACTAAGGCATCACCCCTAGAAGGGGAGCATTCCATTAAAAACAAACATAAAACGCCCCCAGGGCTAAGTACAATAGAGTCCGATTACAAAAGACATCTTAAAAACTAAAAAAGTCTGAAACAAGGCTCCATGGAGTAGCAAAATCTTCGGCTTCATTGGTGGCATCACCCTCACCGGTGGAAGCCAAGGTTTGGTTACCAACATCATCGTAAAGACCATCAGTGTCAAGACCTGCAAACGGATCATCTTTGCTGGAAGGAGGGATAGACTCAACCTCCAGAGCTTGAAGGGGGGAAGGACTCTCAAATACCTGCTCCAGATTAGGAACCTTTGAAGAATCAGCAGGTTTTGCACGTTTAGAACTACCCTCCCCACCATCAGTCCATCCAACATGATCTTGAGAGGCCTCTTTGACACATAGGAGCTAAACACTTTGTTGGCCACATCCTTTTTCAAACCCTCTGGCTCCAAATCTTGCAGGAAGGAGAGAGGCTGCTCAGAAGCCTTGGCAATGGTAGAGATATAAGGATAGGTAGCAAGCTCCATTGCCTGCCCAGATGAAGGCTTTAAGGACGGCAGCTCCTCAAGTCCATGATCCTCCTGAGCCGCTTTGAAACCAGCTTGAATCCCTCCATGGCGACCAAAAGATATGGCTTTTGCATAAATATCCGCCAGAGGAGCATTAAACTCTTGAGAGTGCAGGAGGTTGGTAACAAAACGGGCTACGCCCTTGGAGATTAGCCACTCCCTTTCTTCAGTTAAACGGTCCACCTGGACCCAGAGCTCCATTCCCACCTTCTCCACCGCAGCCTGCTCCTGTTTAACTGCCTCCCGTGCCAGAGCCAACCCTTCCCTCTCCTCAGCAAGTTTCGCCTTCTCATCGTTCAGACCTTTGAACATCTTCTCAAACTTCTCCTTCTCCAAACCAAGTTGGGTCCTAGACACAGCCAATTCATGGACCAAATCTTTCTCCCGAGAAACAAACCTTGCCAATTCCTCCTTCACGAAAGCCTCATGCTCTTCATAAACAACCTCCACTTGTTCTCTTCTCGACATCAGTTCTCCCCACCTTGCCATACCATCGGGGAACAAAGATAGAAACTGCCCAAAGTGATAATACATTTTCTTCATAACATCCTTGTCCATCCATTCTTTGTGAAGCTCCCTTTCGGCATCAGGGATACAATGGTCAATCAGATCACGACAAACAGAAGCCTTCTTCAACAGATCAGTAGCTTTAATATCCCAGTCCGGCACAAACACTCCTTCACAACGCTCCTTCTGGGCAGGAGCATCGGAAACATCATCGACAACAGCTTTAGAACTCTCACCCCCTTCGGTTCGCAACAATTTCGGACTAGCACCCTTGACAACAACATCCTTTGGTTTCTTGAAGACAACGTCATCTTTCTTTCGGGAGAACAATGTGAGCTTGCCTTTTCCTGGGGCAGGAGTATACCCCAAGGCAGAGGCTATCAAAGAAGAATCCTCGTCTTCATCTTCAAAGTCCAATGGAACAGCAGAAGAGCTCCCTTGACCCGAGGAAGCAGTCTGAAGTCGCTTACTGGAGCGACGAACGGTAACAGACTTCTTCCCCGATGGTTCCACAGCAGTAACAGATGACGTAATCACACTTGTATACTCCCCCTGAAAACGGACATGCTCAGTTTTCACCACCACATTCTTACCCTCAGCAACATTCCTAACCTTGAACTTCACATCAGCAATGTCATCTAGAGCCAGAAAGTCCAGAGTACTCATCTCTGCAAAAAGAAAAATGGTTAGATAACACAAAAACAAGAAGGATGCCAAAGAGGAGCCAGGGAGACACATACCCTCCCCACCATGATAGATCACCGGGTCAGTCTCAGGATCATCCCAGTTAACACTCAGACCTACCATCACCAGGAAGTCCTCAGGGAAGGTACGGAGACGAGTGGGAAAACTACGAAGCTTCTCTAACAATTCTTGGTCAAGAGTGTCAGGATCAGGTTCCTTCTCGTTTAGAGGAGCATCCGAAGACCTCCGAGGAGCCTTAAAGGGTAGTAAATCAGAGTTTAAGAAAAAGAACTTGTCTTTCCAAGGAGAAACAAGCCCAATAACACTGGAAATGAGGGCTGGCTCACACTGAGTCTTCTCATTTTTGGCCAACCTAAAAAACCGCCGGTACATAGCCAAAGAAGGCTTATAACCAAGGCAACGACATACTATTTCGAAGTGCAAGACCCTAGCAACTCCGGAGGGACATAGTTGATCAAGAGAAAGTTGGTGATACTCTAAAACATTCAAAAAAAAACGTAGAAAAAGGATACCTAAGGTTACCCTGGTCAAACTGACGTGTATACACGGCCACCTTGCCAGGGGGAACAGAGGTCACAGGGGTTTTACCCTTCGGAACAGAAGGATCCGAATTCCGATCTCGGTACAGAACCGTTCAGCATCGGATTTGGATAGACGAGTGAACTGGGATGCAAGATCAGTTTTTGACATAATGAAAAACAAGTGTGAAAAGGGAGGAGGTTGCTTACCAGGATTTATAAGAAAAAGTAGGGTTCCAATTAAGGAAGGAAATGAAGGATAAAAGGAGGAGTTATCCCCTTTTATAAAGAATTTAAAATTTGAATTAATTGGCATTGAGCGGTTACCAAGGAGAACCGTCGCTCAGCTGTCCCATAGGATGACATCAGCCTAGCTCCTTGTCAAATCAACAGTCATCTCGGGCGGCTGATGGGACAGGCGTCTGCTCCCAAGGAAGCAATAAGGCTATCATGACAAATGCAAGGCCAGAAACTTGCACGAAATTTAATAAAGGAAGAAGTATGGAACCAACGCTCCCATGAGGGAGCTCGAGGTCTAACAAATTACCCGGTACCAACATAAGCCTGAACAGCGTTGCTGTCACACCCTCAAAATCCACTTGCGGAGTTTTACCGCGAGGCGCATGACAAACCAGGATCCAAACCAACGATCACAATAAACAAGTCTAACATGAACATAATGTAATTTCAAAACAATGTTTAAAATTCCCGTTTACAGCGGAAGCTTATTCAAAACAGTATCTTAAAAGTAAACCAATTGTTCAACATATGAAAACCATGCGACTCTAACTAGACGCCGTGCAGACGCGTGCGCCCTAGTTCCATTGTGCTACCTTAGCGACCTGAGAAAACATGTAAAAGTTTACGTCAGCACAAAAATGCTGGTGAGTTTACAGGTTTTGTATCCAAGTACCAAGTCCACCTGTCCATACTATAATAATCGAAAACCAGTATACGCTAGCTAGGCGTACGTTTTGTTACTACCACGATTGGAAAACCATTACTAACGCGAATACCAAAAGTATGCCCGATGTATGTTCCTGTTGTTCCTGTTGTTCCTGTTTGAGACAATATGCACCCGCCGACCCTCCAAGTCGACGAGCGGGGTTGGTCACTCCCAATAGCGCTATTCACATTTCCCCGTTGTGCAAACCCGCACATTCATGGTTCCCCCCGGGACTTCCAAAGATTGTGTAGTACACAGTGTAAACCCATAGTATGACAGTAATTACCAAATAATCGTTTTAACACATGTTTTCTCCCCCGAAAAGTGTAAACCAGTTTAAAAGAGGGGCCGTAAACTCACCTTAACGTGCAAGCAAAGAATCCGAACAGCAAGCAATATATGCTACCGACACCCTAATAACAGTGTCGCTCAGTGAGTATAGGCGTAATATCATTACCCATATAACTCGTTTGTCCAAGGCGTTTTAAATGTTCAAAAGTGTGTATGCGACGCCTAGTGATTCTACATGCAATAGTAAACCCTACGGACCCGTTGGTGAATACGTTGGTTACAATTAGTTTCTACATTCCGTATGTGTCACGGACAAGTGTACTTCAGTTACATGTCAATTCCATACCACCTAAGACCTCAATTAAGCACATAAGCACATAATGCACAATCTGTGTTTTCAGGACAGATTGTGCGCCATCAAAACGAATTTATTTAAAATAGTAAACCAGTGAGTTAACCTCCCAAATTTTTACTGAATTTACTTTGGGATTCACTCGACAATACCTATTTTTGTTTTGTCTCAATTCCAAGCACAAAAATTATGAAAATTCGTACAACACAGCTAGGTCCAGAAAATCTCCTCAACAGGTCAGTTTAGTAGGAAAATTCTTAAAAATTGTGTATTCATCCAAACGAGATGAATCCACTTGGAAAAGCTCTATTTTTCTAGTATTGACCTACTGTAAAAATTTCATAATCTAATTCCTTGTAAATCTCAAGTTATGACCATTTAAAGTTAACCCAATTTACAAATCCGAAAATCTGATATGACTCCTAATCAATTAAAATTCCAAAAACGACTCAAACGACGTCCAAATTCGATGGTTTTGCCCATTATGAAAAGCTAAGACCTTGTACGTTACAATCATGCAAAGAATCGATCAAATCAATTGTTTTCAAGCCACGAAACAGACCCTACAAGTCGACTTTCAGAATCTGTCCAGATTCTGATCGTACAATATCATCAATTTTATCAAACCCTAGTTGCATATTATCAATCAATAATACCTAATAATCATCATACAACTTTCCTAATACCTATTCCCATCAGATCCTATTATCAAACATGTCAAGATCAAAGCTTTTAAGATCAAAACACCAATAACTTGCGCAACAAGCATCCTATGATGTTACTACGCGTTTATTAATAGGTTTAATCCGTTTAATCTTCAAAAAGACTCATGTTTTAATGTTGATTAAATCCAATCAGACCTGGACAAACTTGTTATAGGATTTTTACAATAAAACATAAAGTAAAAAGCGTAAGAAATCATGAGTTATACCCTTAGCTCTTCAAATCAATCAATCGCGCGCCTTGGAGCCTCCCAATTGATGATCTTAAGCCTTAGCAGGTGTTTTTGGAGTGAAATATTCGTGTGGGGCAGTAAGGGGGCGATTAGGGTTGAGTATGAGGGCTGCATGGGAGTTAAAGATGTTTAAATATGAGTTTGAGGCGGTTTAAACCCGTCAGTGCCCTTCGCGCGGCCGCTCGGAGCCTGTGAGCGGCCGCTCACAGGTCCGGGTGGCGCGCTTTTGTTTCGTTTCGCCTCCCGACGCGTTATCCTTCGACGTTTTCGTTGTTTCGAACCGTAACAAGTGTAACCCCATGCGTTAAGACCCTAATCAACCTCACGCTCCACTTTTAATAATTTTTATTAACGTGTTCGGTTTAGGTTCACATAATCACGTATGGTTTTCACATAAGTTGTCAGATATCACCGAGACACCTAAGTTTATTATTCACCAACGTCCGAGGTTCACTAATCATGCAATCACACGTTAACTCACACCAGGAGTCAAAACCCGACCCACACAAGGAGTCAAAGCATCTCATAACCCGAGATGTGAAAGTAGTCCCAAACCGGACTAGAAAACGTTTTGTAAGTTGTCTCAAACCCGAGACAATGCACGTATGTCCTTTCTAGCTATCTAGCTAACCCTCGTTACGTATAATATACGCGTGACTCGCTAAGGTAGACTTTCATCTAGACAATGTTGTTAACCAGAATTTGCCGGGTGTCACATCATCCCCACGTTAAAAGAATTTTCGTCCCGAAAATTGCACAAGTACCAAAAGAACAAAAGAAATAACGAAGGGAACAAACAAAAAGATAGAAACCAAAAGAGAGATTTACCCGAGTTGTCACATCATCCCCACGTTAAAAGGAATCTCGACCCGAGATTCATTCAGCTGCCGAAGAGACATGTCTCGACTCGAACGCTTCCTTAGGAAAGAGATGAGGATACTTAGACTTCATCTGATCCTCCCGTTCCCACGTATATTCCGGTCCCCGGTTCGAGTTCCACCGAACCTTAACGATACGAATCTTGCTGTGACGTAGGCTACGAATCTTGTAATCAAGGATCTCCACAGGTTCTTCCACAATCCGAAGACGATCATCAACCTTGATCTCTTCTAGTGGAACGATGAGAGACTCGTCAGCCAGACACTTCTTCAAGTTTGACACGTGGAAGACGTTATGTACGTTACCGAGCTCCGTCGGTAAATCAAGACGATATGCCACCGGTCCAATCCGTTCCAGGATCGTAAATGGTCCGACATACCGTGGATTGAGTTTGCCACGCTTCCCAAAGCGTATGACGCCCTTCCACGGTGAGACTTTTAGAAGTACCTTGTCATTGACTTGGAATTCCAGTGGTTTGCGACGCTGATCAGCATAACTCTTTTGCCGGTCCCGTGCCGCCGCCAACCGATTTCGAATCTGTACGATCTTTTCCGAAGTTTCGTACACTAGTTCAGGCCCAGTGAGTTGACTCTCACCCACTTCAGCCCAGCAAAGAGGAGAACGGCATTTCCGTCCGTACAGTGCCTCGAACGGAGCCGCCTTGATGCTCGTGTGATAACTATTGTTGTACGAGAATTCTACTAACGGTAGATGAGCTTCCCAACCCTTGCCAAAATCGATCACACATGCCCGCAGCATGTCTTCTAAAGTTTGAATCGTACGCTCACTCTGACCGTCAGTCTGTGGATGGTAAGCCGTACTCATGTCTAGTTGGGTACCCAAAGCCTTGTGCAAAGACTTCCAGAAGTGAGAAGTAAAATGGGAGTCACGATCCGAGATAATAGAAACTGGTACCCCGTGCTTAGAAACGACCTCCTTCAAATAAAGACGAGCCAAACGATCCATGGTGTCGGTCTCCTTAATAGCAAGAAAATGAGCTGATTTCGTCAACCGATCGACAATCACCCATATCTTGTCATTCCCGCTTGGTGATTTAGGAAGTTGCGTGACAAAATCCATGGTAATCCGTTCCCATTTCCACTCCGGAATTTCAGGTTGTTGCAAGAGACCCGACGGTTTCTGGTATTCCACCTTGACCTTAGCACAGGTCAAGCATTTGCTCACGTATGAGGCTATGTCCGACCTCATGTTTGGCCACCAGTAAAGCACCTTCAGATCTTGGTACATCTTATCCGAACCAGGATGAATAGAATACCGGGACTTATGAGCCTCATCAAGGACAAGCTCCCGTAGTCCCCCGAATAAAGGAACCCATATACGTTCTGCGAAATAGTGCAGGCCATCAGGCCTTCGCTCGAGGTGCTTGTCGGCACCGTGCATGGTTTCAGCTTTAAGGTTTTCCTCCTTCAAAGCTTCTAACTGGGCAGAACGAAGTTGATCAGGTAAGGATGAATGAATGGTGAGCTGCAACGCCCGAACGCGACGAGGTTTAGTTGATTCCTTCCTGCTCAAGGCGTCTGCTACAACATTCGCCTTGCCAGGATGGTACTTTATAGCACAATCATAGTCGTTCAGAAGTTCAATCCAACGACGCTGCCGTATGTTCAAATGTTGTTGGTCGAAAATGTGTTGGAGACTCTTGTGATCGGTGTAGATGGTGCATTTGGTACCGTACAAGTAATGTCTCCAAATTTTCAACGCGAATACCACGGCACCCAACTCCAAGTCATGGGTGGTGTAGTTCTTCTCGTGCACCTTGAGTTGACGAGAAGCATACGCGATCACTTTCTCGCGTTGCATCAACACGCAACCGAGACCATGAATAGAAGCGTCACAGTAAACAACAAAATCATCAGGACCCTCTGGTAAAGACAAAATAGGAGCAGAACACAGTTTAGACTTCAGTTCTTCAAATGCTGACTCTTGTGGTTCACCCCAGTCAAATTTTCTATCCTTCTGCGTGAGAGTGGTGAGGGGTTGAGCAATCTTCGAGAACCCCTGAATGAAACGACGATAGTAGCCCGCAAGGCCTAGGAATTGCCGCACCTCAGTTGGCGTCTTTGGTGCTCCCCAGTCCTTGATCGCTTCGATTTTAGCTGGATCGACATGAATCCCTAGTTCATTAACCACATGTCCTAGGAATTGAACTTCGCGTAACCAAAAGTCACACTTTGAGAACTTGGCGTAAAGTTGTTCCCGTCGCAAGAGTTCCAAAACTAACCGCAGATGTTCCCCGTGTTCGGTCTCGTTCTTCGAGTAGATCAGAATGTCATCAATAAACACAATGACGAATTTGTCCAAATATGGTTTACAGACGCAGTTCATCAAGTCCATGAAAACCGCCGGTGCGTTCGTGAGACCGAAAGGCATGACCAAGAATTCGAAATGGCCATAACGTGTTCGAAAAGCAGTCTTCGCAACGTCAGCCTCCCTGACGCGCAGCTGGTGATAACCGGACCTCAAGTCGATCTTGGAATAATAACTAGAACCCTGAAGCTGGTCGAATAGATCATCAATACGTGGAAGAGGATAACGATTCTTGATGGTCAATTTGTTCAGTTCTCTGTAGTCTACGCACAATCGGAAACTCCCATCCTTCTTCTTAACAAATAAAATCGGGGCTCCCCAAGGGGAAGAACTTGGTCGGATGAAACCATTGTCCAAGAGTTCCTGTAACTGACTAGACAATTCCTGCATCTCGGGAGGTGCAAGACGGTAGGGGGCCCGAGCAATAGGAGCAGCCCCTGGTACAAGATCAATACCGAACTCGACTTGACGATGTGGAGGAAGACCAAATAAATCATCGGGAAAAACATCAGGAAACTCGCGTACAACTGGAATATCGTCGATCTTCTTCTCATCACCCGAGGAAACAGATAAAAGCGCCAAAACGGCTGGATAACCCTTTCGAAGACACTTAAGGGCTTTCATGCTAGAGATGATGTTTAGCGAAACACCACCCTTGATACCGTACACAGAAAGGAATTCTCCATCAGGGAGAGGAATCCGAATAACCTTATCGTAACAGACAATCTCCGCGCGATACAGGGACAACCAATCCATGCCTACCACCACGTCAAAACTACCCAATGGTACCGGCATAAGGTCGATGGGGAACGATAAACCCGACAACTCTAACTGACACTCCCGAAGGACACTAGTAGCTTCAATCGTTTTACCGTCAGCCAACTCAATAATATACTTGGTTTCTAATGGTACGGGTGCTACATCTAGCAGTCGACTAACATCCATGGATACAAAACTCTTGTCGGCACCAGAATCAAATAACACACTAACAGAATGATTATTGAGAAGAAACGTACCGGTGACTGTATCAGGGTCCTGTCTAGCCTCAGCGGCTCCAATGACGAAGGCACGTGCATTTCTGCCGCCGCCCCCGTTGTTCCCATTCCCGTTGTTCCCACCCTGCTTCAGTTTTGGGCAATCCTTCTTGTAATGCCCAGTGTCACCACAGTTGTAGCATCCTTGTTTCCCTGTAGTCCCCTGAGTAGTCGGAGCTGAACTGTTGGTCGGAGCCTGAGTCGATGGAAGTGTAGCCCGACAATCCTTAGCATAATGCCCTGTTCGCTGACAGCGATGACAACGGTTACTATCGCAGTTCCCTTGGTGATGGCGTCCACACTTGTTGCATTTGGGCAGTTTTCCCGCATAACCACCCTGCTTGTTACCCGAAGAAGATGAACCCCCATTATCAAACCTTTTACCCTGCTGTGTAGACCCAGATCCTTTCCCGTCGTTCTCCCACTTGCGCTTGTTGTTCTCTGGGGCCTTAACAGTCGAACCTTTCGCAGGCAAAATCCCCTCATACACCTTTAAGTTGGTCATCCTATGGGCCGATCGAACTACCTCCGCATACGTAGGATGATTTCCAGCAGCCACCAACCCTGCAATTTCCGGCACTAACCCCGAGACATAATGTTCAATCTTACGATACTCTGGCACATGCAGATCGGGACACAGCACTGCCAACTCATTCCGCCTCACAGTATACTTCTCAATTTCCGACCCAGTCATCTTGAGGTTCCACACCTCATGCTCCAGCTTCTGTACCTCTTCCCTGGGACAATACTCACGCTTCAGCAACTGCACAAAATTCTCCCATGGCATAGCATATGCCTCCCCAATACCCATATTCTGGGTGATGCCATTCCACCAAGTCAATGCCACATCCTGGAATAACGCAGCTGCATACTTTACCCGATCTTCTAGGAGACAGTTACACATCAGAAACACTGACTCTACTTTCTCCAGCCACCTAAGCAAGCTCACCGCACCCTCGGTGCCAGAGAATTCCTGGGGCTTACAGTCCCGAAACATCTTGTAGGTACACATGGGTGGGGGTGGGTTAACAGGACCACCTGAAATGAAACGTATGAGAAACTACGAATAATGCAAACAAGGTTCACCAATGAGGCAAGGAAAATGGATAAATCAACTTACCACCACCGTTGTGCCCTAACTGAAAGGCAGCTTGGAGTAAGTTGTTCAGATCATCCTGCGATAGGTTAACACCTCCACGACCACCAGCACCACCGCGACCACCACCACGTCCACCATTGCGACCACCTCCACGTCCTCCTCGTACTCCAGACATGATTCTGGCAGAAAGAGCGAGAAAATTTAGTTTCGCAGATAAGGATAACCACTAATGTTCGCAAGATCAAAGCTAGATCCAATCCAGGACTATCCCTTCAAACCCAGAGTTCACCAGGGCTTCCATGCATTTCGGTTTATGATTTTGTGTGCACCCAAAATGATAAACCGCTCTACATGGTCCTCCAAGTGTTCTCCTAGTTCAAAGTTCAAACCACCGAACATAGACTCTTAGCTATACACCGTAATACTACGGTAGTTTATGGCAAGTGTTTCTATTAGAGTAGGAAAGGGAGATGTCCGAGCCTTGGACAAATCTCAAGAGTACACGATTCAATCCAATATACTACACCGCCTAGAAAGTACGTAACCCGACCTAAGATAGAACGAATGATGTAACGTAGAAAGACCAAATGATTTAGAGACACCCCGACAAGACCATACGTAAACCACTATAACGTTTAGTACCATGTGATCGTCTAGTGTGTGCGACTCGGCTATAGACTAGACCCTACATGCAGTCCTAGTTCACTATAACCATTGGCTCTGATACCAATCTGTCACACCCTCAAAATCCACTTGCGGAGTTTTACCGCGAGGCGCATGACAAACCAGGATCCAAACCAACGATCACAATAAACAAGTCTAACATGAACATAATGTAATTTCAAAACAATGTTTAAAATTCCCGTTTACAGCGGAAGCTTATTCAAAACAGTATCTTAAAAGTAAACCAATTGTTCAACATATGAAAACCATGCGACTCTAACTAGACGCCGTGCAGACGCGTGCGCCCTAGTTCCATTGTGCTACCTTAGCGACCTGAGAAAACATGTAAAAGTTTACGTCAGCACAAAAATGCTGGTGAGTTTACAGGTTTTGTATCCAAGTACCAAGTCCACCTGTCCATACTATAATAATCGAAAACCAGTATACGCTAGCTAGGCGTACGTTTTGTTACTACCACGATTGGAAAACCATTACTAACGCGAATACCAAAAGTATGCCCGATGTATGTTCCTGTTGTTCCTGTTGTTCCTGTTTGAGACAATATGCACCCGCCGACCCTCCAAGTCGACGAGCGGGGTTGGTCACTCCCAATAGCGCTATTCACATTTCCCCGTTGTGCAAACCCGCACATTCATGGTTCCCCCCGGGACTTCCAAAGATCGTGTAGTACACAGTGTAAACCCATAGTATGACAGTAATTACCAAATAATCGTTTTAACACATGTTTTCTCCCCCGAAAAGTGTAAACCAGTTTAAAAGAGGGGCCGTAAACTCACCTTAACGTGCAAGCAAAGAATCCGAACAGCAAGCAATATATGCTACCGACACCCTAATAACAGTGTCGCTCAGTGAGTATAGGCGTAATATCATTACCCATATAACTCGTTTGTCCAAGGCGTTTTAAATGTTCAAAAGTGTGTATGCGACGCCTAGTGATTCTACATGCAATAGTAAACCCTACGGACCCGTTGGTGAATACGTTGGTTACAATTAGTTTCTACATTCCGTATGTGTCACGGACAAGTGTACTTCAGTTACATGTCAATTCCATACCACCTAAGACCTCAATTAAGCACATAAGCACATAATGCACAATCTGTGTTTTCAGGACAGATTGTGCGCCATCAAAACGAATTTATTTAAAATAGTAAACCAGTGAGTTAACCTCCCAAATTTTTACTGAATTTACTTTGGGATTCACTCGACAATACCTATTTTTGTTTTGTCTCAATTCCAAGCACAAAAATTATGAAAATTCGTACAACACAGCTAGGTCCAGAAAATCTCCTCAACAGGTCAGTTTAGTAGGAAAATTCTTAAAAATTGTGTATTCATCCAAACGAGATGAATCCACTTGGAAAAGCTCTATTTTTCTAGTATTGACCTACTGTAAAAATTTCATAATCTAATTCCTTGTAAATCTCAAGTTATGACCATTTAAAGTTAACCCAATTTACAAATCCGAAAATCTGATATGACTCCTAATCAATTAAAATTCCAAAAACGACTCAAACGACGTCCAAATTCGATGGTTTTGCCCATTATGAAAAGCTAAGACCTTGTACGTTACAATCATGCAAAGAATCGATCAAATCAATTGTTTTCAAGCCACGAAACAGACCCTACAAGTCGACTTTCAGAATCTGTCCAGATTCTGATCGTACAATATCATCAATTTTATCAAACCCTAGTTGCATATTATCAATCAATAATACCTAATAATCATCATACAACTTTCCTAATACCTATTCCCATCAGATCCTATTATCAAACATGTCAAGATCAAAGCTTTTAAGATCAAAACACCAATAACTTGCGCAACAAGCATCCTATGATGTTACTACGCGTTTATTAATAGGTTTAATCCGTTTAATCTTCAAAAAGACTCATGTTTTAATGTTGATTAAATCCAATCAGACCTGGACAAACTTGTTATAGGATTTTTACAATAAAACATAAAGTAAAAAGCGTAAGAAATCATGAGTTATACCCTTAGCTCTTCAAATCAATCAATCGCGCGCCTTGGAGCCTCCCAATTGATGATCTTAAGCCTTAGCAGGTGTTTTTGGAGTGAAATATTCGTGTGGGGCAGTAAGGGGGCGATTAGGGTTGAGTATGAGGGCTGCATGGGAGTTAAAGATGTTTAAATATGAGTTTGAGGCGGTTTAAACCCGTCAGTGCCCTTCGCGCGGCCGCTCGGAGCCTGTGAGCGGCCGCTCACAGGTCCGGGTGGCGCGCTTTTGTTTCGTTTCGCCTCCCGACGCGTTATCCTTCGACGTTTTCGTTGTTTCGAACCGTAACAAGTGTAACCCCATGCGTTAAGACCCTAATCAACCTCACGCTCCACTTTTAATAATTTTTATTAACGTGTTCGGTTTAGGTTCACATAATCACGTATGGTTTTCACAACGTCCGAGGTTCACTAATCATGCAATCACACGTTAACTCACACCAGGAGTCAAAACCCGACCCACACAAGGAGTCAAAGCATCTCATAACCCGAGATGTGAAAGTAGTCCCAAACCGGACTAGAAAACGTTTTGTAAGTTGTCTCAAACCCGAGACAATGCACGTATGTCCTTTCTAGCTATCTAGCTAACCCTCGTTACGTATAATATACGCGTGACTCGCTAAGGTAGACTTTCATCTAGACAATGTTGTTAACCAGAATTTGCCGGGTGTCACAGTTGCCACCGGGGAAAACGACAATTTACAAGTCACAAGCACTTATAACTTCTTTACAAATGCTTATGACTGGGGGGCTGATGACGTGGGTCCTAAAACAACAACGTTTAGACCCCTCGTCGAAAAGTTAAGCAAAATAAAATTGATTAAGAGGTTGCCTGACTTAGTGGAGCTGATATAAGGCAGCTTACCTGCCATACGGAAGCCTCAGGGCAGAAAGTAAACAGTAAAAAACCTTGGAAATGCAAAAAGGGGATTTTGGCTTATTATCATAGCAAAGGACAAAACACCACACAGCTCCAAGCTTTGATTTGGAAATAATAAAAGCTGAAAACATCCTAAAAGGGTAAAGTCTCACTGCAGGGAACTAAAAGAGGGTCAAACACAACCAGGTATGGTAAGGAAGCTACCCTGAGGGAGCTCCTGGGCAGAATTTCACTGCCTATATAAGGAGGCCCTTGGGTTAAGGCTTACTTCTTCTCACTTCTTCTCAGTCCCCGAAAGAATACATACTTACTCTCACGCCGAAGTCCAAACGCAGGAGGCTCCCTCATGCGTTAAGGCTAACGGTGTCTGCTACCTTTGTGCAGGTCCTTCCAGGAGCTCAGAGACCCCCAATCCCCGAACCAAACCTGAACCTAAAGCTAAACCCAAACTTACAACCTAAATCTCAACATAATATACCTTTAACCTACAATCCTAAGCATCTCCTAACCTAATACCGGTCATTTTCCTTGTTGTAGCAACAACAAATACAAGTGCAAAGTCTGATGAATGAAAACAAGAATGAGTTTTAGTGACTCCGACTATGGACTGAGTCCGGTCCCCACCGATTTGATAATATTGAGTTCGGCCCCCGCTGATTTAATCTTCAAGCTTCGCCACTGGTCATCTTTTCATAAACATACAGAGATTGATGAAAAAAATACTAGTGAAATGAAAGTTGACCTTTAGAGAAATCATACTATAGTTAAAACTAAGAAGTATAAAGATTGATCAAAAAGCATAAATACTAATGAATGGCAGTAGAAAGTAAGTCAAAATGAGTTTTTATCAACTAGAAATCTAGAATAAATTAGAATTAGAATATTGAAAAACTAGAAAACATCCAACATTTGATGTAATAGAAATGAGAAAAAGTAAAGGACTGAACTTGATGAAGTTAGGTATGTATTCTTTGAAATGACGATGAGAAAAAACAGACCAAAAATTGATGGGTGCCCTTAGTTTCTAACAATGATTTGTCAAGAGATCATGAGTAGTTTTTGAGAAATCAAAATGCTGTTATATTGTAACCAGAGGCGAATCTTAGTGAGGGCCAGGGTGGGCTATTAGCAGACCAAGTAGAAATGAACTGTAGCATATGATTCTCACAGAGTACAGTATCTGAAAGTTGGATGAATTGTATAATGTAAATGGATGGCGAAAAGATACACATGTGATGAAGATGAATTCGACTAACTTAACAATTTGTTTGAAATGATGTTTAGAAAGAATGTTTAAAGAAGTGTATTTAGTTTCTTAAAAAGTGCGGACAAAACAAAAGGAGACTTTTAAAAAACAATGTTGCAAAGGATACTAGTTTTTGAACGTTCTTCTTTTAAAAAATTAAACATGTCAATTCTTTGAATTAAAAACATTCCATTTATTATATTAGTGACTAATTATGTAAACTGATGTGCGAAAATTGAAGTTACGAGGAGGAGGTACAGGTAGAAAGCACAATAAAGTCAGTTTTATAACAGTAGAAATCAAAAGAACTGAAATTTCAAACACAAGAAAATTTTGAACTTTTCTAGAAGAGCAAAACTGCTGAAGTTGAGCGAATTGATTTGTTAAATTGTTGAGTTTTGATGTAAGACTATACGGTGTGCACTCGGGAAGATCCATCGGGGAGCTGAGTTGGCCGAAGCCCCGTTCGGGAACACCGCCCCCCCCCCCCCCCCCGAAAAAAAATCGGGGAAAACGGGGAAATCCTCCCGTTGGAACCGAGCTCTGTGATTGGTGCAATTTTTTGGAACGTTAATAATGGGCCCCACCTGTTTGAAAGTTAGCCGTTTGTAAAAAAAAAAAAAAAAAAAAAACAAACATTTACTATATATATATATATAAAATTTACCCCACAATTCACAAACTCACTCAAATTTTTAAACCAAACCACCACATTTTATAAATTACTCTTCCAAATTTTATAACCAAACCACCCATGGATCCAAGGCGTTCAACCCCACAACCCTTTTACCCGAACAACCCCGCTACTCCTTCCACACAAGCTCCAAACTTTCCCTTCCCCGCTACACCGCTCGACCCTAACACATTCGGATTTGGCGGTTTTAGTCAACCACAAAATCCATGGCAAATGCAAATGCATCACCAACAACACTTTCATATGCAAATGCCACCCCCGAACCAAATGCCAACCGTCCCCGCTAGACCCGAAACTCAAGCCGAACACGACTTTATATCGTTAGGCGTCGATGACGACGTTATCCCCGAAACTCAACCAACATCTAAAAAAGACACAAAGGGGAAGAAACGTGCCACTACTAAGGCGGATAGCGTTCCATGGACTCAAGACGAGCTAGAGGCCTTAGCACGAGCGTGGGTGAACGTTTCTACCGACCCGATACGAAGTAAGTTTATTTTATTTTTTTTTGGCCGTGGGTTTTATGGATGATTTTAATTTTTTTTTTTATTTATCACGTGTAGGTACGAATCGAAACAAAGATAGCTTTTGGAACGCGGTTTGCGAACAATTCTTCATCTTAATGCAACGCACGCCTTATCGAACCTTTCATGCCGTTAGTACTAAGTTTAGGGAGATGAACGCAAAATGTGGAGAATTTGCGGGCGTTTATCAAAGATGTTGGAACAATAGAAAGACCGGTGAAAGCGACGAGAACGTGTTGAAGAATGCGCTTGGAATGTTTTGCAAAAAAAAGGCTAGTGGGGGGTGGGCGTACATGAGGCCGTATGAGATTTTGAGAGCATGTGATAAATGGAGGGTGGTGCCAAACGAAGTGGCACAAGCAAAACGAACAAAGACGAGCACCTCGGGAAGTTATAGTGCGGGGGGGTCCGATGCTCGTTGTACTATAAATATAAATGATGACCCCGAGTTTGAAGATGATGCTCCCGCGCCCGATTTGGAGCGGCCAATTGGAAGGGACCGCGCGAAAAAAGCCGCATCGGGCTCAAAAGGAAAGGCCACCGCTTCGAAATTAAGTGTGGTTGATAGAATAGATTCGTTGATTTCAAACTTTAACGAGTTTAAGTCGGAGCAAAATGAAAGGTGGAATGAAAGAAAGAAGGAGAAGGAAGAAGCACTTGATCTAGAGCGGGAGAAGCTTGCGTTGGAGAAGGCACGGCTCGCGTACGAGCAAGAAAAGGTGGAGTTTGCGATGATGGACAAAAATATCGACGATCTTCCCGAGCAAGAAAGAGCGGGGTGGGCGGCGAAGAGAAACATGATCGCGAACAAGTGGCTTGGAAAAGATATGCTTTAGATGGTTTTTTTATGTAATTTTCTTGTTATTTTTTAAATTTCCATGCATTGTAGGTTGTAATTTTTTTTAATTTAATGAACTTTATGTTTAGTTTTTTTTTTCGGTTTTATTTTTTATTTTTTTTAACTATTGCCGTTTAAAAAAAATAAATTATATGGTTTTTATACATTTTTTATAAAAAAATAATTATGAAATATAAAATATATAATTAAAAAAAAGGAAAAAGAATAAAAAAAGGAAGGGGGAATGGGGGAGTTGGGGGAAACCATTTCCAAAGTTTGGGGGAGAGAATGGGGGAAATGACATGGCGCTGATGTGGCGGTTGGGGGAGTTGGGGGAAAAAGGGGGCACACCATATAGTCTAAATAGATGGCCAAAAAAAGTGCAGGGCTGAACTTGATGAGGTTAGGAATCTCTTTAAAAATAATGATTAGAAAGACTTGGCATGCAGAACGGTTAGAAAGCTTTCTAAATATAATTTGTCAAAAATAAAGAGCAAAAAAATTAAGAAATCAAAAGGTTGTAAAAGTGTAAATATTGATTTTAAGAGCAGAAACTGTTGAATTGATGGTAAAGATGGCTAATGCAGAGTACAAAGTGTGCAAAATTAACTTTGTAATAATCAGAATAAGTAGAAATGAAGTACAACGAAACGAGTTAGGCGAAGAGCATTCTAAAGCAATACGGTAAAGCAGTGAAATAAGGAAAGCCCAAATAACTGATGAGAATTATAAACAACACTTGATTTTTTAAGTAATGAAAAAAGCTTTTAAAAGAAGAAACAAATATTAAATATACTAACAAATATAACAGAGAATACAAATGCAAACTTGTAAAATAAGTTGGAATCACTATAAATCAAGTATAATAACAGAAACATTGCACTAAAACATGAGCAAAAATGAAGTACAATTTTATAGCTGCAGCCTGCAAGAGCACTCTATCACCATCAAGATCCCTATCTATAAACAAAAACTAACTCTTTTGTTCAACCCCTTATTGCCTCAAACACAATTTGTTCCTAAATTGTACACTATAAGAAACCACACACCATGTTCATTTCTCAACAAATTCCAAATCCTCACACTACTCTTATAATTATTAATTCACCATACAAACCAACCTATTAGATCCTTTGTATCATTTACAAACTAGTAGACGCTACTTATGCGCAAAGCATGGTTGCAGAACTCGCTAGGCGCTACCAACTAGGCCGACTGGGAAGTTGCGAGTACTCGGCCTAGGCGGGGGAGTACTCGGGGCTCAAATCGACCTAGGCGGGGAGTACTCGTGTCTCGGAGTATGCTCTGTGCCATTATCTAGGGCTTTATGAGACAAACTAATCCCTTGTTTCCTTTCTTTTTTTTTCACTTACTTAAAATTTTGAATTTATACCTAAAACATGACGAAACTATAAAAGAAAGAACCAAAAACTTGTTAGTTTCCAGAGCAGATATGCAGCGATGATCATACATAGACAAATTAAAACATAAAAGGAAGGCTGCAAAAATCATTCAAGAACATAAAACCACTGCAAAACAGAGATCTAAAGACAAATACACACGCGTACCAGACGGTGCAAGCGTGTATAGCTGATTCCAGCCTCTTTGGCAGAAATCAAAGGAGCTTGATATGTGTTTATTATCTCTCATGGTCAAGCATATAAACATAACCCTGGAGATTAGATTCAGACAAAAAAAAAAACACATCAACAACCATACATATAAAGGGAAAATGTTATAAAACAACTAATAAATGGATGGATAAGCAAACCGTAGAAGATGACAGGCATGATCAACTCTATTATAAATTAAACCGAAATTAATCGTCGGAAAGAATTACCTAATCATCGAAAGAGCGGAAGAAGATGATGATACTTAAGTTTTGAATATTGATTTTGTTGTTGAAGATAGAATATGTTTAGGTCGGTTTTAAACATCGCCCAAATCTCAAATCAAATAATGTTACCGTTTGCCTTCAAAAACAAAATAATGTTACCGTTTAATTTCATATTTTGGTGATGTGGTCAGTAAACAATGTTTATTTTAAATTTTTTATTTTTTTTAACAAACAACAAATCAAACTCAAGCGCTCTCACGAAACTCTTTTTACAAATCTGTACTCTGACCCGGGTTGTTAAACGCTAATTCCAGGGAAAACCCGGTAACCCATCCGTCCGTAAGCAGGACATGAAAATTACCGGTAAAACCGGTCTGGCTCAAGAATCAAACCCGGGATCCTCCAGGTCTTCTATCATTGCCCACCAATGCCTCTACCACTGCACTGCGGTGATATTGGCAATAAGAAATGTTTATTGTTTTAACATTATAGTTTTTAATTAATTTAACATAATATAATATAATATAGGGTTATGATCAAATACACAGTGAAAGAAAAATAGGAAGTCGTATGAAGGGTATCAAACGGACTTCGATTGAACTTATTCAATAGGCATTAGAACCGTCTCATCGAACCGTACGATCTTAATTTTTAGGTTTTCACTTTTTTGAATTTGTAGCTTGTAGTTTTAGAATTTACGTTATATCATTGTGTCTTTTATGTATCATTGTGTTTTTTTTCTTATTTTATCATTGTGTCATTTTTGCTATTCATTGTGTTTTTTTTTATCATTGTTTTATATTTTTCAGCATTGTGTTATAATTTGCGGTTCAATATGTCATATTTCGTTATCCATTGTGTTATATTTTTCAGAATTTACGTTATATGATTGTGTTTTTTCACCCTTCTCATTTTTGTTATCCTGTGTAGGATAACTTGAACCATATAATCTATATATATATATATATATATATATATATATATATATATATTGCAAAGGGATTAATCCTACATGTCATGCTCTTATGCAATCTTTTCTTTGAGAGATGCCACATAGGATGTGATGTGGCAACTCTAAACCAATTAAAAAAAAGAAATATATATGATTTAACATAATCTATTATAATCTTTAACCTAATCTATTAAATATATTAATCTACTAAATCTAAATATTAAACCTTATTATTATTGTATCTCTTGTGTTTCCTCCCATAACTTTTAAACGTTAATATCTTTTATATACGAGATTTTTTAAAGAAAAAAATTACACCAAATTAACGAGTGTTTTATTATCTTTCCAACGAGTACCATAGTGCTATATAAAAATCGGAGAAAAAAATGACTATTTTTGGTAACCCGACAGGTATTTTGTCGGATTTGGGATTAGTTTAAAAAACAATTGTGGGTTTGGGTCGGGTCTGGGATTAGGTGATACTGATACCCGACCCGATTACCCGAAACAACATACGCAAATACCCAAACTACATACCCGATCATATGCCCATGAATTTTTTAAGGCATCACATAACCCTTAGACTAATGCGTTCGATATTTCAATAAATAACTTTTTTTTTCTTATTTCATGTTAGTTCTTTTTAGAATGATCAATTACAAACTTCCGAATTCATTTGTAATGGCACTAGATTTATACCTCGGCGCAGAGATTCGTTTTTTTATATTTAAATATGATAACTTATGGCAGAGATTTGTTTAAAATAATAATAATAATAATAATAATAATAATAATAATAATAATAATAATAATATACTTTATAATGTTATATTAGATATTTTAACCTGGGACGCTCCCGAGATAAAAAGTATAATAATATAGGTGAAAAAGATATAACTAAAATACAAAATAAAATGGTGGTGTGATGTAGTTTGGTGTGCGTCTTTGTACGTTAGTTTGGTGTTTCCCAGCCGCTTGCTGGCTCTTTATATATATATATATATATATATATATATATATATATATATATATAAAGCGTTTTGCCGTTAAAAAAAATACAAAATAAAATAACCTTGTTGATTTGAAATATTTTAATTTCTAGCTTTAAAAAATTGCTAATAACGTGTGTATAAAGTTGTTGATTTGAAAGATTTTATACGTCCGCTCGTAAACGTTTGTATAAACTTTTTCGTAACGTACGCGCCTATGTATGGTTGTGTATATGCATGTAATCAAGGTTTTGAAAATATGAACTGATTCAACAAAAAAGAGACGCTTAACAAAAATGAAATGTAAAAATAGGAGCATATATATTTGGCAGAACCTGGTACAAATTAATTAGTTTTGTACTTTTGACAATGATTAACACAAGTTAAAAATATAAAGTTGTTACCTTAGCATGACATAACATTCTTAATAGATAATGTAATTTAAGTATAATGTAATTTGTATTCAATGAAATAATCAAGGATTTGTATTCTAATATGGTATCATTGACCTAGATTAACCCTCCTCCTTCAATCCTGTATTTCTTCTTCTGATGCCGTCGACTTCCTTGCGACCGGCTTTCTTAACCTTCCGCCTCTTCCACTATCATTCCTGCCCTCACAGTCGAGTCCAAACTACACCCGGCCACAACCATCTCTAATATAAAGAACTTTATTCCCATCACTCTCGAAATTGAGTCTTCCCAATACTCCTCATGGGCCACCCTCTTCAAACTTCATTGCAAAGCATACATGGTTGATGACCACCTTAAACCCCGCCCTACTCCCCTCAACCCTCCCCTAGCCGAATCTTCCACTAAATCACCCGATGATTGGGATCGTATTGACGCCATTGTATTACAATGGATCTACAGTCAGTGGCGGATACAGAAATTTTTTGTACGGGGGGGCACAATACGGTCTATTAAAATTGGACACAAAGAAAAGATAATAACATACCTCGATTATTACTAGATGGAATGTTACTTGAAGATCGTTGTTTTCTATATAAGATTTTTTTAAGAGTTCTTAGATTAAAAAAAATATTTGCGCGTGTGTGTATATATGTGTGTATATATATATATATATATTAACAAAACAAATTATCCTAAATCTCTATGAGTATATAAGTCTATAAAAGGGTAAAAAAACACCAACTTGTTTAAGATTATGTGAAGACATCACCAAATTAGGTTAAGCAACTTTGATTGCCGAATTTGGTTCGACATCTTCTCGCTTATGAAATTTTAACAACATGGGAACCATATATTAAAATTTTAAGTCAACATAAATTAAAAATTCAAAAAACACTAGATAACAAAGAGGCACTCACAAAATATAAAAAATAGGTCAAAACTCAAAAAGATTAGAGGAAACTTTGGTTAATCATCGCGTCCACCCTAATTTGTTTGTAGATTATATGTGTAGCTTATCTTTTCTTCTTATGTCAAGCCTTGATCAATCGGATGTTTTTTTTTTTTTTTTTACTTAAGGGTTATCAAAAATATTAAATATTAATTCACGTTATAATCTATTGTCTATTGTGATTGGGTGGGCCAGAGATTTTTAATTCCTTCAAATATGTGCATTGGGTTGTGGCATGTGGGCACTTCATCAAATGGGCTATCTCACTTTAATTTGATGGACTGTAATGCACTAAAAAGTAAAACAAATGTGAGCCATATATAGGCTTCTTGTCTGGGCCGGACGGTGGGCACCGGCCCACTGTCCATTTCAAGTGCATCCGCCCCTGTCTACAGTACGATCTCCAATGACCTCCTACACACTATTATCAACAATATTTCCAACGCCCACGAAGCCTGGATTGCCATCAAGGATTTGTTTCATGACAACAAATGTGCCCGGGCAATACATCTCATGAACAAATTCTCCAACACTAGGTTGGATGGTTTTCCTAACATGTCGGCCTATTGTCAAGCATTGAAGGTTCTTGCCGACCAACTAGCTAATGTGGATGCTCCTGTGAATAACGATCGGTTGGTCCTACAGTTACTCGCGGGATTGAATGAGCAATATGAAGGTATCTCCACTATCCTCCAAAACCAAAACCCTCTCCCCTCATTTTATAATTCTCATTCTAAACTTATACAAACCGAAACAAACAAATCTGAGCGAGCATTACACGCCTCAAAAATTGCCTCATCCGCCCTAACCGCTACCACTAACCGCCAACAACCCACTGAAAATACCCGCCCCAATGACCACCCCTACTACCCCGACCAACCCAGCTACGACCGCGGGCGTGGCACATCCTCCAGGCGTGGCAGAGGCGGCCGCTCCAATTTTGGACGTGAACGTTCTCCTCAGCAGTACTACTGGCCTACACCTCCTTACACACCTTGGACCCATCCTTGGCCCAACCCAACATCTCCTTTTGGACCAGCCCAGTACTCGTTTCCCCACACCCAACATCCACAGTGGCCCAATACCTACACATTCCCACCGTGCCCTTACCCAACTATCTCACGGCCCACCTTCTCTAACAACAACTAGCCCGGTTTACTTGGCCTAAAACCACAACAGGCTCACACAGCATATTGTCCCATTGACATAGAGCAAGCCCTTTTGTCACACCCCGCCTAAGGCGGAAACGCGAGGTGAGACGAACATGGTGATCACAAACATTGTTTACATGAGAAGTACTAAATGTCATTTATTTCATCAACACATAAGTCACATAGTCGAATACAAGTTACAAATCCTAACAAGTGTTTCAAACAGCTACGTCAAAACCACAAAACAAAGCCTTCTTTATGCAGTCCTAAACTTGGCTTCTTAATGTCCTTACTTGGTTTCCTGAAAAACATGCTTGCAAGTGTCAACTAAAAAGTTGGTGAGTCCGTAGGTTTTGTTGACTCGATAAAAACAGTTTTGTTTCTCAGAAAGTTTCGTTGTCTGTGTCCATGCATAATATAGTTACCATGAGCACCCTAACCAAACCATGACGTTCGTGTTCACCCCGCCCCAATGCCTTGTCACGAGACATTGTAAAGTATGGATAATATGCATTCATATGTGTTAGCGTGACTAACAGTGAAAGGGGGTGTCAACCCAAATAGTACTATTCATATGATCCACGGCTTATTGCTAAGCTAATGGTTATAGTTGTCCGGGGAATTTTGGTTGATCTGTGACAATTGTTGGTCTAACTCATGTAACACATATTGTTGTTATGTACATATGTTGATTTGTAGCAAGTTTCTCCCCCGAGGTTGTAAAATAGTAAAACAGTAAAAGGGGCCACGAAACTCACCTGATATCTTGATATGTGGTCTAGCAAAGCAAGAAAAGTAACTACTGTTCTGACAAAAGTGCCCTATAACGTCAATGACATCTTAAGTTGTGTGTACTCGGTTGTTATACAAGTCGGGTACCCATTATTGTGAACCACATCAAGTTGTGTAGACCATGTTTCATGTGTAAGAAGTTTGTTCTAAAAAGTGTTTCATGAATCCATGTGTAGTGTGAAACCAATTATTTCAACACTAGATAACATAATTGATTATATAAGTGAAACAATGTGTGCATACTAGAAGCTTGATTACTAAGTGCATAAAAATAAACTTATGAACACTAGTTGAGGGTCGATCCCTATGATCAAAAATCTAGATTCGGGTTCACAATAAGGGCCGATGGAACTTAAGAAAACAAGCGATTAGAACTTACCTTGATACTAGTTAGTAGGAAGGGGGAAACTTGTAGACTTGAAGCTTTCCTAGTGCTCAATATTCTACTCGAAATGGTGCCCCTTGGCCGAGTGTTTTAGAGTGAGAGTGGGAGGTGATTGTGAGAGGTGTGGTGCAAGAATGGAGTGTTCATGGCACCTCATTATATAGTGGTTTTCATGGCAAGTCCCAACCATTCTTTCTAGCTATGTGTTTAGGCTTTAGGCTACTTTGATGATTATAAAGTAGCAATGTGCCTAATGTTTGTTTCATGAGTTGGCCGTGAGTTGGCAAGCTCACCCATTCTTCCATTTGTGACCAAACTTAATCATGGTTAACTCCTAGAGGTTTACTAGAGGTACATTATGGTGTAAGTAGGATTAGTTGTCACCTTGTCTTGTCCCTTTCTTTTGATTACTAGCCGATTAGGTTGTAAGAATGTAGGATATTTGGCTAATGAAAGTGATGGATCATACATGCTTCCTTATGCTATCTTACAAGACCTTTGGTGGTGATACGTAGTAGGTCGCTAATCAAGGAGACAAAGGAAATATTTCATGCTTAAGGTATGTACTAAGGCTATAGTTGTCTCTAGTTGATACCTATTATGGTGTAAGTTGATTACCTCATCATGTCTAAAGTTGATTGCATCATAAGCTAAATTGGATGATTATGTCATGTGGGTTCTTGGAAACATTTTTGCCGATTATAAAATGTGTTGGAGGTGATGGTGACTACTCATTCTATGTGATGTTGATGGTTCCAAGATTCTAGTTGTCAAGTGTAAGAGTTGTATGCGTGTGTGGAAGGTTTTGTCTCTTGTGTCTATGCATACAACTATATATATATATATATATATATATATATATATATATATATATATATATATATATATAGGGGGAGGATTAAATAAAAACCCACTCAAATTGAAGAAACTCGGTAAACTCTGACTTCCCGAACTTTTTATCATCTGAAAAAATTAGGGTATGTAATATACATGTTTTTAAGAGTTTTGAGCCAAAAAAAACAAAAAAAGCGCCGAGTGGATATTTTTAAAAAAAATAAATAAGTTTTTTGTGTTACATATGTAACATGTCTGTTTTTGTGTAACATACGTAACACAAAAAAAAAACTTATTTATTTTTTTTAAATATATCCACTCGGCGCTTTTTTGATTTTTTTGGCTCAAAACTCTTAAAATCATGTATATTACATACCCTAATTTTTTCAGATGATAAAAAGCTCGGGAAGTTAGAGTTTACCGAGTTTCTTCGTTTTAGAGGGTTTTTTGTGGATACTTAGCCTATATATATATATATATATATATATATATATATATATATATATATATATATATATATATATATATATATATAGGCACATGTCTAATATATGTGCACATGTAATTATTGTGTTGTCTCTTTCCATATACACATATATACGCATGCTATGTATATATATATATATATATATATATATATATATTTAAGGTTGTATGGTTTTGTCTCTACATGGCATGCATTACAAGTTTGTCTTTTCTATAATATACACATGTTTATATATGTCTATATATATAAGCATACATATGTGTGTATAATATTATTTTTAAGTTTTGGTTCTACATAAATGTTTTTGCATACTAGAAAAAATAATATAGTTTTAGTCCCGAAGAATCCATACACTTTTGCTGATCCATATGATGGTCATGATGTTCGAGTAGAGTTCATAATCGTTCGAATAATGAGGCGCACTGACACACTTATTCTAATCACACAGTGAAATAAGACCAGTTAATTGTACGGACTCGACTAGTGAATTTGGCGGGTGTCACACCTTTATACCATGAGCCTGCAACAACCGGATCCGACACAGTACATGGATACAAGAGCATCATCTACCATGTCTCACGAGTCAGGTGACTTTCATTCCTTTTCTAATTCTTGTGTTTCTCGTAATATTATTGTAGGAAATGGTGATACTATACCGGTACTTAGTCAAGGCACTAAACACCTACCCAAACCATTCCCACCTTTTATCCTTAAAAATGTTTTGTACTCACCCAAACTAGTAAAAAATTTAATCTCTGTCCGTCGATTTACCACGGACAACTCTGTATCTGTTGAATTTGACCCGTTTGGCTTTCTTGTGAAGGATTACAAGACCAAGGCGCCCCTCCTGCGATGCAATAGCAGCGGTGACCTCTATCCCTTGGTGCTCAGGTCATCCACCACCCAACCTTCTGCCTTTGCTGCTATCTCCTCACAAGTCTGGCATCACCATCTTGGCCATCCAGGACGTTCTCCTTTAAATAAATTGAAACATTCTCATGTTTTAGACTTTGATTTTAATTCAAATAATGTATGCCAGTCTTGTATTCTTGGTAAAAGTTTGTGTTTACCTTTCTTTGCATCTCTTAATAAAACTTTACAACCTTTTGATATCATACATAGTGACGTGTGGACATCCCCTATCATTAGTTCCTCGGGCCATAAATATTATGTGTTGTTTCTTGACGATTATACAAATTTTTTATGGACCTACCTCCTTACCCAAAAATTCCATGTTTTCCAAGCATTTACCCAATTACCATAACCATAAAACACAATTTAACCAAACCATCAAAACCTTTCAATGTGATAACGGACGCGAGTACGTTAACACCTCTTTCCACAACTTTTTCACTACCAACGGCATCTTATACCGCCTCTCTTGCCCCTACACCTCTTCCCAAAATGGCAAGGCCGAGCGAAAAATTAAAACTATAAATAACATGCTTCGCACCTTAATGGCCCATGCCTCCCTACCCATACACCTTTGGCACTTTGCCCTTGAAACCGCAACCTATCTACTAAACATCCTACCCTCCACAACCACTCAAAACAAAACCTCCACCGAACTACTATATATGTCCACACCCACTTATGACCATCTCCGTGTCTTTCGATGCCTTTGCTACCCATTAACCCCTCCAACCAACATCCACAAACTTGAACACCGATCACACCCATGTGTCTTCCTAGGCTACCCTTCTACACATCGAGGGTACCGCTGTCTTGACCTCTCTACCAAACAGATATTCATCTCTCGGCATCTGGCTTTCGACGAAACCACATTTCCTTTTACCCAACCCATCGGCCGATCCCCACAATATGAACCATTCACTGAAAGCTTCCCATAGTACCTATGCCCACACATTGCCTCTCCTAAGCCCACTGTACCACCCTCCCCACCTACCGGCCCACCTACCAGCCCGCTCACACTACCTGTCCAACCACTAACACCCCTAATCCACTCGGCCCAAACCCCATGAGCCCAACCCCAACATCCAGCCCACTACTCGGCCTCAACCAACCCACCTCTTTGCCCTTCCAGCCCGCATCCACAACAACTTCAAACCCCACAACCCAACAACCCCCCCTCCTTCCATTTCTCACAGCCATCCTCCACCGACCGACCCGCCACCTACCTGCACCATCCACACGCGGTCCATGAGTGGCATATTTAAACCAAAACAACAATTCAATCTTAACTCTTCCACCACACCCACTATCTACCCCATTCCCAAAACTCCCACAGATGCCTTGGCTAATCCGGTATGGTACTCGGCCATGACTACCGAGTTTAACGCTTTAATTAGAAATGGTACATGGGAGTTAGTTCCTCGTGACCCGTCCATGAATATTATTCGTTCCATATGGTTATTCAAACATAAATACAAGTCGGACGGTACACTGGAGAGGTACAAGGCCAGATTAGTGTGTGATGGTCGCTCACAACAGGTGGGCATTGATTGTGGAGAGACATTTAGTCCCGTGGTTAAACCAGCCACCATACGCACAGTCCTCTCACTTGCTTTATCTAAAGGTTGAGCTGTGCACCAGTTGGACGTTACCAATGCGTTCTTACACGGGAATTTAAGCGAAACAGTATATATGCATCAGCCAATGGGGTTCAGGGACAAACAATTTCCAGACCACGTGTGTTTACTTCGTAAACCTTTATACGGGCTCAAGCAGGCTCCCCGGTCATGGTACCAACGTTTCACAGATTATGTTCTACACTTGGGTATTCTTAATAGTCTCTGTGATGCATCTCTGTTCGCATTCCATCAGGGCGGTGAAACGGCCTATCTCCTATTTATTGTGGATGACATTCTTCTAGTTACATTTTCTAACAACCTACGTCAGCGTCTCTTGGCGAACCTTGCTAACGAATTCGCCATGAAAGATCTCGGCCCTCTCAGCTATTTTCTCGGCATATCTGTCACAAGGCAACACAACACAACGTTTCTCTCTCAACAGTCCTATGCGACTGACATTATCGCCCGCGCAGGTATGCAATCCTGTAGCCACCCCGGTTGACACCAATTCCAAACTTGGCTCATCTTCTGGCGAACTTTTTCATGACCCGACTTTATACCGTAGCTTAGCCGGAGCATTGCAATTAGACGTGAGCGAAAAAACCGGTTTCCGAACCGGAACCGAAGAAACCAGCCCAAACCGATTCGTCCAAAAACCGGTTCCTACACGAACCGGTCCGGTTCCTTATCAAAACCGCCGGTCCTAGCATTGATTTCCCCTTTTTGGCTGCCAACCCGAACCGAACCGGTTCCTACACGAACCGGTTCCTGAACCGGTTTGAGAAACCGGTTTTGAATGTTAAAAACTTTCTAACCGTTGGGATTCGAACGTTGGGGCCTTTCTGACCGTTTTTTTGTTCCAAAAATCACCATTTTGCCATCCCAAGTTAGTATAAATAGGTTTAGATGTTTTGGGTTGATCACAACACTCAAAAACGCAAAAAACGAACCCAAAAACCGAAAAAAGGCAATAGTATTCGCTCGTTTTTTTTCGCTTTGCTTCTTTGCTACATTCCATGGCTTCATCAAACCCATCTCAAACCGGTTCCTCAAACCAACCAACCATTGTTAGTATTCTTGAAACGACACAAAACGCCGAATTATTTGGACAAGAAACCAGTTTTTTCGACTTGTGTCTTTTGTCGAATGGAGAAAAAAAGGCGCGTTGTAGAAAGTGTGGTATCTTTCTCCAACCAAACGCAAACTCTACCTTGAGAAATCATAAAGCTAAGTATTGCAAGATTGTTAAAGAAAATCCGCTCGAAAGTTCGGAAACGACCATTGTTACTCAAGGTGGGATTTTTCTTTACGACTTTAACAAGGTTCAAGACCGAATGGCAAAGTTTGTTATTCAAAAAGCTTTACCTTTCAACCACTTCGACGATCCCGAGTTGACAAGCTTGATTCGTGACACGCTCCAACCTCGATATAAACACGTAAGTCGATATACTCTAAAACGCTATTGTTTGAAATTATGGAAACAAGCAAGAAAAGATTTAATTGTATTTTTTTCAAACTTACAAACCGGTGTGAACTTAACCACCGATGTTTGGTCGGCACCTCACGGTTTACCAGAATCGTACCTTTGCGTCACCGATCATTGGATCGATCCCGGTACATGGCAAATGATGAAACGTACGATTGCGTTTGAGTTATTTGAGTATCCACACACCGGCGAAAATATATTTTATGTTTTAGACCATGTAATACAAAATTTTCACTTACAAAACAAAATATTTTCAATGTCGTTCGACAACGCATCAAACAATAATGTCGCGGTTGAAAAGTTAAAATTAAAATATAATCCGATTTGCAATGGTATTTTTTTTGATACTCAATGTGTTGCAACTAGTAATGAAGCATTGCAAGAAATATATTTAATGGTTCAAACAATATATAATTTTGATGAAAAAAATAAGTTGTTTGAGAAAATTATACCACCAATGGTTGAAAAATTTCTTAAATATTTTGAAGAAATCCCACATGTTTTTATGTGTTAATTGGCTTTAAACCCGTGCTTAAATGCTACGGGGTTTATACTATAATCGATGAAATAAATATGGCTTTACGTTTTTATATTTCAAAACCAAGTTGGTCACAACTCATGAAAGATACTTTTGATAAAGATTTCCAAGCATTGTATGATACTTATTTAGAAAAATATGGTCCCGGTTTGCAAATGGGATCAATGGGAGGGGAAGGAAGTCGTGCTAGCTCGAGCCGGGGTAACCTTAAAATTAATTTGTTTAATATTGTCAAAGACCAAACGGCTAAAAGACAAAGGGGTGAGGCCCCAAATAGCGAGCTTGCAAGGTATAAAGGCTCGAATTTTACGGCAACTTTCACCGCCAACGAATTTGAAAATTTTGATATCTTGGCTTGGTGGAAAGGAAAACAAACCGAATTTTCTATCCTTTCCGCTATAGCCCGTGATCTACTAAGTGTCCAAGCTTCTACGGTAGCTTCGGAATCGGCCTTTTCTCTTAGTGGCAGGTTGCTATCGATACGAAGAACAAAATTAAATCTCGAATCGTTGGAGATGTGCATATGCTTAAAAGATCACTTGGACGCGGTGGATCGAGTACAACATATAACTTCTCTTGAAGACCAAACCGAACTTGAACAAAGAATACATGAGGAAGAGGTCGACGAAGGAATAAGTGAACCCCTATCGGACGAGGAACTCGCATACGATGCTTCATTGCGCCAAAGTAGTTCAGACGAAGCTTAGAAAAAAAAATTTGATTGTAGTATTTTAAATTATGTTTTTATGTATTTCATTTTCCTAGTTTCTTATTTCGAAAACCGAATAAAAATAATAAAAGTCAAATTTTTATGTTTATATTTTTTGTTATCGCATTTTTTTTTAAATTGTGCGCGAAAGAACCGATTAAGAACCGAAACCGAAACGAACCGAAACCGGTCTCCGAAACCGGTCTTACGAATCGACAAAACCGGTCCAAAACCGAACCAGTTTGGAACCGAAAACCGGTTCGGCCAGGAACCGGTACTGTAGCGAACCGGTTTGGAACCGAAACCGGTTTGGCAAAAAAAACCGGTTTGCTCACGTCTAATTGCAATACCTTACTATCACATGGCCAGACATCACCTATGCTATCCAACAGGTGTGTATGCATATGCACGCTCCGTACACAGATCACTGGAATGCTCTTAAGAGAATTACGCGGTATATACAAGGTACGACATCCTTTGGTTTACTGCTCGGTCCCTCGTCCTTATTTTGAAGAAATCCAACATGTTTAATGCTCTTAAGAGAATTACGCGGTACATACAAGGTACGTACATACAAGGTGCGAGCTTCAATTCATCTTCCTAGAGTCTTTGTCTTTACCATTCACACAGAAAACACAAACTTTGTATACTCTTACACTTTCGGATTCCTGTTGTATACTCTAATAACAGTTAAACAGAAACCTTTCTAAAGTAGGGGAGACTACCTTCATCAGTGCCATTTCCTGCACCAGTTACATATTCCCAAACCTTTCTCATTTAAACTCTCAACATTCTAACTATGGGTTAACTGTCAAAGATTTTTAAACTTTTACCTTGGGTATTAGACAGCTATTTTAAATTCTGTCAAATCATAATTGATGAAATTTTCTTATAAAAATCTAGCTAACTTTTGCAACGCCTTTTTGTTTCATAGTAGCTTTCACTTGAAAGGAATTTCGAGACGAAATTTTCTAAAGTAGGGGAGACTGTGACATCCGTCACCCACGTCTTTCGTCAAAGTGACAATATTAGCCTTCAAATATTTCCATTATAATCCCTAAAAGTTTCGTCGTTTTCAAATTTAATTTTAAAGCGAATTAAAAAAATTATTATTATCATTTATATTTCTTATGGATCGAGTATAAGTTTTAATCAAATGCGTACGTTGAAGCGTATTCGTAAAGAATTCTATAAATTTTTTTTTTAAAGTTTAGAGACTTTTTGGGTTAAACTAACTTAACTTGGTTAAGTTATTATAAAGGAAAAGTAACAAATCATAAAAAAAACTAACTAGATTACACTAAATCTAACTTCAGGGACTGGAATGTAATTTCTAGAAACTTGTAACTTGAGTTCCAAAGTCTGCTCCTGATCCCTGTTTTTTTTCCGATCACTGTGGCCGACCGGAAATTTGTTCCGGCGTGATGTTTTGACCCGCATTGTAACGGGTTCAGTCGATTAATGGTCCTTGTCGCTCCCTCTACTCTTTTGACTCATTTTCCCTCAATAATAACGGTCATAAACGAGTTATTAACGAGCATTAATCGGGCTCTTAGTATGTAACGACCGGAATATTAAAATTTATAGAAACGCCTTGTTTAATCGTCAAATATATAAATTGAACATATCTTCTCGTATCTGCATCGATCCATATCCAAAACCCACACAGAACACACCCAAAACCTTCGCATTTTGGTTCAGAAATCTTCTCCACGTTACATTTTTTTGTTCGGTTCTAAAAGCTTTTACAGCGAGCCATTTATGCTTTGTAAGTCTGATTTTCTTTTGCCGTTTTGTTACTTACACGTTGCTTCTTGAAAGCCCCTTAGTTATGTTCAGTAATCGTAGTGAATTCAGATTATTAAATTTTTAGGTTAGGGTTAGGGTTTCGTGGAACATTTGGGGAAGAAGATGAAGTTTAAATATAATGTATAAATAAAAATCTGTTTCAATAAAATTAACAAATCAAGGGTTGGTCTAGTGGTTGTCTTGAAGTGTTATAGGATTGGGTTTGGATGATCCGGGTTCGAACCCTGGCAGCTTGTACTATTTTTTTTTTTTTTTTGGAGTCATTTCTTTTATTTTAAATCATATTATAAATCTTTATATTACTTATGAATTTAGAATATTCATAATAAATTCAATTTTTACCCAAAAATTATGAAAATTTAGGAGTAGCTTCTTGACACCTCATAGAAAATTGTCATATTTTTAGTTTTCTGAAAAATATCTATTTTCATGATTTTATTAATTTAAATTGTTTTAATCATAATTAATTGATTAAAAATTCATTTTTAATGATTTTAATCTCAAACTTTTTGGGTAATTATTTCTCATCATCAAGAACTGATATAAAAATTATTGGTTCAGAAAACATTTAATTTTATTGATTTTCCTATTTTTAATCATTTAAACATAATTTAATCTCGTTAAATCAGTTTTAAATATAAATAAGTTTATATAAATTATGGGAAAATTATTCTAATCTGTTTACATCAGAAATCATCCATTTTCTATAAAATTAGTAATTTTGGATCATGTATGGTATTATTAGTCTTATTTACGTTTAATTAGACATAATAAAACATTTATTTAATTATACAATTTAAACATCTATTTTATAAATATTTTTCTTATAAAATAGAAATACTCATATGGTTTAATGTCTTAATTATCTTTTGTTGAATCATGGTGTAACTCAAGATTATTTATTTATATATTTATGATTATTGTATTATTTTAATTTAGTTAAAATAACTAACTAAATTATTTTGTCTTAATTATTCAAACGTATTGTTAGCTAAATATTCAATAGGTAATAATTATATTATTCAAACCACATTTACAACTTTTCATATATTGTGATATACAACTTTTACGTTAACGCGACTTATCATAAAAACTCTAATTCTCCAAATCGACTTAGCAAACCCTAATGCCTTAGACCCTAGTTACCTTAGACTTTTTAGACACTTCCTTATTAGTATTCTTACACATTATAGGTTGAATTCCTCGGAATTCCCATTACTTAGCTCACGACCGCTTAGGTGGATTTGATCGCTTTCGCAAACTGTGAGTATATCTTTCCCCTTTTTACTGTCTTACTATTTTGGGGTGACTCATGTACTTACAATCAAGTTTCTATTTCTTTTACTAAATGCAATTCTCATGTGTGTTTGCTTTATGTTAATTGGTGTGTCTATGACTTGTCAAAATCATTAACCACTGGGCGGCCTAGCTTTTCAATGAATATAGTACTATGGTATACCCCCTTGAGACTCTGTTAAGAGAATCTTGGTCATTGTCTTGTTAATTCATTATTCAGTTGGTTAGTCATGTGTTAGTCATTATTCTCAGGTTTGGTTTTGAACGGATATTACTTATTACATAATTACAAATGGTACCGCACATGAATTGCTAAACACTTTTCTACTATATTTATTTAAACAGGGTATGCTCACCAATACATTTTTGTATTGACCAAATTATTTTGTACATGTTTCAGGTTGTTTTGAGACGCATCCTTTAAGCTTTCGGATTTATATTTAGATTTTGATTCATTGTATTTCTATTTAGTTGGCAGTTAGAATCGTTGTATTTCATTTCAATGTAATAAATTATTTAATCAATGTATTCAAATTTACACTTTAGTCCATGAGCTATTGAACAATCGTCACTACGTGACACCTCGATGTTTCCGCCATCGGTTGGGGTGTTACAGATTGGTATCAGAGCCATGGTTATAGGGAATTAGGTTATTAGAATGCCTTTTAGCCTAGTCTATAACTAAGCTTACTTTCACGAGTCCTCTCGTTTATATTTCTCTTATTTCCTATTATTTTCTTTCAAGATATTTTCTTTATGATTATTTCTCGTTATTCTTTCGATATTTTTTTTGGCGAAGAAGACACTCGTATTTCACAAACGAAACGATATCATCAAGTTAGGAGTGGTATCCATACCTTGGTGATTAGTTTCACTCCTCTATAGGTTATTTATCTTAGGAATATATCTTTGAGATAGGAGTGACATCCACACCTCAAAGAGTATTTCCTTCAAAAAGAAACTTAACCACTAAGCTGGGAGTGATATCCTTAACTTAGTGATTGGTTTCATTCCACAATCGTTTTCAATTTTGAAATACATCTTTGAGTTAGGAGTGAAATCCACATCTCAAAAGATCTATTTCTACATCTTGTTGATTATGAATTTTCTTAAATATTGGTAATCTATTACATACGTTAATTTTATCATTCACGTCATTTTAAATCTTGGTCTTTCAAAACACATTAGATTTACACATACTTCATAAAATGGTTTCATTTTGCATTTTATAAACTTGTAGTGCATATTTTACAAATCAAATGTAAACCTTTTGTTTTCATATGACGTATCCAATATATACTTTCAGGAGAAATTTGTAACTAATAACAGGCCTTACAACACTTTTCGAACTCGACTTCTCGTAAACACATGAAAATACGAAGATTTTTCAAATGAACCTGTTTTTGAATCTAAAACACACTTTGATTTCTAAAAAAATTATCCTCATGCATTACTAATATCCTTTCAACTATATCACGATGTTTGAGCAAACTACGTTTTTGATAAACGAAAATTTATCTTATTACACTCGCACTTTTTCAGTCGCAAAACCTTTTGTCTAACAAAATATTGGACATATCTTCATCGAAATGTTGCTAAATGTCTTTTAACATATAGTGTATATATTTTAAACCCGCATGGCGAGTAGACTATACGTATGTTCCGCCCACTCTCAATTGCAGTAAATATCATTATCTTATTCTTACATCATTTTATTCTATTATATTCGCATATTATCTTATTTATTATTATTCTCGTATTATTTTTTTTATTGGTGGCTATCCCCACGCGTTATTTACAATTATTCTCGCGTTAATTATTATTAGTCATTCTTACAACACTGGTTTTGAACATTAACTTAACTCGTTTACTTTCATTTTGCGCAACTGTGCGATTTACTCGATTTATATTATACTATTCTTTCAATCGAAATTTTATGCTATACTTATATACTACTTGAACGCATATTTGGTATGCACATTTTCTTTCCTGTTTTGAGCAAAACCCTGTTATACATACATTATTTTTTGTTCATCATCATGGTCAATGAACATACTAGTTGATAACTCGTAAGAGATCTAAGCCAGTGCCCATGTACGACTCGGATTAGAGTATTTCTTCAATCCGAGGGGAACGGTGTAAACCTCAGGGTCTATCAATATGAGTGTTTAGAGCCAACGATGTGAACAAAAGTTACCGGTTAAGGGTGAATCCGAAAGGGAAGAACCTCTAACCATGTCTTATACTTACATATTATTCTCATTACGGTTAAAGGGAAAACCCGAAAGGGAAGGACCTCTAACCATGTCATGATTAAACATTATTTCATTACAGTGGCTATTACATATTGGTTGCACACATTTATTTCATGTTAGGGTTATGGAAAAGCATAACACCCTAGTGTAAGGTAAATCGATGATTACGGTCCGGAACGCAATCATGGGTTTACAGGTACATGAGGGTGGTGTGTAATTCTAATTAGGTTGTTGGTAGACAATCAGTACGAATCCAAAATATCAAGAGTGTGGCGGGTTAGCTGCGGTACACCCTATATATAAGCATAAACGATACTGCGGGAGCGGACTAGGAGTCTGACCAAGAACCTACCCATTACTTTATAATTACTATCTCTTCATTAGATCGTTGACTAATAACTAGCATATTCGATACGAACGTTCTTATGCGAGCTTCAATTCATCTTCCTAGAGTCTTTGTCTTGACCATTCACACAGAAAACACAAACTTTGTATACTCTTACACTTTCAGATTCCTGTTGTATACTCTAAAAACAGTTAAACAGAAACCTTTCTAAAGTAGGGGAGACTACCTTCATCAGTGCCATTTCCTGCACCAGTTACATATTCCCAAAACCTTTCTTATTTAAACTCTCAACTTTCTAACTATGGGTTAACTGTCAAAGATTTTGAAACTTTTACCTTGGGTATTAGACAGCTATTATAGATTCTGTCAAATCATAATTGATGAAATTTTCTTTTAAAAATCTAGCTAACTTTTGCAACGCCTTTTTGTTTCATAGTAGCCTTCACTTGAAATGAATTTCGAGACGAAATTTTCTAAAGTAGGGGAGACTGTGACATCCGTCACCCACGTCTTTCGTCAAAGTGACAATATTAGCCTTCAAATATTTCCATTATAATCCCTAAAAGTTTCGTCGTTTTCAAATTTAATTTTAAAGCGAATTAAAAAAATTATTATTATCATTTATATTTCTTATGGATCGAGTATAAGTTTTAATCAAATGCGTACGTTGAAGCGTATTCGTAAAGAATTCTATAAATTTTTTTTTTAAAGTTTAGAGACTTTTTGGGTTAAACTAACTTAACTTGGTTAAGTTATTATAAAGGAAAAGTAACAAATCATAAAAAAAAACTAACTAGATTACACTAAATCTAACTTCAGGGACTGGAATGTAATTTCTAGAAACTTGTAACTTGAGTTCCAAAGTCTGCTCCTGATCCCTGTTTTTTTTCCGATCACTGTGGCCGACCGGAAATTTGTTCCGGCGTGATGTTTTGACCCGCATTGTAACGGGTTCAGTCGATTAATGGTCCTTGTCGCTCCCTCTACTCTTTTGACTCATTTTCCCTCAATAATAACGGTCATAAACGAGTTATTAACGAGCATTAATCGGGCTCTTAGTATGTAACGACCGGAATATTAAAATTTATAGAAACGCCTTGTTTAATCGTCAAATATATAAATTAACATATCTTCTCGTATCTGCATCGATCCATATCCAAAACCCACACAGAACACACCCAAAACCTTCGCATTTTGGTTCAGAAATCTTCTCCACGTTACATTTTTTTGTTCGGTTCTAAAAGCTTTTACAGCGAGCCATTTATGCTTTGTAAGTCTGATTTTCTTTTGCCGTTTTGTTACTTACACGTTGCTTCTTGAAAGCCCCTTAGTTATGTTCAGTAATCGTAGTGAATTCAGATTATTAAATTTTTAGGTTAGGGTTAGGGTTTCGTGGAACATTTGGGGAAGAAGATGAAGTTTAAATATAATGTATAAATAAAAATCTGTTTCAATAAAATTAACAAATCAAGGGTTGGTCTAGTGGTTGTCTTGAAGTGTTATAGGATTGGGTTTGGATGATCCGGGTTCGAACCCTGGCAGCTTGTACTATTTTTTTTTTTTTGGAGTTATTTCTTTTATTTTAAATCATATTATAAATCTTTATATTACTTATAAATTTAGAATATTCATAATAAATTCAATTTTTACCCAAAAATTATGAAAATTTAGGAGTAGCTTCTTGACACCTCATAGAAAATTGTCATATTTTTAGTTTTCTGAAAATATCTATTTTCATGATTTTATTAATTTAAATTGTTTTAATCATAATTAATTGATTAAAAATTCATTTTTAATGATTTTAATCTCAAACTTTTTGGGTAATTATTTCTCATCATCAAGAACTGATATAAAAATTATTGGTTCAGAAAACATTTAATTTTATTGATTTTCCTATTTTTAATCATTTAAACATAATTTAATCTCGTTAAATCAGTTTTAAATATAAATAAGTTTATATAAATTATGGGAAAATTATTCTAATCTGTTTACATCAGAAATCATCCATTTTCTATAAAATTAGTAATTTTGGATCATGTATGGTATTATTAGTCTTATTTACGTTTAATTAGACATAATAAAACATTTATTTAATTATACAATTTAAACATCTATTTTATAAATATTTTTCTTATAAAATAGAAATACTCATATGGTTTAATGTCTTAATTATCTTTTGTTGAATCATGGTGTAACTCAAGATTATTTATTTATATATTTATGATTATTGTATTATTTTAATTTAGTTAAAATAACTAACTAAATTATTTTGTCTTAATTATTCAAACGTATTGTTATCAAAATATTCAATAGGTAATAATTATATTATTCAAACCACATTTACAACTATTCATATATTTGTGATATACAACTTTTACGTTAACGCGACTTATCATAAAAACTCTAATTCACCAAATCGACTTAGCAAACCCTAATGCCTTAGACCCTAGTTACCTTAGACTTTTTAGACACTTCCTTATTAGTATTCTTACACATTATAGGTTGAATTCCTCGGAATTCCCATTACTTAGCTCACGACCGTTTAGGTGGATTTTGATCGCTTTCGCAAACTGTGAGTATATCTTTCCCCTTTTTACTGTCTTACTATTTTGGGATGACTCATGTACTTACAATCAAGTTTCTATTTCTTTTACTAAATGCAATTCTCATGTGTGTTTGCTTTATGTTAATTGGTGTGTCTATCACTTGTCAAAATCATTAACCGCTGGGCGGCCTAGCTTTTCAATGAATAGTACTATGGTATATCCCCTTGAGACTCTGTTAAGAGAATCTTGGTCATTGTCTTGTTAATTCATTATTCAGTTGGTTAGTCATGTGTTAGTCATTATTCGCAGGTTTGGTTTTGAATAGATATTACTTATTACATAATTGCAAATGGTACCACACATGAATTGCTAAACACTTTTCTACTATATTTATTTAAACAGGGTATGCTCACCAATACATTTTTGTATTGACCAAATTATTTTGTACATGTTTCAGGTTGTTTTGAGATGCATCCTTTAAGCTTTCGGATTTATATTTAGATTTTGATTCATTGTATTTCTATTTAGTTGGCAGTTAGAATCGTTGTATTTCATTTCAATGTAATAAATTATTTAATCAATGTATTCAAATTTACACTTTAGTCCATGATCTATTGAACAATCGTCACTACGTGACACCTCGATGTTTCCGCCATCGGTTGGGGTGTTACAGCATCCGATCGCATCCCGCTTCGACTGCGGGGGTGTAATAGATATTATATTTTAAGTATAATGTAATTTGTATTCAATTGTGATTATCCCTTACGAAAAATAAGGAGATAAGAATGTATTATATATAGCATGGCAAATTAATGAAATAATCAAGGGTTTGTATTCTGATAGATCCCAACAAAATTGGCACTGGTGCCTGACGTAGGTGTTCAATTTGTCAAAGCACCGAGGTATGAGTTTTCCAAATTTAAGGTGTTCAATTTGTCAAGGCTAGGATGAAGATACTGATCATTTACTCGTTTCATGCCTAGCAGCAAATCCATCAGGAGGGAGGTGCTCAGGTGGTTGAAGAGAGAGAAAGGATGGGATCAATGTTTTTAGAACCGAACCGGACGTCGAACCGGACCCTTCATCGGGTCACCGGTCCAACCGGCTGGATGAACCGACAAAAAAAATCTTAAACAATCTAACAAAATAAGAAAATTTCTAGTTCCACCCCCTTAAACCCGATCCGACTGGCCGGTTTTCCGGTCCGACCTCCGGTTGATGGTCCAAGCACCGGTTCATTGCATGTTCGGTTCAACCCATGACCCTGTCCAGCCAAGGCACTGATTCCCCATACGGTCCGCGTTTGAAAACACTGGATGGGACGATGAAAATTTCGGGAATATAGGGTAGGGTTGAAGGAAAGCGGATATATTAGTTTTAGAAGTAAATATAGAAAAACTGTCAAAATAACATGATATCAAGAACAATCTGAATATAATTGAACAAGATCTACTGTTACAACTCAAATCACTAATACAAAATATCATAAAACTCTTTAACACCTCACAATCTCTCTGACCAACTGATCACAACACTCATCAACACAGATTACAAATCAAAAGATTCTGAATAAGATGTTCAAGAACCAGAAACCCTAAACGAATGTGAGAGAACAATACAGAGGAAAAGAAAGAGAGCAAAAGAATGATCGAGAAGTGAAGGAAGAGAGAGAAAGCCAGAGCTTATATACTGCTCTCACAAATGCAGGCTTTGAGGAAAAAGGACGACCAGGATAATAAGAAACAAAAATGATCAAGGGTTGTAAAAGAGTGTGTTTGTTTGACTAAGATTGCCAACGTGGCAAGCCCAGAAACACACATGTAAGATGGACTCACTAGATGGGCTATTATATGATAGGCCCATAGACAAACAACCCAAATAAAAACAAATGGTCAACAAGACCAGCCAAAACACTTGTAAAATCTTGATCTCGGCAACAATCTTGACAACGATCCTTGATCTCGAACACGAACACAGCAACCCTGCAACACACGACCTCAACTTCAAGAATTAATCATCCAAATCCATCTGAAACATATCTTATGCAAAATGTAAAAGCACTTGTAGATACAAAACATTAAATTGACAAATGAAGCTTTATATTTCAACAAAAACATATAATAATAATAATAATAATAATAATAATATACACATTTCACATAAAATACGCAACACAAATTCATGACTAAAATAAAGTAAAAAAAATGTGTAGTAGATATATTAGTTTTAGAAATAAATATAGAACAACATATAATAATAATAATAACAATCACAATAACAAAAACAAAAACAAGAGCAACAAAATAAAGAGTGATCTTCACAGAGTGATCTTCACTTGAGAAATAGAGGGAACATTGGTTAGCATTTACAAAAAGAAATAGCAAAATGAAAAAAAGTAACGAATTTACACACAAGCGAAGTCTGTGTTGCGAAATTGAATATTATCCTTAGCATATAATTATAATATAAACTTGTACAAATTCATTTTATAATTTTCCGTTTATAATTAGCACATTATGTATTAGAGATCGACATTACATTATTTTTATTAGCTAATTTCCTTCCTTTTTTTTCCATCACCTTTTAAATACACCCTTTTTTTATTTTTGCCTCTTATGATGCTTGATCTCCCAACCCCACCTTTAGAGATCGACGTTACATGATAGAGTGTCAATATCAGAGTTTTTTTTACCATAGTGATGTTTAAAAGAAAACTAGTTACCATTTTAGTGTTCCTTGGAAACTATTTACTAAAATAGTGTTTTTATTTACTTTTCACTGAGCTCATTATTTTTTGAGAAAATTGCTCGAATGGTCCCTGTGGTTTTTACTTTTTTCACCTATAGTCCCTAACTTTTCAAAATTACAGAGATAGTCCTGAAACAGTGAACTTTTTTAACTCGGATAGTCCCTGAGGCTAACCGATGTTAACTCAAGACGTTAAGTCACCTCACGTGCTCAACACGTGAGGGTATTTTTGTCATTTTAAGTTTGAAATTGCATTAAAACCCTGTCATTTCAACTCTAATACCCAGTTTTTAGTTTTATCATCAACATCCCAGGTATCACAACACTTGGTCGATCAGAGAAGAATCCGAGTATGGTAGGCGTTTCATCCCAGACAAAGTGTATGGTAAGTTTTTTACCCTAAAAGTAACAATTTTGTTGATTAGCTTTGTTCCTGACACCTTTTTTTTTTTTTCTAAAATTATGATTTTTTTTTCTTTTTCAACTTGTTATGAGCACCTGTTTACACCAAAAGTTCATCATGATGGTAGTTTTACTGACGCTCCTGGAAGAAGGTACTCCCATGGAAGGTACCATTATGTGGATTATTGCAACATTGACGAGTTTTCTGTGCATGAGATAAACTTTATGATCAGTGACCTAAAAATCGATGTTAAAACAAAACTGTATTACCATTTTCAAATACCAGGTCTAGATTTAGATTACGGCTTAAGGCTTTTAGGGAATGATCAAGATGTGAATTTCAAACTTAAAATGACTAAAATACCCTCACGTGTTGAGCACGTGAGGTGACTTAACGTCTGGAGTTAACGTCTGTTAGCCTCAGGGACTATCCGAGTTAAAAAAGTTCACTGTTTTAGGACTATCTCTGTAATTTTGAAAAGTTAGGGACTATAGGTGAAAAAAGTGAAAACCACAGGGACCATTCGAGCAATTTTCTCTTATTTTTTTATCTTTTTTGTTTCAATTAATCATACGTCTTTCTTTTTTTTCAAACCAACATATTGTAGTGTCTTTTATCTTTATTTTATTTATTACCAACTTATCATAATTCATTTTTTTTTCTTTTTAACCCATGAGATAGAATTTATAAATCATCTCAAATAAATTTAAACAAATAAACGAGAAGCAAAAGAAAGGTAATCAAGCATTAAGCTTATTGGTCACAACCATCATCTATTAGAGGATTGATTTCTAATTCTAGATATGAAACGAGATAAAAGAAAACATCATCACTCAACAAGGATACAAAATGGAATGGATATTAAATAGGAGAAAAAGACTTTGCTTTATGGAATTTGTAGACAACCTGATCATAATCGGGCAACTTGTTCTTCTAAAGAGTTGTTTGGTTGATTAATTGCTAATTATTAAGAGATCTGAATGGTTAAGATACATTAAATGATTAAGTACTGAATGGTTCAGCTATGCATCAAGTCTGAATGGTTCAGCTCTTAACAATTCTATTCAGAGCATTTTTTAGGTTAAAACAAACTAGGAATGAGCATGGTACCGGTACCGGTACCGAAATTTCCTAAAAGTGGGTACCGGTACCGAAAAGAACCGGTACAGTACCAGTATTTGAACGTAAAAATCGGTAAATACCGGTACCTTACCGAACCGGTGCCGGTAGTACCGGTATCGAAAAACCAAAAATGTGGGTACCGGTAGTGGTACCGAAATTGATTCGGTACCGAGAATTTGGTACCGGTACCATTTGCTCATCCCTAAAACAAACAGTCTGAATGTTAAACCATTCAGAGTTGAATGGTTCAGAGCCTCATTAAGAGGCTACCAAACAGGCCCTAAAGTCAAAGAATGAATAATGATCACCAAGCGAGTCGGTTTTTTAACACGTTTTATTTTAATTTGTTTTACATTGAAGTCGTTAGTAACTCGACTTTATTTGACATGGATTAGATGGGAATAAATGAATTATAATGTGTTGATACTAGATAAAATAAAGATAAAAACAGTACAAGGATTTGGCTGGAAAAAAATAAAATAAAAATATAAACATACGATTAATTGAATAGTAATATAAAAATATGTATAATATAATAATTAGCTAACTAAAAAGTCACTGAGTGTGCCCCTTTTTAATTTTTTATTTCATGGAAAGAGCAGTCAAAATTAAATAAAAACTAGATGAAAACACTATTTTGGTAATTAGTATTTAAGGAACATTAAAATGGTAAATAGTTTTCCTCTAAACACCATTTTAGAAAAAAACTCGTCAATATCAACATAAACTGATTTCGAGAAGGCTTACGATTCCATTAACTGGAAATTCCTGCTCAAGACTATGGAATACATGAATTTTCCGGTTGTATGGATTAATTGGATAAGAGGTTGCCTAAGTTCGGGGAAAGGTTCGGTGTTGGTTAATGGCTCCCCTACGGAGGAGTTTACTTTTAAAAGGGGATTGAGACAAGGCGATCCCTTATCTCCATTCGTATTCATTATTGCCATGGAGGTTTGTAGTATGTTTATGCGAAGAGCAGTCAACTTGGGCCTATTTCATGGAGTTAATTTCCCGAATGATGGTCCCACCGTTTCCCATCTTTTCTTCGCCGACGATGCGATGTTTTTGGGGGAGTGGTCTAGGCACAACATCATCAGTTTATGCCGATTTCTTAGGTGCCTTTACTTGGTGACCGGTTTGAAGACTAATCCCAATAAATGTAAACTTTTCGGTATTGGTGTAGAGACGGAGGAGGTGGAGGATATGGCGAGAATTCTCAATTGCGGGGTTGGGAACATCCTATAGGTACTAATATGAAGCGGCAAAAGTATTAGCAGCCGGTTATCGACAGGTTCAAAAAGAAACTCTCGGTTTGGAAGGCTAGAAGCTTAACACTAGCGGGGAGGATAACCCTCGCAAAGTCGGTCCTTGGTAGCCTTCCATCTTACTTTCTTTCTCTGTTCTTGGCTCCCAAATGTGTTATTAATAAGCCTGAAAAGCTGCGGAGAGACTTCGTTTGGGGTAGGAACGGAACGGGTCAAAAGATACATTGGGTTAAATGGAGCGCTTTGATAAAACCAAAGGCTTGGGGAGGAGTCGGAGTTGGGGGCATCTCGGATTTCAATTTAGCTATGATCGCTAAATGGTGGTGGAGGTTTAAAGATAATCCGAATGAATTATGGGTCAAGGTGGTTAAGGCGATTCACTGTTCAAGAGGTTGCAATAATATGGTTCCAGTAAAAAAGTCAATCCCAGGAGCGTGGAAAGATATTGGTACGATTGATGTTATTTTTCATAAACTCGGGTGGAACATGGCTGATAAGATTAGAGTCAATGTGGGCGATTGTGGCAAGACGAATTTTTGGAAAGATTGCTGGCTGGGTTCGGAACCATTGTGCAGCGTTTTCCCGGATCTGTTTGCTCTCGATGCTGTAAAGGATGGATCAGTTAAAGAGTTTGCGGGTTTGGACGATAACGGGGTGAAATGGGATTGGGTATGGAAAAGGATGCCGAATTCGCAGGCTGAATGGGAGCAAGCTGGATCACTGTTACAGGCTCTCGATCAATTCAGCTTTAAAGAAGGGAAGGATTCTTGGGCTTGGAAAAATGACAAGGGTGCAGGCTATTCGGTGAAGGTTGTAAGAATGGAAATTATGAGGGCGATCATTGGAAACGAGATCGAGCCGGCGTTTTGGTGGAATTCTTGGGCTCCCGCGAAAGTGAACCTGCTTCTTTGGAGAGCGAGCATGGGTAAGGTGGCTTCCAAATTGGGTTTAATTGCTCGGGGCGTTAATTTGCCGAGCCCGTTGTGTGATAGATGCGGGTATGTTCAGGAAGACACCGACCATGTTTTCGTGTCCTGTCTCTTTGCTAGAAGCTTATGGTGGAACGTGTTCGTATGGTTAAAAATCCTACCCCTTTGAACCTGGTTACTGTTAAGGAGCTGATTGATTTAGTCGATGCATCTCCGGGCGCCAAGAAATGGAAGAAGATAGTGTACACGGTGGTGATGGCGGCGATATGGAGAATTTGGCAGGTGAGAAACTCCAAGGTTTTTGAAGACGTGTTTATTCCGGTGGCCAAAACCATGGAGCTCATCAAGGAAGACTCTTACTTATGGGTGCGTCATAGAGCAAAGATTCAATCTCCGACTTGGGAAGAGTGGGCCGATTTTAATGTAATAAGCATTCTGTAATGTTTGGGTCTGTTCTTTGTAGTCGGGTCGTTTGTCTTGGTGTTTTTCTTGGTGTTTGTATTCCAGCTCCTTGCTGGGCTCTTTATATCTATATATAAAGTGTTTTGCCATTAAAAAAAATATATATATATATATCAACATAAACTACCATGTTGACATTTATGGTCAAATAATAAGTACCAACCATATTGAATTCAACAACTAATCAAGATAGAGACTTATGATTGGCAAAGTTATGGATGGCCCAAACATACCACATGAAAGTTTTCAAACCTATTGACCCACCACCATTCCAATCACATCCACGGATAGAATGTATTGATGGAATAGTTTTCTTAAATATTCAAAGTTTAAATCATATGTTAAGAAATTAAAAAAATCACGAAACTAGTTATTAGTGTATTTCTTTACTTTCTTATAGACCTGGCAATTTCAACCCATCTATTTGAGTTTGGGTTGTTTTGGGTTTAAAATTTGACCTTGTGGGTTAAAATGGGTTTAGTATAATTTTCAAGGGGGTTAGGATGGGTAATTTTAATTTTAGAAAATAAGTAAGTGGGTCAGAATGGGTATGTCAAAAAAAACAAATGGGTCAGGATGGGTATTTTTAGATAACCATATACAAATCTAAATTAAAACTCACCCAAGTTGATGCGTCATAGAAATCAATGTCAATAAAAACAAAAAATTATATCTTTTGCATTTGTTGATCACCCCAGTCGGTTCGAAACCGTTCGGGTCGTTAACGGACGACAATGTCGAAACAACATAGGTCGTTAACGAGACCGATCTCATCGAAACGGTTCGAGTCGTTAGCGGGTTTGATCGAGTGCAAACGGTCTGGGTTGTTGACTGGCTCGTTCGGGTCGAAAGGGTCCGGTCGTTGACGGGCCCGGTCGGGTCGAAACGGTCCGTGTTGCTAACGGGATCGTTCATGTCAAAACGGTCCGAGTCGCTAACGGGCCGAGTCGGGTCGAAACAGTACGGGTCGCTACGGGATGCGTCAGGTTGAAACGGTCTGGGTCGTTACCGGGCCTGGTCGGTTCAAAACGGTTCGAGTCACTACGGGACGGGTCAGGTTGAAACGGTCAAGGTCGTTACCCGGCCCAGTCGGGTCGAAACGGTCCGGGTCGTTACCGGGCCCGGTCGGGTCGAAACGGTCCAGGTCGCTACCGGGCCCGGCCGGGTCGAAACGGTCCAGGTCGCTATCGGGCCCGGCCGGGTCGAAACAGTCCGGGCCGCTACGGGACGGGTCAGGTTGAAACGGTCTGGGTCGATACCGGGCCCGGTCGGGTCGAAACCGTCCGGGTCGCTACCGGGCCCGGTCGGGTCGAAACGGTTCCGGTCGCTACCGGGCCCGGCCGGGTCAAAATAGTCCGGGTCGCTACGGGACGGGTCAGGTTGAAACGGTCTGGGTCGTTACCGGGCGCGGTCGGTTCGATACGGTCCGGGTCGCTACCGGGCCCGGTCGGTTCGAAACGGTCCGGGTCGCTACCGGGCCCGGTCGGGTCGAAACGGTCCGGGTCACTACCGGGTCCGGCCGGGTAGAAAGGGTTATGGTCGTTAACGTGCCCGGCCGGGTAGAAACGGTTCCGGTCGCTAACGGTCCTGGTCGCTACCGGGCCCGGCCGGGTAGAAACGGTTCCTGTCGCTAACGGGCCCGGCCAGGTCGAAACGGTCAGGGTCGCTACCCGGCTCGGCCGGGTAGAAACGGTTCCGGTGGCTAACGGTCTCGATCGGGTCGAAACGGTCTTGGTCGCTACCGGGCCGACCGGGTAAAAACGGTTCCGGTCGCTAACGGGCCCGGTCAGGTCGAAACGGTCCAGGTTGCTACCGGGCCCGGCCGGGTAGAAACGGTTCCGGTCGCTAACGGGCCCGGCCGGGTCGAAACGGTCCTGGTCGCTATTTTAGTTTTTTAACTTTTTTATTTTTTATTGTTATTTTAATTTTAATCTATTTTAATTTTAGTTTTTTAAGTTTTTTATTTTTTATTTTTAGCCCATCATAACCCAAACCCATCCTGACCCAAACCCATCCTGACCTATACCCATCCTAACCTTTTTTCTTTATATACCCATCCTAACCCATACCCATCTTAACCTAAACCCATCTTAACCTATGACCCAAACCTACCCAACCCACCCACTTTGCCAGGTCTACTTTCTTATATCTCTATTGTTATGTCAGACGATTTCAAGAATATAACAATACTTACTTGAGTCTTTTTGCTTGTACGTCTAATTGTACTTGCTTAAGCCTTAAATATTTTCTTTCAATATACGAATAATAATACATACATGAACATGTACTGAAATAACAATACATACGTGAATCTATACGCAATGTGATGTCAGGTATTATATTAGTTTTGATAATTGATAATGGAAAATAATTTGATACATGAGTAAAGTAGATCTGCAACTTTCCGTTGCGTATCTCATGGTTAAACAACCAGTGTTGTTAAACTCAGACCTGGGCCGGTCCGGTCAGTGGGTTGGACCGATCAAGCATTGACTCGGTGTCGAATTGGAGAACCGACCGGTCAGACCGGAAATGTATAGAATTTTCTTGTTTCGTTGGCTTGTTGACTGGGCGGACCGGTGACCCTTGGGCGTTTGGTTCGACATTCGATCCTGTTATAAAAACATTGTAAAATTGAAATATTTTGAAATACACGTAGACATTGAAAAGAAATATTTACTTTCATAATCTTTTTAAGAATTTTGAAAAATGATTGTTTTCTTAATTCACAAGGACCACTATCTCACGAAGATGAGTCGTATGGTCCATGTCAATCACTCATGAGTTGCACCACTTCTATCTTGTCTTTCATTATCACAATTTCCCACTTTCCCCTACCATTTCACTTTCTCATGTCTTTATTCATTATGCTTTGGTCTCCTTTATGTGTTTTAAGGTCAAAAAGCAAGTGAGTATGTTTAGATACGTTGAAAAGAAGTACCCACTACATGATTTCCATACCAAACTCGAATCAACTTGTTGTCGTAATTGAAATCTGGCATTCGTTTAACCGAAGACTTAAATCGAATCCTTTAATTTAATCATGTTTTGATCGTAAACGTGTCGAAAATGTCACAACATGAAATGCAATGTACATGACATTAAAACTAAACATTTTTTAACCATAACTTAGTAGGGTTGGGGCACTCCATGGCAAGGGCAGCACAGTTAGAATGCCGCTCGGTAACACTGCCGTCACCCCTCGGCTACACTAAAAAACTTCACTGATCGGCAATCACACTTTGAGTGTGATTTTAACATGATAAATTGAGGTTGGGTGGGGCTCAACAACTTTACATTGAGTACCACATTCCCCTTAAAATTAACATGACACAAACTTGTAGAGCGAAGAAGGGATAAAAACTATCTTTAAAGGGTGCATTGCATTGTCATTTGTCTTTATAGTTTCAAACAACACTACAATAATCACAACAATGACTTGTACATTGTGCATTAAACTTAATACTTTCTCATAATTGTTGGTCAATTTCTACCTTTGGTCCATCACTGATCACTCCATCATCTCTTCCCCTTCATACACCTTTGACCAACTAACATAAACCTATTACATGACTTACATCACAAATTAAATGAAACAAAAAATAATAACAATAATAATATTCAAGAAGACCCTGAAACCCTAGGTGACGTCACCGGAAACAACGGCAACAATCGGGGCTCCGATTCTCTTCCCGGAGTACTCGCCGGCGACGGATGCAAATAAAAACCCTTCTTCGCAATCGCTTTATCTTCCTCTTCAAAGTTCAAACAACCATCTCCGGTAACCGGATACCGGTTAAAAAGGTCCGGTATTAATGGCGTCACCGGACTAATAACCAACGACGGAAAGTTAAGCATACCGGGAGAGAGAATCTCCGGCGTACCGGGTCTCCGGGGAGAGTCCGAATACCCGGATGAGAACCCGGGTGTTAATGGGCTGATCTTGAAATTCTTCATGGTGTTTCTGCGTTCGTAGAGTTTAGAGGGTTTTTTGTTGGGGCAGGTTTTGATAGGGGGGATGGGGTTGCGGGTCGGGTTGTCGGGTCGGGTTGAGGCGAGTTTGGCTGTGTCGGAGGATCCGGTTAGCATTTGGACGATGTTTTTGAAGGAAGTGGGGTTGGCTTGAACGAAGGTGGTTGGGTATTGGTGGGTCGGGTCGGGTCGGGTGATGGGAGTGGGGGGAGGTGATGGGTGGGTGGTGGGTTTGGAGTCTAGAGGTGGAGGTGAATGGTTGTTGTCCATTGAGGGGTGAATAAGTTTAGAGAGAGAAAGTATGGGGAAATTGTAGAGAGAGAGAGAGAGAGAAGGGTGTGAAGGAGTTGGAAGAAGTAGAAGAAGAAGAAAGGAAGGAGAAGAAGGTTTGGCATTATGCATTTTCTTTGGTTTGGTAGGAAATGTCTTGGTGGGGCTCTACATCTATATTCTGTTTTAGTATTCTTACGCGCGTGAGAGATGCGTGGCCTACACTTGACTTTAACCAGGTTGTTCTTGGTATTGGTAATTAGTGACGGATCTAGAACTTTTGTTAAATATGGGTTTGCCAAAACGGATTAGGTTTAGGGCGTAGAGTTTTGTAAGAAAAATGTGTTAGAAACCTTTTTATGCCGGTTTAAGGGAACCTGGTTTGAAGTCGACCTGAACCTTAGGGCTGCCTTGAAAGCGATTTTGCGGTCAAACCCGAATTGAAGTAGTCATTACGTCATATCCAATCATTTACTCTTTATGAGCTAGGGTCAATCCTGAATCGATTACACCAAAAACCGGGTTTTCACTTTCTTTTACCGGCTTTGTTTCAATCATAGTTACCTAAATCGCGGTTCGCTTCGGTATGGGAACGCGGTACGAATACGCAATTCGCTAGGCTGGACGAATTTGGTACGGAGGGGGTATGCTCATTTCGGTACGTTCCGGTACGGTGTACCATTGAGTCTTGTACGATGTAGATTTTTTTTTTAAAAATAGCTATTTATAAACTAATTTTATAAATACATAAACTAATTTTACCCTTTTTATGTAAAAGTTTAAAAGTTTAGGGTCTAGATGTAAATTATTGAAAGATAAAGGGCTAAATGTTTAAATTCCTAAACTTATCTAACCCTAAAATGACTAAACACAAAAGTTAAAAACAACCGCTCTTCTTCTTCTTCCCGGTAAGTTGTTCATGTTTCTTCTTCTTCACAGCCTGCTATTCCTTCTTCTTCTTGGTTTCCAAAAACAACTCTCACTCTTAAAAACCCTTCAATCGATTGGATTCGCAATTTTAGGTCTAATTGTAGCGATGTACCATCACAATTGGATCACAATTTCTTGTTCATATGGAACGACGAACCATCACAATTGGAGTGACGTACCATGAGCGATCGGTACGATAGCGAATTCCGATTGGGTACAGTTCGTACTAATACGAAATTCGTGGTTACTTGAGCGATTTAGGTAATTATGGTTTCAACTCGAACATGTTTGTAAAAAAAAAAAAGGCTACTTGTGCATCTACTAAAGCATAGGTAGATTTTTTTAGGATTTACAAAGCCTTTAAAATATTAGATTGCAATACTAAAAACCCTTGATCGGAAAAGTAAAAAGAGCAATGCGCAATTAAGTTATCTTTCTACAACCAAATGATCTGTAGCTAAGAGGTATAATGTATGATGCAAATGTCTCCTTTTATGAGTTAGTAGATGTATGATTTAGTTATCAGCATTGCGGATTTAAAAGAAAAACTGAGGGGTAGCGTTGACTAATTTTTTTTTTCAAAAAAAAAAAAAACGAAAATTATTTTTGCACTAAAAATGTACTTGGCAAAAAAGTTGAGGAGTTGCACGCAGGGACGAAGCTTAGTGAGGGCTAGGGGGTGCCTTGTCCCCCACCGATTTTTGACTCAAGGGTATAAATTTTCCGGTTTTATCCAAAATTTTGTATTTTTTGAGTTCGGCCCCCACGATTTAGAAAAAAAAATGTGTCTTGTGACTTTCGGCCCCCACCATCCAAAAGTTCAAGCTTCGCCACTGGTTGCACGGGCTGGTTATCAGTCTAGTAAGTTTGAACAACAAACTCTTGCCTTAATCTCAATAAGACACTCGATCGAATGCTACAAATTACAACCATTAGAAAATTAGGCACGGTTTGTAATGTGTATAAAACAAATATAGCAAATTAGGCACTTTGTAAATCGCATCAAAAATCAAAATGTATATAACTACTTGTTAGCCCGCTTGATGCCAGATAGATTTTATATATGTACACATGTAATATGACATATTATTACCAATATGAGGCTTTTCTCCTGCACGACAAACCTACATCCGAATCCGAATTCGAATCCGAAAAATCGGATAATCCAAATCCGAATTATCCGAAATTTTGGATAATCCGATTTTCGAATATCCGAAAATCGGATAATCCGAAATTTCGGATTCGGATTCAGATCCTGATTTTGAAAATTTTCGGATAATTGGATTATCCGAATCCGAATATTAAAAAATGTATATATAAATATATAATATTATATACACTACATAACACAATACACAATCTTAAATCCCTAATCCTCCTAACCCTAAGTCCATACTACTCCAATCCAAAGCAGCCGCTCCCTCTTCTCTTCTCGATAACAGCTACCCTCCACCTCATCTCCGACCTCCACAGCCCCCGTCCACCAAACGGTAAGTTTCTTTTACATTTTTTGTTCAAGTTTTGTTTATCTAACTTCGATTTTTGTTTTTTTAACAAGTTCACATTTTAGACATAAAGGAGAACGTTTTTCAATTATTTTTTATTTATTTATTTTTTATTTTTTTAAGTTTCGGATTATCCGTTGGATGATTTGAATCCGAAATTCGGATTATCCGAATTTCGGATCTGGATTCGGATGCCAATATTGACTATCCGAAATTTCGGATTATCCGAAATTTGGATATCCGAAATTCAGATTATCCGATTTTGAACACCCCTATCTGGAAATATGTATAGTGTCTTACATATTCAAATGTAAACATAAATAAATGGAAAGAAAATTAAAAGATACTATATTTACTAGAACATAAATGTAAAAAGAAATATACATACTTTTCATCGTCCTCGGGTAATCGAATTGCATAATACTTAGTCGAATTTACTAATCCAAGCACGTGTGAAAATCGTATGAAGGGATAGGGAGTCCAAGCCGGACGGACGCGACATCCCTATCCCCACTCCGCGAAGATCCGCGGAAATACTCGCGCGGAGCAACTTTCGCGGAAAGGACTTGAGTCACAAAACCTTACACACTTGTGGAAAACACGCGCGTGTCTGCTAACGCGCGGGCTACTTCACATCATGACATTCCTAAGTACGAGGTACGGAAGATCAAGAGCCAGGAAGATCTACCTGCAGAAGATCACTGACACCACTAACAGGATAATGACGCGTGTCAGCGGTCGCCCAACAACCACTGAGGTTCAACAGTGACGTGACTAGTTCCATGCTTCCACCATGCTGCCCCTACTGTTCTGACCAGGCATGCTTACCTGCTGTCAGGCGTCACGTCAGACGCCGGCAGGTAAGTCAACCATGCTGGTTCAGAACAACATACCGCCAGGGGCGAGTCACACACTGCCACATGTCCACCTGTAAGCTCACCGCTGACGTCATCTACAGTGGACGTCCTTTTCCCGCCTTTTTCAGGGACCAAAAGCGGTTGGGCCGAGCCAAGGCCCAAAGATTACAAGACTCGTCATGGGCTTCTCGTCAAGCTCACGACCTCCACTATAAATAGAAGATGGCAACTCCCTTCAAGGGGATCCGAAATCACTCACTTGTAACATACAGCTAGGTTTACTCATATGCTTTGTACTCTCTCAAGTAATAATATTCCCGGCTCTTCACAGTGGACGTAGGTCACACTCGACCGAACCACTTACATCTTTGTGTTCTCACTTTAACCATCACACACTCTCACTCGCATTCATTCTATCGGGTTAAATCCAAGGTTTGGGTAAAGGAACGTATACGTAGTAACGTAAGTACACACCACCTGGAGATTAGTTATAATTGTAACACCCCGCCCCTCTCATCACCAATATTGTCCGCTTTGCCCATCCAGAGCTCACGGATTTGTTTTTGGTTGCCCAAGTGGAGACTTCCCAGGAGGTCACCCATCCTGAAATTTCTCCCACCTGAGCACGCTTAACTGTGGAGTTCTCCTCTCATCCACTAACATTAAGCCCCAAAACGCGTTGGTGATTTAAGAGGCAAGACATTACTTATGAACCAAGGATCTCTCCTGGCCACGGCCGATGTGGGATTTTTCCTGGGGTGTCACATTCACCCCCTGTTAGAGTCTCATCGTCCCTGATGAGGTGTGTTCCTGGGGTGTCACATTCACCACCTGTTAGAGTCTCATCGTCCCTGATGAGGTATGCACCCACCATCCCGAACGGCACAGGAGTGGCTCTGATACCAATCTGTAACATCCCAACCGATGGCGGAAACATCGGGATGTCACGTATTGATGATTGTTCAATAGCTCATGGTAAATAATAAGTTTCAATAAATGATTTAAACAAATTACATACAATTGTTCTAAGAATTTGTACATCAAAATGTAAAATACAAGCTACGCATCTTCAAGCATTAACTCTAATCTTCGAGCATGTTATAACCTGAAACATGTTAAGTTTGAAAATATTTTGGGTCAACAAAAGTTGGTGAGAATTACATAGGTTTTGATAATCGAATAAAGTTTGTGCAATTCAAGTGTCATGGCAAGTCTAGTCCATATGTGAAAACATACTAGAAGTAAATCGAGTGCATAATCAACCCTTGTGACTGTTATAATGTGGTACATCCCATACGCTCATGGTTCACTCGAATATGTTATGCGATAACAAACACCCACGCTACCTTTGTAGGAGGCACGTATCCAGGTGGGATTGTCAGTCCAATAGATCTATCATTGTATACCGTCGGCTGATCAATGTTAATGATTATGCTAGAATTGTGCTTACCCTAGTCATGTTCAAGACATAATGCAACATAGAAAAACACATAGACACTTTGATGATTGAATTGCATATAGAATGTTGTAACATGTTTCACCCCAAAAATGGTGATAAATAGAAAAGGGGCTATGTAAAACTCACCTGAAATTTACTGTGTAGGTACTAGCAAAACAATAGTCTGAACTTCAATTAATTGAACATCTTGTATCCTATTACAATTAAATGATGTCTTAAATTCTAATGCAAATAAGCTTGTTTCATTAATCGATTGTATAGATAGTTTTTTCAACTACCTAGACTCGCATTGAACGAATGCGCGTCTTAAAGTGTGTATGACATAACGAACCGATTGTACTTGGTTTAGTTGTTCGAATGTATGCGTGTGTATATAGTTATTGAAAATAAATACTTTAATATGGTATACGAAGTCGCATCTTGAAATTATTGTTAGAGCAACTTTTTTTTGGCTAATGAAAACATTACTAGTGACTCGATTCGCGTTTCAATTTCTTTTCGAAGACCGGTTAATATTTGTACTGTTATGTTTATATATATATACACATATTAATAACTATATTTTTATGTACGCATATCTCTATCATGACACGTAAAATTAGAATAGTAACCATTTGTAAAACGTATCGTTTTTGTACAAAAGCATAGATTCGAATGCTTGATATGTTTCTTATATTTTGTAAAAATTTGGGCAGAGTTCCCTCTGTTTTTGTAAGAAACCAGACGACACAAGTCGTCTATTTTATCCCAAAACATCAATTGTCCAAAATAAACAAACGTAATTTGACTAAACTTTTAGACCCGAGAAGTGTTAACTTATTAGAATTATGACATACGAGAAAACGATACTCTTTGATAAGTAATAAATATTGGTTAGTCGTTACTTGATAGTTCGAAAACAAAATAATAAGTTGCCTAGAATTGAAATCATAAAAATATACGTATGAGTACTTATCGAATTCGCCTATTCGAGAGTCCCGTATATTATTGACATACCAAATCTCCCACTTTCAAACACGCGACATAAACTAAGCCTCTAAAAGTATATGTTTCGCTAATTAATGTGTTTGTATATATAAAAAAATATGTTTTCATATGACTACCTCAACAATTTACTAGTTCGAAATTTAGTACATAAGCGTTTATGTGTGTGTATATATATATGTATACATGTTAACTATTTTCTTTGTCGGTTCAAAATTACCCCAAGCATTTTATAAACACAATTCGTTTCGGTTCGTTTTCGCTTTTCACAACATATATTTATATAAAAAAATTGTACACGAAAAGGATAAGAGTCGTGGCGTGCGTTATACCTTCCAGAGATTTATACTCGCGAACCGAGCATCGACAGATCTGATCGTTTTGACCGGGTTTGACCATAACCGAACTTGACTGAAGTTGACTTGCGTTGACCAGCTTTGACTGTCGTTGACCAGAAGTTTTGACCTAGTCAAACAGTGTTGACCAGATCTGAAAAGCGGTACCTGAAGTTGACTGAGACTCAAAATTACCATATATCGGCCTAGAGAACCAAAACTTCATTGCTGCCACACATCGGAAACACCACCACTGGCCGACGACCTGCGAGTTGGCTGTCATTCTCCTCGCGCCAACAAATCGGGTCAGACGACAACGGGGTGAGACTAATCGGGACCAAACATCTAACGCAGCCACAATAAAAACGTAACCATAATAAATCGATTCAGATGGGGAGTTCAAGGTCAGAACTGATGGTTGGGTTAGGGTTGTCGTTCAGGGGGTTCGGTGGTGGTTGGCGGCGGCCGCTGCTGCGTGTGAGAGAGAGGAGAGGGAGATGGATATCTGTGTTAGAGAGAGATTAAAGGGGTTGGTGGCTGGATTGACGAAAAGGAAGGGGTGGTTGCTGTGGGCCGACGCCACCGCGTCAGAGGGCCGGAGTGTGCAGTAGGGGAGGAGCCGCCGTGAACTACCATGGGGTGGCGGCGTTGGTGTTTCAGCGAGGGAGAGGAAGGGCTGCGGAAGAAGGGAGCAGTGCACAGAAGGTTTTGGGGGTGATGTTTGCTTGGCTGCATCTTATTTAGAGAGAAGGAATAGGTAAAGGTTAGTGGTGGTGGCTAGGGTTTTGGGGAAGAAGGATTAAGAAGGTAGGAGGTGGTTTAAGGTGTTTAAATAATAAATATGTAGGGTCTTGGGTAGGTTAAGTGGTTGGGTACCGCGTATACGAGCCAGCTACTGACTCGGTCTCGTTAAAATTTCATAACTCGTTTAACCGCTAAAATAGATATTTTGTTAAATTTATTTATATAAACCGACTTAAAACGAGGGGTTGGACTGTATATTTGTTATAATATATTTTTAGTCACGTTTAGAAATTTACAAGGATACAGGTCGGTTCACCAGTGTGTTATTATTTACAAATGCGTTATTTGGCGAATTTAGATAATTAAAATTATTAACGAATAAGTATGTATTCCTTAGTTAACGAGATATTATTGTTAACGAATTAACGAATCGTTTTAGGAATAAAATATTATTATTATTATATCATTCGGGAAACGCTGGGCGTTACAATAATCCCCAGGATACTTATTGTTTCTTCATTGGCGCCATCCGTTGGTTACAATATTCTCTTCTTTTAACCCACCCATGGAAGAACCCAACCCCGACACAACCGTTGTAAACCAAACCAGGGACGTCGATACCCAGTGTAACATCGCAAAATTTTCCCCAAAATTTTAATACATAAAAAGCCCTTATATATATATATATATTTTTTATTACACCTTTATCATTAATATTATACAAATGTGCCCAAGTCTTTATTTATCCTAACTCACAACTTATATACATACATAAATGTATAATAATAATAATAATAATAATAATAATAATAATAATAATAATAATAATAATATGATTCTAAATTCTTTTTTTTTTCACATACAAGATTTTTTTTTAAATAAAGCCTTGAGTCAAATAGTCAAAGTCCTAGTCAAAGTCTTAGTCAAACAGTCAAAGTCTTAGTCAAATAGTCAATTCATCATAAAACCTTACTATATGGTGTTGACCAATTTTAATGGCTAATTGAATCCAAAACTAGTATAAAAACCCACCTATGACCCATTATACTTTGCACCTCTAAATCGATTGTTTCAATCCGATTAAACTTTCCCTCATACCTTTCTTCTATAGTCTATTACTTCTACAATTGAAGCTTTGATTATAAGCTCTTGTAATTGGCAACTTTGGGGCTACACATATTCTATTTCTCGAGACTTAATACTTTGCTAAGGTGAGTTTACGTAACCATGTTTATGCAATTCTTCATACTTGCAACATTATACTTAAGCAATTCTACATACATGTCTAGTTGTAAACTTTAATGCCTCATGAATTAGACAACAACAGTTTCAACGAGTTTCAACGAGTTTCAACATTACATAATCATTAGCTATGGCCAAGCCGGCGATACTCAATAATAGATCTATTGGATTGACAATCCCACCCGGATACGTGTACCTCCTACATAGGTAGCGTGGGTGATTGTTATCGTTCCAACATATTATTAAGGTGAACCGTGGATGACGGGATGGACCTAAACTAGTCAAAGGTTTGATTATGTCGATTCAACATATCATGTTTATTCATGTAGACTTAAACTTACGATAGACATATGAATTGCTAAACTTTTATACTAAAACTATTTGCTTGACATGGCTTATGTATTCTCACCAACTTCTAGTTGACCCCCCCATTTTTCCAAACTCAACAGGAAATACTAATGCTTGAAGTCTAGAGCTAGCATGAGGAGATATTTGAAGCTTTGTTTGATTATTTGATGTACGAATTCTTGTAGAATAATTGTATGTAATTTATTTAAATCATATAATGAAATTTATTATTCACCATGAGCTACTGAACAATCATCAATACGTGACATCCCGATGTTTCCGCCATCGGTTGGGGTGTTACAGATTGGTATCAGAGCCATGGTTATAGGGAATTAGGTTATTAGAAAAATAATCTAGTCTATAACCTTAGGACTTTAACCAGTACTTGCTTCAATTACTTGTAGCTCTACCTTATCCTTATCTCTATCCCTATCTTCATCCTTATTCTTAGCCTAACTTGGTCTTGCCTACTCTCTTTCACTTACTTGCTACAATCCTAACGTACTTCTAGATTATTAAGGCAAATTCGTTGGGCTTAGATCTGACCTGTTTTGATAAGCCAACATTTTCGTTTATTCGTGGCTAAATATTTACAATCTTTGTGTTTCATTTCCATTTATTCATCTCCCTCTAATTTAAATTATAAGATTTAAATCTCAAAATTTTTGCAATCCAAATCTATTTTCTTCCTCATATAATCCCCTCGTTAGCCTAAATTCCATGAATCATTTGTAGATCTCAAAATCATATTTCATTTTACAAACTTGTAATATTACCCTCTTGTTTAATTATTTTCAACATCCAATTCAAACCGTATATTTCTCTTTACAACATATTACATATTTTATTTCTTAAATCATATTACATTCGGTTCAATTTTATTTTAAACCTCCCCCTTACATTTTTTGAAATCCTTGTTCAAACTATAACCTCATAACCTGTTTATAAGAGATATTCTAACACCAACACTGAAGAGTACTAAATTTTGTCAAAAAGTCATCACCTGAGAATTTGACAAAGCATAGCAGATAAATATTTTTGTCAAAAAAAAAAAAAAAAAGCCTTTTATTCCACACACTTATTTTCTAAATATCAAATGTTTCTGTAACAATTTACTGGCGTAACAAGGAGTCTTTTATTTCCACAAACTTATTTGCTAAATTTCAAATTTTTATTGAACAATTTATTGGTGTAACAAATGATTTACGATAAAAATGTTTTAATCTATTAAGAATGACTTCTTTTATGTACTACTCGAAGCCTATTATACAAAACGTCTGAACAAATTCTTGATTTTTGAAATCCGACATCGTGTTTAAAACCTACGACTCATCGAAATATTTTGATCTAAATCAATTTAGTTGTACTATTTAATGACTTTTGCTTTACATACAAAACCAAAATTTGAAAATAAAATCTTTCCATCCACAGGAATAAAATTTACTCTACAATTTTTCCATTGACACCTACTTATTTTAAACTTGTTCGAACTATTACAAATTTTTGGCAAATACCACAATCATGTTTTCTCATACGCTTGTATCTAACCATTTATTCAAACCCCACGATTATTCTGCATGATCACCTTACTATTTGCGTCTTTTTGAAACCCTATAAATTAAACCCTTTATCAACCATTTACACGTTCACCATTTTTCACAACTTTGATTTTACTTTGAGTTTTCACCATCTCTCAAAAATCCAAATTCACATCCTTTACCTCCTCGAACATGAACTTGATCCCCATGATAACCAAACTATTGAAACTTGATTGTGTGTTGCATCAAACATAATCCTTAGTTATACATGAGGATTCGACTATTTGCCTTATTTGAACATTTGAAACTAGAATTCATGGAATATAAACTATTTACTATAGACACACCTAGAGTCATTAACCTTATCTAGGGCAACTCTATTACAACTCGTATGCTATACTTGATACTTGATTGCTTACATGTACATATTATCAATTTGCAATTCATGTGTGTAATAATTGGTACACTTAATCAAACAACTGATAGAGGATGAAGTACTTGCTCAACAGTTAGTAGAGTACAAAATAACCTACTCAACGATTGGTAGAGGTCATCATGCCTGCTCAACAGTCGGTAGAGGCCCTACAACCTGCTCAACGACTGGTAGAGGCTATCATACCTGCTCAACAATCGGTAGAGGTTCCTACTCACTGACTGGTAGAAGTCTTTTTCCTGCTCAACAGTTGGACTCATTTTTGGATACATGGTTAATCATATTATTTTACATGTGTGTCTAGAGTTATAGAAGGACACAAAACCCTAATGTAAGGTAAATTGGTGATTGCGGTCCGGAACGTAATCATGAATTTACAGGTACGTTAAGGTAGTGTGAAATTCTATCAAGGTTTTCGGTAGTTGACCAATTATAAACCTTAGTTATCTGGTAGTTCATTTAGTCTTTCAATAGTCCATCAACTCATTCCTTTTAGGACTCCTAAAACTTAAGATTCTTATTCTCCTTGCTATTTCAGATGAACCTAATCCAACCCTTAAAACTCACACATATCAAAACTCTTACCCAAATTATTCGAAATAGTTTATTCTGTTACATATAAATTTATGTCATGCCTTAACTCGAAACTTCCCAAACCACCCTTGTCCTAATTTCTACCCAATCACCTTCAATCCTGTGTTTTCAATAAACTTCGGGACGAAGTTTCCAAAAGTAGGGGAGACTGTAACATCGCAAAATTTTCCCCAAAATTTTAATACATAAAAAGCCCTTATATATATATATATATTTTTTTTTATTACACCTTTATCATTAATATTATACAAATGTGCCTAAGTCTTTATTTATCCTAACTCACAACTTATATACATACATAAATGTATAATAATAATAATAATAATAATAATAATAATAATAATAATAATAATAATAATAATAATAATAATAATATGATTCTAAATTCTTTTTTTTTCACATACAAGATTTTTTTTTAAATAAAGCCTTGAGTCAAATAGTCAAAGTCCTAGTCAAAGTCTTAGTCAAACAGTCAAAGTCTTAGTCAAATAGTCAATTCATCATAAAACCTTACTATATGGTGTTGACCAATTTTAATGGCTAATTGAATCCAAAACTAGTATAAAAACCCACCTATGACCCATTATACTTTGCACCTCTAAATCGATTGTTTCAATCCGATTAAACTTTCCCTCATACCTTTCTTCTATAGTCTATTACTTCTACAATTGAAGCTTTGATTATAAGCTCTTGTAATTGGCAACTTTGGGGCTACACATATTCTATTTCTCGAGACTTAATACTTTGCTAAGGTGAGTTTACGTAACCATGTTTATGCAATTCTTCATACTTGCAACATTATACTTAAGCAATTCTACATACATGTCTAGTTGTAAACTTTAATGCCTCATGAATTAGACAACAACAGTTTCAACGAGTTTCAACGAGTTTCAACATTACATAATCATTAGCTATGGCCAAGCCGGCGATACTCAATAATAGATCTATTGGATTGACAATCCCACCCGGATACGTGTACCTCCTACATAGGTAGCGTGGGTGATTGTTATCGTTCCAACATATTATTAAGGTGAACCGTGGATGACGGGATGGACCTAAACTAGTCAAAGGTTTGATTATGTCGATTCAACATATCATGTTTATTCATGTAGACTTAAACTTACGATAGACATATGAATTGCTAAACTTTTATACTAAAACTATTTGCTTGACATGGCTTATGTATTCTCACCAACTTCTAGTTGATCCCCCCATTTTTCCAAACTCAACAGGAAATACTGATGCTTGAAGTCTAGAGCTAGCATGAGGAGATATTTGAAGCTTTGTTTGATTATTTGATGTACGAATTCTTGTAGAATAATTGTATGTAATTTATTTAAATCATATAATGAAATTTATTATTCACCATGAGCTACTGAACAATCATCAATACGTGACATCCCGATGTTTCCGCCATCGGTTGGGGTGTTACACCCAGCTCACTGGAAAAGACGTCACCCCGACCACTGTCGTCAAACAATCCACCTCTCGCATCCAGAAGCCAATCTTCGAGGTGCGTGACGTGGAAACTAACGAGGATAGTGTTGAAAACGTGGAGGACCCAGAACAGTGGCTCCTCCGCCAAAACTCAAGAAGCGCCATTATTTACCAGAAAATGCTCTTAAAGCAAGTGAAAAAGAAGGGTAAGGCCCTCACGTATGATTCCTCACCAAAAAGGAACCACAAGAGCAAAGACAATATCGGTCGTCGTAATGGTCGCGGCAGGGAGCTCGGCGGAAACGCTGGAGCTCGGGACCGCACCAGCGTACACGACGAATCGGACGGTTACGAGTCATCAAGCACGAACTCTGACCGCAACGGATGGGCCCACACCCGCCGTCCACACCGCAAGGACGTGGACGACGACCAGGTTAAGCCTCTCCGACCAAAATCTTTTGCTGAGAAATCAAAATTTGTCGCCCGTATAGCGACTACGGCATTTCCAAGGATAACCAAGCTTCCTAGCAGCATCGGCAAGTACGATGGCCTGCGTGACCCAGATGACCATATTCATGACTTTGAATGTGCGGGAAGCTCGGTTAACTGGCCGGTTCAGGTTTGGTGTCATCTCTTTGCCCAAACTCTGACCGGCGCGGCAAGGGTTTGGTTTGACAATCTTCCCGCAGGGAGCATTGCTGACTTCGATGACCTTACCGACAAGTTCGGTAACCATTTCTCGCACCTCAGAAAACACAAGAGGGACAAGGCGCACATCCTCTTCTACCGCCGCTACGACCATGAGTCCATCAAAGACTTTATTGTTCGTTTCAACAAGGAGGCCCTTCAGATAGGTTGCGGGGAAGAACTCACCCGCGCTGCGTTCATTTACAATGTGCGCAACCCGAAACTCATGAAATGCCTTACAGGCAAAAGATGGCATCCCAGAGTCCTTGGACTAAGTCATCCATTCCGCCAAAATATACGCCTCATCTGAAAAGTCCTTCAATCAGATGCACGGCTTCTAGCAGCAACATCACCATAATAATAATAAAAAAAATAAAGGAAAGTCTGTTTGGAACCGCATCTCTGGCTCAATAGACGAGGGAAAGTACTCCCCCGTAAATGACGCTCACTACATCATCAACGGCAAACAATCAAGGGAACAGCGTGGCCATTCCAAGAAAAACCACGATTGGACCCCGCTAGTCAAGAGCCCGTCACAAGTTCTAAAGACGGAACATGTAACTCTCAAGGAACCCAAACCCCTTGGGAGAAGACGAAATGTGGACACATCCAAGTTCTGTGAGTACCACAACGACCTCGGTCACCTCACAGACAACTGTTATAGCCTAAAGATGGAGATCGAGACCGCGCTGAAATCTGCTCAGCTCGGTCACCTGGTTAAAAATGTCCACCGCGCCGCTAAGGGGCAAGCTGGAGATGACGCACAGGCGGAAGGGTCACGGAAAAAAATCCGTGACTTGAATACATACATCGCTACCATCATCCCACGGCACCAATGCAACATGACAAGGGCGGGATAGAAGAGCCAGCAAGGGAAAAGATCCCTGGTACCAATCAGCAATGACTCCTGGAAGGAGGCGGAAATCCTCCTACCCAAAGTCCGCGGCGGGGCATCTTGCACCGCTCCTCTGGTCATCACCGCCGTCTTTGGTCATTATCGAACAAGGTACATGTTCATGGACGGTGGCAGCAACACAGATATCATGTACGACCAGTGCTTTCAACAGCTGGATGATGAGGACAAGGCAAAACTCGTCCCGGTCAACGAGCCCATCTCTGGTTTCATCCACGAAACAATCATGCCCCGTGGCATGATTTCTATGCCAGTAACGATGTCGGATGGCACACACGAGCGCACCGAAATTTGCGACTTTATGGTCCTACCAGCAAACTCCAACCACGACATCTTACTGGGCCGCGAAGGCATTGCGCGATTCAACGCCAATGCTTCCACCGCACATGCAATGGTAGGATTCCCAACCAAGACCGGTCTCGCAATCATCCGAGGCAACAAAGACTGTCTCTCGGCCGAGGCCGCCAAGCCACCAAAAATGGTGAAAACGGACGCCCGCACAGAGCCGGAAAAATGGATTCTCAACCTTAAATTTCCGGAGCAAACAGTGGTCATAGGCCATGTAATGTCTGACTCCATCCGCAACCACCTGAAACAACTACTGATCCACAACATGGACGTGTTCGCATGGCAACCACCGGACATGGTTGGTGTTCCGCGAGAAATAGCGGAATACAAATTTAACGTATGCCGATCAGTCGAGCCAGTGGTTCAAAAGAAAAGAAGCATGGGGCCGGAGAAAACAAAGGCCATGAACGAACAAGTCACCGAGCTGCTCAACGCGGGCATCCTACGACCCATCCGATACCAATCTTGGCTCGCAAATCCGGTCATGGTCGCGAAATCTAACGGCAGCTGGCGCATGTGCGTGGATTACAAAGATCTCAACAAAGCGTGCCCCAAGGATTGTTACCCATTGCCAGAAATTGATCTAAAAGTGGATTCCTTGGCTCCTTACCGCTCCAAATGTTTCCTTGACGCGTACAAGGGGTATCACCAGATACAGATGGCCAAGGAAGACGAGGATAAAACCGCCTCACCAAAATGCCATTCGAGTTAAAGAACACGGGTGCCACATACCAACACCTCATGGACACAACTTTCGTCGACGAAATAGGCGTACGCCTAGAGGTATACGTGGACGACCTGGTCATCAAAAGTAAGGAAGAAAGTGACATGTTGCGGGACATCCAACAGACCTTCAACCAATTGCGTAAGATGCGAATGAAGCTAAACCCCAACAAGTGTTCCTTCTGAATGGAGGAGGGCAAATTCTTGGGCGTCATCGTTACTCGGGATGGGTTTTGCGCAATCCCTGAGAAAGACCAAGAAATTGAAAGAATGCCCTCCCCCGCTAATCAAGGAGGTCCAAACGTTGATGGGGCGTCTAGTAGCTCTCAACCGATTCTTGTCTAACTACACTTCAAAGCCATTCCCATTCGTGGATACTTTAAAAAATTGCTTAAAGAAGAGCAACTTCCGCTGGACGACGGACGCGGAAACCGCATTTCAGGCAATGAAGGAATGCCTCATGAATCTACCGACCCTAACCACACCTACACCAAGGGAGCCGCTCACACTCTACCTCTCCGTCACAGAACGAGCGGTAGGAGCAGTCCTCTTGGTAGACCACAAAGGCGTACAAACGCCAATTTACTACATCAGCCGTAGCCTACTCGATGCAGAGACACGGTACACCATCATGGAAAAGCTGGTTCTAGCTCTTGTACACGCGTCTCAAAGATTGCGGAGGTATTTCCAAGGGCACCCGATCAACGTCCTCACGGACTACTAAATTAGCGATGTCTTGCGCAAACCAGAACTCTCGGGTCGTCTGGCAAAATGGGCCATTGAACTTGGAGAACACACCATATATAACAAGCCCCGACCTGCAATTAAAGGGCAAGTCCTCGCTGATTTTTCCACTGAAATATCAGCCGACAAGGTTGAAGAATGCAAAGCAGAGCAATCCCCCGCGCCAGCCCAAAACCCATTGCAGATATGGTCCCTCTTTACAGACAGGGCCTCCAATGATGACGGCTCGGGCGCGGGTCTGCGCCTTATCAGCCCAGATAAACATGAGTTCACATACGCCATCTGCCGCGACTTTAAAAGCACGAACAACGAGGCGGAATACGAAGCATTGCTGGCAGGCCTCCGTATCGCGAAAAAATGGGGGCCAGGCACGTGGAGGCACACGTGGACTCATTACTTGTTGCTCGACAGTTAAGCGGAATCTTTGACGCAAAGGACGAAACCATGGCATTTTATTTAGAATATGCAAAGCAACTCATGCGCAAATTTGACTCCTGCACTGTGGAACATATCAGGCGCAGTGAAAATAAACCAGCGGACGCATTGAGCAAAATGGCCTCCACGGTTTTCGAACACATGGCAATGGAAGTCCGCGTCGAAGTCCTCAGCACTCCATCTGTCCCGCCAAGACAAGTCAACGTCATCCAAACAAGCAACGCGTCCTCGATGACCCCTATTAAGGCTTATCTTTCTTCCGAAACCCTGCCTGACGATATGTCAGAGGCCCAAAAAATACAACACAAAGCCCTACATTATCAACTCATGGACGACATACTATATCGCCGATCCTACTTGGGACCACTTCTCCGCTGCGTAGATGCCGCAGACGCACTGTTCCTCATCAAAGACATACATGAGGGAACATGCGGCCTACACGCGGGACCACGGATGGTGGTTGCCAAGATCATGAACGCAGGGTACTATTGGTCGGGCATGCACACTGACACAGTCAAAGAGCTGCGCAAGTCCGACAGTTGCCAACGCCACGCGCCAAGTACCCTACGCCCAAAGAACGACCTGGTGCCAGTCACAGCTGCGTGGCCTTTTCAGAAATGGGCGATTGATCTAGTAGGCCCATTTCCCGCAGCCCCAGGAAATGTCAAATTCCTCGTTGTAGCCATTGACTACTTCACAAAATGGGTTGAGGCGAAACCCCTGGCCAAAATTGATGGGGCTCATGTAAAAAAATTCATATGTGAGTTCATCATTTGCAGATTCGGCTTGCCTATGCAGATAGTTAGTGACAACAGTACACAATTTGCGGACCGCATGTTGCAATCATGGTTAACGCAACTAGGCATTCAACAAATATTTACATCAGTTGCACATCCGTAAGGAAACGACCAAGTCGAAAGAGCTAACAGAAGCATAGTCAAAGGGATCAAAGCCCGGCTAGGAACCAGGCGCACAGGGTGGGCGAACGAACTTCCCCACGTCCTATGGGCCTACCGCACGGTGACCAAAACAAGCAACGGTTAAACACCTTTTAGCTTAACCTATGGTTCCAAGGCGGTAATCCCAGCCAAAATTGGCTGCCCTTCCGCAAGAGTTCTACTGGCCGATCAAAGGAATAATGATGAAGAGCTCCGCCTAAACTTGGACTTGCTTGATGAACGGCGAAACCTAGCAGCCATCAAAGAAGCCATGTACAAAACCCAATTAGAACGATATTACAACAAACGCGTGAACAAGTGCGCATTCATTATTGGTGACTACATCTTCCGCAACAATGAAGCTTCCAATGCCGAGAAGCTAGGAAAACTGGCACCAACTTGGGAAGGGCCATACAAAATCCATGAAAATTTGGGCAAGGGCGCATACGCACTAGAAAAATTAGACGGCACGCCCGTCCCACGATCTTGGAACGCGACCCAACTACGCGTATGCTATTTGTAATCCTGTTATTGTGCCCGGCTACACATGCCACGACGCTCATCAATAATAAGAAATGTTTGTCTCCCATACCTGTTATTCTACTTGTTTTTTCTGCGCCCAGGTCTTCAAGGCAATGCTACAAACTATGTCGGACTAAAGCAGCCTCGTGCTATGGTCAAGGCGTGAACGAGTCTTCCAGGCATGCTTAGCACATTTTGGACTCGCATACACACCTAACCTGCACTGCAGTCTTCAAGACATGGTTTACTTGTCAGACTAATACATTTGCGCCGCGACGACGCTAGGCCTAAGTCTTCTAGACTTGCTCAAAGAGCAGGTCGGACTTTATAAGCCACATGCTATCCCGCGGCGCGAATACAAGTCTTCAAGACAAGGCCTTATTGGCATGCTTGTCGGACGCAAGGCACAAGTTGTGTCACGCAATGGTCTTCAAGGCAAAAAGTGCTAACACTTAAACGCCGGACCACCTAGCTGAACACACGTTAACTCTTACTGATACACCGGGTGACGACTTGGTTAAATAAGTACAATAAGAGTTAATGTGAGACAACACATGATATAACAAACAAAATCTTTGCATTAATATTGGGAATTAAAAACCCTAGTAATATTTACAAGGAAACAAAAACAAGAAAACAAAATCTAACTATCGGAACCGCTGAAGTCCACTAGCTGCTCCTCATTCTCTGGCTGCGCCCCAGAGAACCCCTCGCCGGAGGCCTTCCGCCTCTCTTCTTCCGGCCGCGCCCGCTCAGCCTCTGCGGTCCGCTCCTTCGCTTTTTCCCCAAGCTCGTCAGATTTCTCTATGAAGTAGCGAAGGGCAGCGGCGGGATCAACATGGCGATTACAATCCGCCACTACCTGAAGGACGGGGAACTCAAATGTGTCAAACTTGGCGAGTTCCGCTAAGTACTCATCCTTCAGGGGCTTCCTGTAATTCTCCGCGTCAATGATGCGACCATTATTCTGGGCATGGAGGAAGCCATTTTCAAAGCCTTCGCCATACCCATAGGCATTGGCGGTGGCGGCTATGTTTGCGACATGGTCGCCAAGTTTGGGATCTTGCCAGAACCGCTTGAAAATCTGCGCAGACAAAGATAGCGTTAATAACATTTCATAAAGGGAACAAAAACCAAAAGGAATGAAAGTAAAGGTAAAACTTACCCCCTCAATCCCGATGGTCATCAACCAGCGGAGGGATTCCCGCATCTGTTCCTGCTCTACAACAGAGGCATCCAGCAGGGCCTTGGCCGCCTCAGCCTCTGTCACAGTGACCTCGCGATCCTTAAGAGCCATGTACCTCTCCTGCTGGAGCGTCTCCTTAGCCTCCAACATGGTAAACCGCTCCTCTTCAAGAGCGTTGAGGCGAGAACTGGCCTTGTTGAGGTCAGCGGTCTTGGATTCCAGCTCCTTGCGCATATCCACAAATTTGACAGTGTGCTCGGCAAGGGCCTTGCATTTCTATTCAAGTTCAGCCAAGTCCGTCCTACTGGTTTCCTTCAACTGTTGGATCCGGTCCTTCAGTTGCCGCTTCTCCTCATTCGTACGATTACAGGCTTAAGTCCATTGCTTCTAATCCGCCGCCGACTCGAATTGAAGTTTCTTCACGTCATCTTCAGCTCTGTGAGCACGACAGCAATACTCATCAACCCTAGACTTCATAGCCGCCTCTTTTTTAGCAAGGGCGGCCTTCTCAGATTTCAAGCGGGCCAGATCCCGCTGCATGGCGACGTCACGCCGCCTAAGAGAGTCCATCATGCCCAGCTGGCTCGCCTGACTAACGCACATATTGGCGATCAAGTCAGGACGACTCAGGCTGTCCTGATAAGCCTGCTCATAAGGGGGCACCGCCCCACCAACAAACTCCTCGGCGGCCAGGGAGTTGGAGAACAAAGTATTCTCCCTAACCACCCAACGGGGGCACCAAATTGCGTCACCCCCAACCCAACTGGACCCATCATACCCTCCAACGGGTTCCCTGCCCCCCGCGTCGGGCGGCGCACTCCCCGTCTGATGATCATCCTAGTCACCGCCGGCGCCTCCCGACCGGGTGGTCATCTTTGAACTCAAAGCATCATCGGCCTGCTTCCTGGCCTCAGCTTCCCTTTCACGCGCCGTCTGCTCCTCGGCCAGGCGGGCCTTCTCAACAAGGAACCTCTATTCCTCCAGGCGAAGCCGTTCCGCCTCCGCCTTCTTGGCGGTTTCCTCGGCTGCTGCCTCAGCCCGAGCGGCCTCCTCAGCCTTAGCCTTCAAAAGGGCCTCAGCCTTAGTCGCCAAGTCTGCCTCCCGGCGCAGACGTTCCTCCCCCTTTTCCCTTTAGCTTCCGCTATCTCTTTAGCGGTACGGATTGGCGGAGGGGGAGGACTCGGCGTCACCTTCGGCGCCACAAATGCAAGGTGAAAAATACTTAGACAAAATAAAAGGAATCAACGACAAAAAAACAAATGAGAGCTTAACACACTTACCAGGGATCTTCTTCACCATCTTCTGAAGAAGGGGCTGGCGTACAGGTGGAGCGCCTATGTCAAAAGAGAACACAGGAGCGCCAGGCTCCTATGGCTGGCTAACCTTAGCAGGGGACTTGCCCTTGTCCCCTATGCTGCCAACATCCTGGGAGCCTCCAGCGCTCCAGCCCTGCCAGTACTCGCCTCGCGACGACCTCTTTTTCGAGCCTTCAACTTGGAAGACTCATCATCATCATCATCATCATCATCGTCTTCATCAGAAGGTGGCCCATCCTTCCGCTTATGTCGGTTCTTTACGAAATCCCCGCCTGCATCCGAAGATCCTGCGTCAGAAGGGGAGGTCACTCGTTTGGCCACATAACCATGCCTACGTGCGGCATGCTTCGTGCGCCCCTGGGAATGTCGCGACAAGTTCAACATCCCACCAGAGGAACCCGTGGACTCGGACTCAGTTATTTCATTTAAAAAATTGGAAGGGGGGGGGGGGGGGGTTTAGAAGACTCACGAGTGATGTAGTGATGAGCAGGCGGATTCTCCAAATTTGGGTAGTAGAACCTACCCACAAACTCTTCCAAGTTTGAGACCTACCCCTCCGGGATCCGCCTCCACTTCAACTTAATCGTCCCACGGGACTCAAATACGTCAAACTTGGTTACACCTGCGCATACAAAAAAACGGTTTGTACGAAATTATGAACACGAAAGACACAAGTAACGCGGAAACAAATACCTTCTTGGGCAATGTAAGGCTCTTTCCCTTCATGAATACCAGTGCGGCTGGTACCCAGCAGGTTGTAGGTACCCTCAAACAATTCCTTCAACTCCAGTTTGGTTTATGAGTTGTAAGGGCGACGAACCAGGCTTCGTCCTTATAATTTCTCATCACCTCGCGGTCTTTCACCAGCTCCTTAGACGCCACCACCTTCCAGGGCATGTCCACAGGGATCACCTCCTTCTTCAATTAAAAGTACTTGTCCTTCCACCCATGGAGGGACTTGGGAACTTCGGTAACTATAACCCGGACCTAGGACCGTGGTTTGAAAGTAAACCATGACTCATCTCGGGCAATGAAGTAAAACACATTGAACCGATCAATGGTCGGTTCAATATCCAACGCCCGACATTGGTTCTCAAAATGCCCCAACCGGAGCATCCCAAATTCGCTCACCTGAGACACCACCACTCCATATTCTATTAGCGTGTCCAGTTGGAAGCGGGTACAGGGAAAACGGAAGCTACACTTAGAGAAGTGGGACTCATAGAAAGCAAGCTTGCCCTCCGGTGGGGTCAGAATCGTCTTCCCTGGCCCAGGTAACTCCGACAAGATACCATGATCATCACAGAATAGGAAAAAGGTTGAAGCACTCCATTTACATGGAGTATTGGTCATCAGTTTCCTCTCCTTTACTTTCGTCTCTGGAACAGATGGCTCTATCTCCTGGCTACTGGCCTCAGATTCATCATGATGAATCTCGCCAGTCGGAAAGACACCGGTGGAAAGGTCAGACATTATCAGAAGAAGAAGAAGAAGGGTCTAAAAAGAAGGAAAGACAAACAACTTTGTGAAGTTTCAAGGAAATCTCCAGTTGTCACCAGAAAAACTCGTCGGGAAACTTGAAAATTGCTCGGAAATTTCAAAGTGGTGGACGGAGAAGATGAAGATTGATCGGAGGATTTGGGAGGATTTGTGAGAGAAATATGAAAGTGTAACCGTTCCACAAATCCCTCCGACGTATATATACCCATTGAATTTATGGCAATGGAACCCACAAAAGGAAAGCAACCGTCACGCCTTTTCGTCTGAAGGCTGGAGATGAAGACACGTTGCACGTGCATTATCAGACGGCTCGCAGTGGCGCGTGTGCAAGATCCACAGCTGGCAACCGTTCAGTCTCTAGACACGTGTCAACAAAACTCATCATCTCATATACTCAAACGCGTGCCTTTCCACGCGCCTGACATGAGACACGTGAGACAAGACACGTGGTACTACCCTGATCACTCGTTTAATCAACAGACGCGCATGACGCCCATGCGCCTGACACCAGACGAAAAGCCTCCTGCAAAACGTGTGGGGAGACATAAAGCAGACAACGTGTCAGACAGTTATCCGACACGTCTACTAAAATTCTCCATGACGTTATCCACAATCGAATTCTAGGCGCCATAAATTCAAATGATTGGCGCCAAATTAAATGCATCACCATGCATTTACTCCAACTATAAGAACTCATTTAGAACAAGGATAAGGCATGTCACGTCATGGTTCGCGGAACTTTGACGTAAACGCGGACAAATACGTTCTCTGCCTTCTCCTGAAAAAGACAAGGCATGACACGTCATGGTTTGCGGAACTCTGACGTAAACGCGGACAAACATGTTCTCCGCCTTCACTCCATCAAGGATAAGGCATGTCACGTCATGGTTTGCGGAACTTTGACGTAAACGCGGACAAAGACGTTCTCCGCCTTCTCTCCATTAAAGACAAGGCATGACACGTCATGGTTCGCGGACCTTTGACGTAAAGCGGGGAAAGACGTTCTCCGCCTCCTTTACGACAAGACAACACGAGCGGACGAGCTATCATCCGTGACTCATTTTTAATTCAGTCCAGCGCTCCACCTAACCTCGAATCAAGAACAGGAGAAGCCCTAGACTAGGGGGACTTGAAGGGATAGGGAGCCCAAGCCAGACGGACGCGGCATCCCTATCCCACCTCCGTGAAGATCCGCGAAAATACTCGCGTGGAGCAACTTCAGCGGAAAGGACTTGAGTCACAAAACCTTACACACCTGTGGAAAACACGCGCGCGTCTGCTAACGCGCGGGCTACTTCACATCATGACATTCCTATGTACGAGGTACGGAAGATTAAGAGCTAGGAAGATCTACCTGCAGAAGATCACTGACACCACCAACAGGATAATGACGCGTGTCCGTGGTTGCCTAACAACCACTGAGGTTCAACAGTGACGTGACTAGTTCCATGCTTCCACATGCTGCCCCTACTGTTCTGACTAGGCATGTTTACCTGCTGCCAGGGGTCACGTCAGACGCCGGCAGGTAAGTCAACCATGCTGGTTCAGAACAACATACCGCAAGGGGCCAGTCACACACTGCCACGTGTCCACCTGTAAGCTCACCGCTGACGTCATCTACAGTGGACATCTTTTTCTCGCCTTTTTCAGGGACCAAAAGCGGTTGGGCCGAGCCAAGGACCAAAGATTAGAAGACTCTTCATGGGCTTCTCGTCAAGCCCACGACCTCCACTATAAATAGAAGATGGCAACTCCCTTCAAGGGGACCCGAAATCACTCACTTGTAACATAGAGCTAGGTTTACTCATATGCTTTGTACTCTCTCAAGTAATAATATTCCCGGCTCTTCACAGTGGACGTAGGTCACACTCGACTGAACCACTTACATCTTTGTGTTCTCACTTTAACCATCACACACTCTCACTCGCATTCATTCTATCGGTTAAATCCAAGGTTTGGATAAAGGAACGTATACGTAGTAACGTAAGTACACACCACCTGGAGATTAGTTATAATCTCCAGGATACTTATTGTTTCTTCATCGTATATGATACCAAATATAAATGTAACATATATATCTATTATTTAACGTCATCGGGTACTCGAAGTACGTAATTATAAATCCATAGAAGTTACCAATCCAAACTCATGCGGATAAACATAAATGTAAAAAAAATCTACTCTTAATCATTGTCGAGTATTCGGTTGAATTTACCAATCTAGGCACAGGAGAAAGTTGTTTACGACACAAAAAAAAAAACCTTTATTTTCAATACAATTTCGTCTTCAATAAAATTAATATCGTAATTTTGATTAAAAAAACCTAATTGTGATTGTGAATTTAAAGGTTTTAAAAACAATCTATGATAAAAAGTTATTCGATAAAAACAACTTAAATATCTGACCTATACTACTATATTATAAAGAGGAGGTATGGCAAATATGTTCAAATTGTCTAAAGTTAAGATGGTATACCAATGGTTTCTTTACAATTTTCAAAAATTTACCACTTTTTTCCCTGAATGCCCCTAGAAGATAATCAACTTTTATATGAAAATAGAACTCACCCAAACTAAATAAACACACGGGATAACAATATTTTTGAACAAATTCATATAATGGCGATGAAAGATAATAATTTATGTTACCACAATGAATAATTGTTGGTCTGTGGCCTTTAATTTGGATAGGTAATCATAGGTGTACCATGTTGACTCCTACATTCCCTAACAAAATGACCAAGTCTATGACATTTTTAACACTTTATCTTTGATTTATCCAACCCCACTTTTGACCTGTCAGTTAACCCTGGAAACCTTCTCCCAGTTTTCTTGTAAAAATTAGTTCTTACACTGAAAAGGGCCAATTGGTGCATAATGTCCATTTCTTCCAAATCATCAGGGTCAAAGTATTTTAAGTTATCATACTCAAAGGATATGTTATCAGATGCCTGGATATCACCACCACTTACTGTAAAAGCATAGTTTGGTGAATAAGAATCAGAGTTAAAACTTGAAGTTATGTCAATGAAATGATCATAACTCCGATCCTTACTATTACCAGGCACCTCATCATGACCCCAGAAGTGCTGTATTACCAAATACATAGTCATCAGACACTTTTCCAGAGTCCTGGAGCTTATTTTTCTGGTTAAGCTCTCTCTCATAGGTCAAGAGTTTACCATGAAGCTAGGTCAGTGATAGGTCCTTGAATCCAATTGAGTTTCTCATAACTATAGCAATAGAATATTCTGGTTTGCCACTGTCCTTCTGGGCAGAAGCTGTAAACACTACTTGCTATGTTCAAAACAGAGTTTTGATCAACCCAAGACATCAAAAGACTGCTTATGAAATTTTGTTCAAAATCAAACCATTAATCTCATTTTTCAAAATCTTTGGCTGCCCATGTTTCATTTTAAATCTTAAAGATTCCATTTCAAAATTTGCAGCCAAAGTAGATTGTGGATATTTTCTGGGATATTCTTCTACTGCCAAGGCCTATAAAGTGTTTAACACAAGGACCAGGACAATAGAAGAAACACAGAATGTAAAGTTCAATGAACTTTCATTCTTAAAAATCCCAGCAAATCCTGCTGAGTTGTTTGATTTAGATAAATTCAAATTTGAAGATATTACTGTCAAAACTAACAGTGAGGTGTTTCACAATCTCCACAACAAGACTACAGAACATATGTTGTGATTCCAAACCACTCTAAAGTCTATTCTGCATCAGAGGAAGCAGTTATTCAAAACACCTGTCAAAACTCTGTCACAGCTGAGTCAGCCACTGTTGGCTAGTCTTACCCTCAAACCACTGCTTCACCATCTTCATCTACTGCTCAATCATCTGTTGACAAAAGTCAAACATCTGTTGACAAAAGTCAGTCCAGTTTTACACCACTTGGACCCATTCCCCCACCTCCATTTCAAACATCTGTTGGCACTACAGAAGTGCAAACAGATGTTACACAAACAGAATCACCAAACCTCCGTCCTTCACCTCAAAATGCCATCATACCATATCAAGGAGATCTAATCTACCTAAGAGCTCATCCACCATATCAAATCATTGGCAACATCAGAGAGGGTGTGCTCACAAGAAGCCAATCCTCAAATATCTGTCTTTTTGCATACTTTCTATCTCTCACACAACTTGTCAAGTACCAAGAGGCACTAAAAGACAACAGTTGGGTAGAAGCCATGCAGGAAGAGCTCCTTCAGTTTAAAAGACAAGTATGGGAACTTGTACCACTGCCTAAGGATGTTTGTCAAATTGGCACAAAGTGGGTCTTCAAAAACAAAACTGATGAAAGGGGTATAGTTGTCAAGAATAAAGCCAGGCTTGTGGTTCAAGGCTTCAGACAAGAAGAAGGGATAGACTATGATGAAACCTTTGCTCTTGTAGCAAGGTTAGAAGCTATCAGACTCTTTCTAGCCTTTGCTGTCAACCATAACATCAAGTGTATCAGATGGACATCAAATGTGCATTCCTATATGGAAAAATTCAGGAGGAGGTATATGTATGTCAACCACCTGGTTTTGAAGACACATTCCATCTTGATCATGTCTACAAGCTTAACAAAGCTTTCTATGGACTCAAGCAAGCACCTAGGGCCTGGTATGAAACTCTTTTCACCTTTCTCTTATCCATTGGTTTCACAAGAGGTAAAATTGATAAAACCTTATTTTTAAAATGGAGAGGGAAAGATTTAATGATTGTTCAAATATATATGGATGACATCATTTTTGGATCCATATGTAACAAAACGTGTGAAGAGTTTGGGGAACTCATGATAGCAGAGTTTGAAATGAGTGCTATGGGTGAACTTCAGTGCTTCCTTGGTCACCAAGTGAAGCAGCTGCAAAAATGGCACATTCATTCATCAAAACAAATATGTGAAAAATTTGTTAACTAGATTTGAGATGAATGACTGTAAGCAATGTAGTACACCCATGCGTACAGTCAAGCTACTCACTATTGATGACAGGGATGAACTGGTTGGCCAGACACATTACAGATGCATGATTGGGTCTTTATTGTACTTAACTACCTCTGGGCCAGGCATTATGTTTGCCACTTGTGTTTGTGCAAGATCCCAGGCTTCACCCAAAACGTCAAACCTTATTGCTGTGAAAAGGATATTCAGATACCTAAAAGGTGCTCCCACACTTGGTATCTGGTATCCTGCTAATGGAAACATTGAGCTTTCATGTTATTCAGATAGTGATTTTGCTGGCTGCCACACCACAAGGAAGTCTACATCAGGAGGCTGCCAGTTTCTAGGGAATGCCTTAGTCTCTTGGCAAAGCAAAAAGCAAGCAGCTGTTTCAACTTCAACAGCTGAGGCTGAATACATTACTGCTACAAGCTGCACAGCCCAAGTCATGTGGCTTCAAAATCAACTGCTGGATTTTGGGATAACTGCACTAAGAACTCCACTCGTGTTGGACAGTCAAGCTACTGAAAATATCATCAAAAATCTAGTTTCTCACTCAACCACAAAGCACATAGACATCAGACATCATTTTGTCAGAGATAGCTATGAAAAAGGTTTGATTTCTCTGCACCATGTTCCAACAGAGGACCAGTTGGCAGATGTGTTGACAAAAGCTTTAGACACATCTACCTTCACAAATCTGATTTCTAGAATTGGTATGCTAAACATGGACTAAACAACAAAAATGTTTAAAATAAAAACATTAAAATGTTTCAGAAAATCAAAATTCATCCTTAAAAATAGCATTTTGGTTGAAAAATCTATTAAGGATAAAACAACCACTGTTTCATCCACTCTATCCACTGTTAGTTGAAAAATCTGTTTCAAACATAGGATCAGATAAAACAATCACTGTTTGGTTGAAAAATCTGTTTCAAACCTCTGTTCAGATAAAACAACTATTTCATTATATATATATATACATATATACATATATCTATCTATATTTATATAAAAAAACCAACAAATGCTGTTAGCATCAGCACTTTGGTAAAACAACAGCTGTTTGCATCAGACCTTTGGCAACAGCTGTATACCACCATATGTTTGGCCATCAGATGTTTGCCACGTCTGCTTCCAAAAGCAGAGTTTTTGCCACATCAGTGGTTTCACCAGAGCCTATAAAAACCCTGTTTTACCACAACAGTCGTTACACTGTCTCATTGTATTCAAAATACTAAAACCGCCTTCTTCTTCTTCCTCAAACCCTTACTCAAATTCCACTCACTCTCACACTCGGAATCCATTACAATGGATCTTCAAGCAAAAGCTACCCACAATTATCACCCATATCTGGTAAAAACAGATGAAAACGTTCCATTCCATCCCACCATCGACATCATTTTAAACTCCAAATACCTGACAATCCTAACTGCTGATGCTCCTATTTATCTCGATACCTTCCAAGACAAAAAGCCTACATCCATTATCTCAAAAATTGGAGAGACAAGTATCGTCATTACCCCTGAACTGATATCCACAACCTTCTCACTCAATGACCTGTCAGGTAAAGACTCTTTCCATAAGGCAGAGCTTCACACAGAATTTCAGAAAAGAGGTTATGATGCACAAATGACTGGGTCAACACTTTTCAAAAAGTTTTTCCCACTAGTCATGAAATTTTTCTTTCATACCCTCCTTCCCTGTGTCTCTGCTAAGTCCACTTCCTTTAATGAAATCCCATTAAGGATTCAGTACTTGGGTTATGCTATGTTGTCAGACTCTGACTTCAATTTATCCCAGGGACTGTTTATGGACTTAGTATCAAATGTGAAAGCCATAAAGTCTGGGTCTAATAATGCTTTTCTGATTTACCCAAGAATTTTGAGTGTAATCCTTCAAAAGGTTTTACCAGAAAAAGATTTTAAAAAGGGTGAGTCTGTTCAAATGAAGACTCTAACTGATGAAACTTTCACAAGAATGTTGGGTTCAGCTACCCAAGAAAAAGTATTAAAAGTGTCTAAAGTTTCAAAAACACAAACAAAACATGGCACTACATCCGGTGCTATGAAACCCACACCAGCCACCTCCAAAAGAAAACGTCCATCCACAAAAAAACACCACTAAACCCAAAAGGGGGCTTCTGGAAGATGAGATACCAGAGGAAAACCCTGTTGCAACACAAAAGCAACAAGAAACCACTGTTGTTACTTCCTCACAACAGATGGATATATCTCAACCTGAACAAACTCCTCATGAATCCTCACAAAAGGATAATGTTGCAAGCCAAAGGGAAACACATCATGATACATATGAGTCACTTGGTCATATGTTCACAAGCTCCTCTCCCAGGGCTAATTCTCTTTTCACTCCTCCACCTTCACCAAAACATGTCCCTCAAACCATGCAACCTCTGTTTGAGGATATTGATAAAACTCAGGAAAATCCCAGTTACTCTCCTTCACCCATAAATGAGAGTATACCTCCACAAGTGACTGGAACTGAGGAAAATCAATCAGCCATCCCACAAGCAGAAGAGGAGGTTACACCCCTAGAGTTCAATGAAACTCTAGGTGAAATGAAGCAGCCACTACTGATGTAGAGACCATTGTCTCACAACAGGACAGTGGTTACATAGCTAAGACTTCCTTGAAGGCAACAACTGATGCGGCCACTATAGTGTCCCCAAAATCAGTTGGAAGTCCCCAAAACCAAGAAAAAGGGGCATTTGATTCTCATCCTTTGGACTCACCTCCTAGGACTGAACTAGTTACAACTACCACTGGTAGGAATCCAGATGATCCTATTAACTTAGGTGATGGGTTAAAATACCAAGAATTGACGGCCAGAGTACAGTCCATGGAAACCTCTATTGCTGATATCAAATCAGATATCAAGACAATATTGGGATCATTGGCTACTCTTACCAAGAGTCAACCATCCACAACTGATATTGCTAGTGAGCTATGGAAATCTGTTTCGCCCATCATCATAGCTCACATAAAATTAGCAGATCAGACTCATGAAACTTACATGGATGAAATCAGAAATATGGTGGATGGTAGGTACAAAGATACTCAAGCTGATCTTAAAGCCATTAAAGACCATCTGCTGAAGACCACTAGCTCTGCCCCTACCACAATTCTCAGACATGAAGATGATGATGACTTCACTGCTGATGATGCCAAAAATGGGGAGAGTGGCAGAGATAGATTGTCAAAGCTAGATCCATTTGGTTGTCCACCCTAACAAAAGGGAAAATCAAAATCTGCCAACAAACCAGGGTCTACCCAAACAGTACCACAAAAACAAGAACAACCGAAAGTTCAAACCTCTGAAACTGTCAAAACCTGCAAAGCAAAGGAAGTTGACACCTCTGCAAATGTTCTTGCTGAAAAGACTGCTGAAGAAAAGCAAAAGAGGGCTGACACTTTGGAGTGCAAAGCAGATGCCCTGATACATAGACAGAAGGAGCAACAGCAGGAAGTAGAGGATGTGGGGTCCTCTAAGAGAAAGAAAATTGCTTCCAAACACATCAGACCTTTACCATCCAGAAATGCTGCTAAAACTGCTGCTGCTAAAACATCTATTCCTCAAACATCTACTGCCACCAAAACAACTGAACCCACAACCATCACACCATCCACTGAACTTTCCATCATAACCACACATGAACCATCCTCAACCAAAACACCACCCACAAACACTTCACCACCTAAAACCCAAACTTCTGCTGGTGCTACACAAGTGCTAACAGATGTTAACACATCCACTGCTGTAACACCACCATCACCAAAAATCTTGTACAAGAGGAAGAGAAAATCAACCTTTGTTGTACAAGATGAAAATATCCAAACTACACCACCTCACACTTCAACCACCACACCTACACCCATATTAGCCATTCCACTCTCATCATTCTCACCACACACTTCACAATTCACATCCCATAGACCACCACCAACCATTACACTATTGGTTGTTCAGTATCCTCTTGAGCTTGATCTACTCAAGGGGGAAATGCAATCCTTCTATAATACTGAACTTCTATCTGAAAGATCTTCACCATCTCTCCCAAATTTTCCTGTTCCCATGAACATAGACACAAATCTGAAATACAAAACTGAACAGGCAGATGCTATCATCAAAGAGAGATGCAAAGGGAAAGATGACAGGACTGCTCAGGGCATCCATTCAGAAGAACTTAGCAAACTGAGTAGGATTGAAGATTTTTCTAAGACCCTGAGCAACTCCATGTCTACCATGCCTCTTAGTAGTGACATGGAAAGGGTGGTTAGGGAATCTCTTCTTGAACAGATCTTGTCAACCATGCCTTACAAAGCAAACAGAAAATAGTTTGCAGGCTGGACTACTCATGCACTCAGAGAAGAACTTATAAGAATTGAGGACATGGCTAAGAATCCCCCAACAAAGGTCTCTGCTCTTGATTTTAGTAAAGGCAGAGATCCAATCAGAGCCCTGAAGTTTAAAAGGATGAGACAAGAGATTGTGGCTACAAAGTATGGGGAGATAAAGTCTGTTGAAAGATGGTCTGAGCTGAGGTTGGTTGAAACCTACAAGAAATTGGAAGAAAACAGGAAGAAAGATCCCACATTGCCTAGAAAACCTGTCTATGCTGATGAACCCTTGGTGTAGAGACCTCAACAGGCTTTTACATTGGACAACCTACTTGATACTTCTGATTTATTTGCTGCTGCAAGAAGATAATTCAAAAAGCAGAAAGAGATGTCTGAAGAAGATTAAAAGAAGTTTGCTGATACCTTTATAAAGGAGGGCCTCTACAATCAAATTCACTATTTCTCTGATCCCACTACTGAAGAACTCAGAAGACTCATAGGGAGACCTCCATCACCAAACTCATCAAGAATAAAAGTGCATTTCAACAAAGCATCTGATTCAAAAATTCTAAAATGGAAAGTCAACAAAGACTCCCATGAATTGACTCTGCTCAGATCAGATGGGGAAGCTCAAAAGATAAGCATGGATGATGCATATGGCCTGTGTGCAGATGACCTCCAAACACTGCTGAATCTTGAGCTTGAAAGAGATGTAGAAGACCTCTTCTCTTTGAACTTCGAGTTATAATTCAAAGGTCAAATAAGAGAAAGTCTGATGAGGAATAAAGATCAAGAATAAAGCCTAGTTTTGGCATCATTTGTTCTAGGGGGAGATTGTTAGGTTTGTTGACCTGGAGAAGAACAGATGATTGAAAAGCCAAAATATACTACTCAGTTGATCCATATTAATAAACAACATTTACAACATACTCCTCCCAAAAGACTGTTGACCCTAACAACTGTTCTACCCAAACAACTGCTGTGACAACTGCTGCTACAAAGGATTGTTGGATAACAACTGATAGAGAATAACTGCTGACTAAAGGTCTGATGAATAACAACTGATCAAGTGCTGAAGACTAAAGGTCTGTTGGAGCCAACAACACTTAGGCTCCAACAGATGATACAAGACCATCAGAGTTTTCCTCAACAGCAGTTTACCTTACAGTGTTTTACAATGTAATAGTAGTTTGTATATAGCAGATGTTTTATGTTGTTATTCTGTTAGAGGTCACTGTCTTAGGTGACGTCAGCTTAGATCATCAGTGGTTTTGATTTGTCTATAAATAGAAAAGTGCATGTACTGTTCTATTTATCACTCACAACATTCTCTCAGACAAACAATCACTGTGTGATCAGGCTGATGGGGAGTACTTGTAATATTGCAATCTTTCAATTAATGAAAGCTTTCGATTAAAAACAATTATTCTCTTGTTTTGATTTATAGTTTATCATTCCACTGCACTTTCCATTTATATTCACTTCATTATTCTCATCTTTACTTAAACAAATCAAAATAATCAAACTCAGATCCTAACAAAGCCCCGCAGTACACAGACGTACAAGCCCAGGCTGTGCGCAACAGAAACAACAAACATGACAGAAAGGGTAGAGGTTTCGTTTGGAACAGGCTTCAAGAAGCCACCCAGACGGACACCAAGCCCGTAGAAGTTCAAGAATATAAAGGTAACACGTCGTCCGATCACAGGTCAGGAAGGCGAAGCCACAACTCCCAGACGCCCTTGACAAAGACGCCAGGGCAAGTTTTGGCCACTGAAAATGTTGACTTTCCTAAACCAAAAGTCATCAAGAGGAGAGATGGCTTAGACCCCAACAAATACTGTGCTTATCACCAAGATATAGGCCATGAAACAGACAAGTGCTACCAGCTTGTCACACCCCGCCAAGGCGGAAATGCGAGGTGCGACTTCGAAAGATTTCCAAGCACAAAGGTCACACGAGCATTAATTAAACAAAGCGGGAACTTTCATTAAATAATCAAATCCGTTCAACATTAGTTAATTGTTTAATACTAAAACCATTGTATGTAAATGTCTAAAATTATTATGACAACACAACGGTCCAAAAGAAGGTATCCCACAAATGCTCGCACGCGACCCCTGCAAGTTCCATTGTCCATGGTAATTTCCTGAAAAACATGCATGTAAAATATATAGGTCAACACAAAGTTGGTGAGTTCATGGGTTTTCTATATGATGTACATATAATCCAAAACCGACTAAATCATTACCTAGCTAGGGCAATAATCAATATGTGATCTGACATGAGCCCATAACCAAACCTTAACATGTTGCGCCTCGCCCATTGTACACTAAAGACAATGATAGTCGTGAATTTGTAACTGAAAACTGTACGATGTATGACACGAAGGCTTAATGGATCCTGAACCTTGATGTCTCATGTTCACATAATAGTCATGAATTTGTAACTGAAAACTGTACGCATGTTTTTCCCCCGGAAAAAATGTAAAAACAGTAAAAAGGAGCCGTGAATACTCACTTGATGTCTGGATGCTAAACTGAACTGAATCTGATGCAGTGTGTCTGGTCTAGGAACCCTAAATGCAATTAAAAGCAACTTAGGTCTATGTTTGGCTCTAACTACCATGCAACTGTTCACCCGATGGTAACACCTATGGACTAGGGGCTTCTATACCACTATCCACATGTGTCACACACTGTATGTGTCAGAAAATGTTCGTTTATTGTTTAGGTGACTAGGTTTAGTCTGTTTTTGAGTAAAACAAGTACCTCGCCAAAATGTTACCAAGTGTTTGGTATGTTACTTTTATGTAATCCTGGGGTGGCATATGGACACATTTTTGGAAAATCTTGTATAAAAACAATTGATTTAGATGTTTAACCTTTGTACATACTCGCATAACATATGTTTTTACGAAAATTCTTGTGTTAAGCTTGTTAACACATGTTTTTATGGTCTTTAACACATGTTTATAAAACAAGTCATGGGATAACTCTTAAAACTAAGCAAGATTGGGTTATCTCAGGGTCGGCTTCGGCCCAATACACACACGCATGCTTTTGTATGTATACGTAGGTGTTTACATTTTTCCATATATGTGTCCTAAGGTGGCTGTAATCGTGTGTATATATATATATATGTAGCTTTAAGTGGAAACATTGAACTTTTAATATAGAACTTAAGTGTTTAAGTTGATTTTTCTTGACAACTAGTGACTTGGTGATTTGTTCGAGTGTGTGTGGGTTCGGGTGATCACTACATGTAGCCGAAAGATATACAAAGAAAGAAAAATGGTTCGGTTATGATACCTTGAGGCTTGCTGGTGGCTTGGAGCTCCTAATTGGTGGTGATTGTTGATCGAACAAGCTCCTTGGGTGGTTTAACCTTCGGCCGATGGGTACAAGAGGAAATGAGGAGAGTTTTCATGTGTTAGAGTAACTTGTGGTGTTGTGCTGAGATCACAAAACTTCTAATGGCCTCTACATATAGCCGATTAGTGAGAGTTCATTGGTGAACATTTGAGGAAGGTCAACCTTTACTTTCTTGGAGTACATCATACTAGAATCCTTGTAAGTGAAAGAAGTTGACTTGGTGGTTTTGGTGGGTTGTGTAGGGGGTTTTGGCCGCAACATTGCATGGGGAAGGGGCATTCTTTTTGTGGCAAGGTTGACAATAATATCATGCTCATGTATTTTATGTTTTGCTATTCTAGTATAAAGGTTTGACTATTGTTATAGATTGTTGTGAGCACACTCCTTTGGGAACTCTTGGGGGCCGAAAATAATAAGACAAAGGGAGGTTTTGTGGCTAGTCAACTTGGCTTGGAGATTGTGAGGGTTTATGTTGTTTCTATGTTGGTATAAGGGTTCAAGATTAGTAGCATGGAAGGATAAGAATGGTGACTTGGTTGTGAATGTATATGTTCCGTGTATATATATACACATGTGGGGAATGAGAGTTGTTTCTACCAAGGCTACATTCATATGCTTCTAATTGATCTTGGAACTTGAAATGTGGGTGTTAGGGTAGTCATCCAAGCATGGTTTTGTGTGGTAAGTTGAGTGTATAGTGTCATGGATGCCATATTAGTGTAATGCATTGAGAATGAGAGATCATGGTGAGTGTGGGAAAGTTATATGAACTTGTGTGCGTGTGTATGCGATCATGTATATATGTATAGAGAGATATTTGTCACTTTCCAAGCATGTGTTGGTGTTTGTGTATATATATATATATTGTCATATGTATGTATGTATGTATGTATGTATGTATGTATGTATGTATGTATGTATGTATGTATGTGTGAGTGATAATGTATTTGTTTTGATCCACATGTTCATGTAAGTCTAGATAGATAAAGTTCAAGGTTATAAGTGGATGTATTGTTCGTACATGTACTAGTTTAATAATATACATGTTGGTAACCTCTTTGTTCATGAGCATTGTTTGATTTTGTCCTTGTCGGGGTAACAAGTAGGAATTCTTATTTAATTGCATGGATTTCCTATAGTCTAGCATGAATTGTTGAACTAACTGAGGCCTTGAACTAACTAGTGGTTCTACTGTCTAGACTATATGCGTTGAGATTAACCCATTGGAACCATGTATAGCCCCAACTATGATGCAAATGTTAGCATGTAAGGCTATGCACACAGTGAACATGTAGCTAGGTGTACGAATATGACCTGTGATTTCGCCGGGTGTCACATTCTCCCCCTGTTAGAGGAATTTCGTTCGCGAAATTTTCGTTGTTGGTCATCTGAACCGGTGGTCTCCTGGAAGAGATATGGGTATTTGCGTTTCATCTAATCCTCACGCTCCCATGTGAACCCGGGTCCGCGTTTGGAATTCCAATGTACTTTTACTAAGTTGACCTGACTGCGATGAAGTTTCTGAACCTTCCAATTGGCTATTTCCAATGGGTCTAATAAGAAATGGAGCTGTTTGTTGATGTGGATTTCCTCTAGAGGATAACCAATGACTCATCGGCAAGACACTTCTTGAGATTCGAAACATGAAACGTGTCGTGAACGCCACTGAGTTCCTGTGGTAACTTGAGTTTGTAAGCAGCCGGTCCAATTCGTGCAAGGATCTCAAATGGACCTATGTAACTGGGATTGAGCTTCCCACGTTTTCCAAACTTGGGAACTCCTTTCCATGGGGATACTTTGAGCAAAACTCTGTCACCAACCCGAAACTCTAAGGGTTTGCGCCTCTGATCCGCAGAACTCTTCTGTCTGTCTCTGGTAGCTTTAAATCTGTCCCTGACTTGGAAGACCTTGGCAGTTGTCTCTTGAATGAGTTCAGGCGTGTCAGGTGCTTGTCTCCTACCTCAGCCCAACACACGGGCGATCGACACTTGCGTCCAAATAACGCCTCAAAAGGAGCAACTTTGATACTAGTATGATAACTGTTATTGTAGGAAAATTCGATCAACGGTAGATGTGTATCCCAATTTCCCCAAAATCAATTACACACGCTCTGAGAATGTCCTCTAGTGTCTGGATGGTCCTCTCACTTTGCCCATCAGTCTACGGATGGTAAGCGGTGCTCAAGTCTAACCTGGAACCAAAAGCTTCCTACAGCGTTTGCCAAAACCTCGAAGTGAAGCGGCTATCTCAATCAGAGATTATGGAAGTAGGCACACCATGCCTGGACACAATCTCATTGATATATAACTTGGATAATTTCTCTATTTTATCCGTTTCCTTGATCGGCAGGAAATGCGCAGACTTTGTTAAACGATCGAAAATTACCCAAATCATATCATGACCATGAGATGTCTTTGGAAACTTGGTGACGAAGTCCATAGAGATTTGCTCCCATTTCCAAACGGGAATCTCTGGCTGGTGAAGCATTCCTGATGGCTTCTGGTACTCTGCCTTGACCTTTGAACACGTTAAGCAACGTTTGGCATAGGCCACAATACAACCCTTGATGTGTAACACCCCAACTGATGGCGGAAACATCGAGGTGTCACGTAGTGATGATTTTTCAATAGCTCATGGTACTAAATGGAAGTTGAATATTATCAAACGATTTACAATTTGTCATACAATTAATAATTACATAGACTTGATTCATATAAACTAGGTCCAAAGCTCCTATGTGATCCAAGACTTGTACAACTTCTAATAGCAAGTAAAACCTGAAACATGTTGAGTTAGAAAGATGGGGGGTTCAACTATAAATAGTTGGTGAGAATGCATAGGTTTTATAATAGATAACAATAGTTTGTATAACAATCACAGTTATATAATGTAAGAGTATGAATCCGGCATGCAACAATGCGTCTTTTGTACAATCAAACCTTGTGTCGACTGAGACCCAACTCGCAAGTTAGTAAAAGTGTAACTGTTTTCGATCATCCCTAAATTTATGCAGGGGTGGGGGTGAGGGGGGGGGGTTGTCAGACCTATAGCGCTATAATCTAAACAGGTGGCTTGATCAATGTTAATGATTGTACTGTGTCTTTTTGGTACAGTCAAAATGAATCCACAAGTTTCAACATAATGAGAATGAGTAATTGTTATTGTATCAAAAATTGTTTAAACATGTTTCACCCCAAAAATGTAAAACAGTAAAAAAGGGATATGTAAACTCACCTTAGTGATAGTATTGAATCCCTTGATATAGAATAAATGTGGCTCGTGTGTATCCAAGTATCACCCTATTTTTAAGGCAATAAATAAGTGTTGGGGAAAACTTAAAAGTCTAAGTTTTTTTTTCTAGTCTAAAAGTATTCTAGGGTTCCTAATTTGGGGATCGACAATTGTTTAATAGTTAATTTAGAATAATAGTTAATGAAATAATAAATAAAGAAATTTAGAAAATAAATAAAAAAAGGATTTTTTGTAAGATTTTGATTAAAGGTAGTTGTATTAAGATGTTGTAATGTGAAAATAATTTTTATAAAATTATTTTCTTAATTAATGAATATATAATACATTAATATTTATTTGTCAAAATATAGTATTAATATCTAAAAGTATTAAAATTAATACATTTCTGATCATAAAATTATATTTCTGATCTAAATGAATAAAAATAATTTATGTGAAATTTTGATGCTAAAATAATGAAAAATGGATTTATCGTGAATTTATTATGATTAAAACAACATAAATTAATTAAAAATACTTTATAAATGTTTTTCTGAAATTAAAATTAAATTCTAAAAAGTTTATTGATATATAGTTTTAAAATTATTGTTGTATATTATTATAGAATTTTATAAAACTGTTTAGATATTTTTATAGAATTTTTAATTTATTTATGAATAAATTTGTAATATATTACATGTATATTAAATAAACGATTTATGTAAAAATAAAAATTTTATAATACAGTTTACCATTTGTATAACATAAAATAAATTTTATAGAATTTATAAATCAGTTTTGGCATTTTAAAACTATTTTAAAAGATAAAGAGTAAAAATATAAAAGAAAAGGTCTAAAAAAAGTTTTGAGTGTGCCAGGACTTGAACCCGGGCCTCTGGCCGGTTCAGTGTTTTAATCACAAGCCTAGACCAACTGGTCTAGACCCTGAGAACGAGATTATTTGGTTTCAGGAGTTTATATGGTGTATTTGATGATTTATAATATATTCCAAAAGAAAGAAGGAAAAAAAACGTTGGTGCTTAGGCTCAAACCCAAGGCCAATAGTTTAAACAACACACACACAACCATCTGATCTAGATCAGATGGTTGGTTTGAATTCGTTTTGATATGTTTTTAAACTAACGTGATCTGGTATCATCTTCCCCAAATAAACCTTAGAACCCTAGTTGTCAGTTAACCCTCAATTCGACATGATTAAGTAAACGAATATGGGGCTATTGGTTAAAATCAGATAACAAACATAACCCAAGATTAAAAATTGACTTACAGGTTGCAAAATGATCTAGAATGTGAGTCAACAGAAAGTCAAAACTTTGAAATTTGGACTTGAATGAGAAAGAGATGGAGAAATTAGAGAGTGGGGTTGTGTTTATCGATTGTTTCTGATTAAGACAATGCGTTCGATTTATAATATGGCCATCAAAATGGAAAGTTTTAATCTTTGACCATGATTCGGTCAAAACCGAGTCAATCAACCATAAGATTAGCTGTCTACGCGTATAAATGAGTTGATTTGGAGCGGTATTTACGTGTCGGTTGAGTCTGCACAATTTAATATAATTGAAGTTTTCATAACAGGTGCCAATCACACGTTTTTTGATTAACCGGGTTGCTTGGCGTTTTGGTCTGCTGGCCGAGAAGAAACAACATTTGCTGTTGTTGGGCTCTCTACTTGGATCTGGTGAAGTGGACTCAATGAGGAAAAACGGGCTGGGCTTTGAAAATAAAACAAGGGAAAAAGTTTGGTCTTGGTTGTTAGTTACTAAGAAGATAGGTTTTGTGTGTTTGAAAATATTTATAGAATTAACATCTAAGATTGTATTATTGTTATTGTTATTATTATTATTATTATTATTATTATTATTATTATTATTATTATTATTATTATTATTATTATAGAAAATAGGTAATTAAATAACTAAAATGGTTTAAAATATGCATAGTTTATTTAGAAAACTTTGTATTTATAGCAAAGTTATTATTATTATTTTTTATTAATATATGAGAATGTGACCTAAAAACGGGGATTTTTATTAGTTTAGAATTTAGGGAAATTTTCATAAGGTTACATGCTGTTAGGCCACTAATAGAACTGCTTGAGGTCCTTATACATCTTATCTGCACCAGGGTGTATCGAGTACTTGGACTTATGCGCTTCATCTAGGACCAAATCACGCAATCCTCCATACAATGGAACCCATATTCTGTTTGAGAAATATTTTGTTCCATCAGGTTTGGTCTCTAACTGATTAGCCTGATTGTATAGAGCTTCTTGCTCGATGTTACTTTCCTTAAGAGCCTCTTGCTGAGCCTGACGAATGCGAGCAGTGAGATCGTTATGGATGGTCATGCCTCGCGCACGGACACGCAATGTCTTGGCACGTTCTTTTTGGCTTAGTGCGTCTGCCACAACATTTGCCTTCCTGGATGGTACTTAATCTCATAGTCGTAGTCATAGAGTAATTTAACCCATCGTATTTGACGCATATTCAGATCCTTCTGGTCATAGATATGTTGTAAGCTCTTATGGTTACTAAAGACAGTGCATTTAGTCCCATAAAGGTAATGTCTCCAAATCTTGAGCGCGAACACTACTGCACCCAATTCTAGATCATGGGTTGTGTAGTTCTGTTCATGCACTTTGAGTTGTCGAGAGGCGTAGGATCTAACCTTGTTCCTCTGTAATAAGATACAACCGAGACCTTGGTGAGATGCATCGCAGTAAACCACGAAGTCCTCTATTCCCTATGGCAGTGAGAGAATCGGTGTGCTGCATAACTTGAGCTTCAGGAGCTGAAAAGCTGATTCTTGTGGATCTCCCCATTCGAATTTCTTGTCTTTCTGGGTCAAGATTGTCAGGGACTGGGCTATCTTTAAAAAAATTCTTGATGAATCATCGATAGTAGCCGGCTAACCCTAGAAATTACCGAACTTCTGTTGGGGTACTGGGTCTAGGCCAGTCTTTGATCGACTCTACTTTGGCTGGATCAACGTGTATACCTTTCTCGTTCACCACGTGACCGAGGAAATGAACTTCACGAATCCAAAACTTACATTTGGACAACTTGGCATACAACTTTTCCTACTTGAATAGATTCAGAATCACTCTCAAATGTTGCTCATGTTCTTCTCAAGTTCGCGAGTAAATCAGAATGTCGTCAATGAATACGATCACGAACTTTTTGAGGTAAGGCTTGCACACCCTGTTCATCAGATCCATGAACACTGCTGGTGCGTTGGTCAAACTGAATGGCATAACTAGAAACTCGAAATGGCTATATCGCGTCCTGAAGGCAGTCTTGGGTATGTCCCCTTTGAGAATACGTAGCTGGTGATAGCCTGATCTTAAATCAATCTTCGAGCAGAAACTGGAGCCTTGCAGCTGATCGAACATATCATCTATGCGGGGAAGAGGGTGACGATTCTTCACCGTCAGCTTGTTCAAATCTCTGTATTCGATGCACATGCGAAACGATCCATCCTTTTTCTTGACAAAAAGAACTGGAGCTCCCCAGGGTGACGAACTTGGTCAAATGAATCCTTTGTCGAGCAACTCTTGCAGTTGGTCAGACAACTCTTGCATCTCAGACGGAACTAAACGGTAAGGCGAACGTGCTACGGGAGCAGCTCCGGGAATGAGATAAATACGGAACTCAACTTGCCTCGGGGGTGGCAATCCTGGCAGATCTTCGGGAAAGACTTCTGAGAAATCTCTCACGACAGGGATGTCTTCGATCTTGCTCACCTCTGTCTTCTTCTCGCGTACAAGTACTAGGAAAGTAGAATGACCTTTTCATAAGCACTTCTGTGCCTTCATGCAAGACACTAATCGCAACGGGGTCTTCTTACGCTCCCCCTGTATGGATAAGACCTCTCCACTGGGCAACGAAATTCGAACTACCTTTGCGAAACAGATGACTTCTGCACGGTTCTTCGACAACTAGTCCATGCCAACGACGATGTCAAAACTTCCCAATTCGATTGGCAGAAGATCGATACTAAAATCATGATCTCCTAACTTTAACGCATAATTCCTAACTACTTCCTCAGAACTAATTGTCTTACCATTGGCCAACTCTATGAAGAAATGTTCATGCAACTTATGTGACTCTAATCCGAGGGTCCGTTTAAAGCCATTTGACACGAACCGTAGATCGGCACCGGTATCAAATAGTACAGAAGTAGTATGGTTGTTTACGAGGAACATACCCGTGACTACGTTAGGATCCTCGCGTGCGTCATCAGTTCACATGAAAAATGCCCTGCCACGAGCTTGGCCTTTCAACTTGGGGCAGTCCTTCCTGAAATGGTTAGTAGCTCCACACTCAAAGCATCCCGGCTTACCGTCAGAGTTCACAACTGCTTTGGCCCGACACTGCACTGTGGGATGTCCCATCCGCTTGCAATTCTCGCATTTAATGCTATCACACATCCCCACATGGTGATACTTGCACTTGTTTTAAAGTGGGTGGGGCCCATTGTACGGCTTACGAGTTTCAGTAGCGGTGGCAACAAAAGCTTGCACGGCTTCGGGTTCCTTGCTGGGATTACCCTCTGCACCTCTTCCTTTCTTGAAGTGGGACAACTTACGCTTGGTCACCCATGTCGGATTCCTTTTGGGTCAGGGATCCCATGCGTACCGCATCGTCGGTAAGGCTGTGAGCAAGGGTGACTGCATGCTGGATGGAAGCTGGAGCAGCAGTGGTAACCATGCTACGGATCTTAGGAGAAAATCCCCAGATGTACCTCTCTACCCGTTTATACTTGGAGGTAACCATGTGTGGAACTAGACGAGAAAGCTCATGAAATCGGGTGGTATAAGCAGAGATATCCGCCCCGTTCATGGTCAAATTCCAGAACTCGGTCTCCAACTTCTGTAGTTCGCTCCGTGGGCAATACTTTTCCATCAGCATCGACTTCAACTCAGTCCACGAAAGATTGTAGACAGCTTCGCGACCCAAGGTCTACACTTGTATGTTCCACCATGTCAGCGCCTCGTCTTGGAAGGTACAGGTGACGTACTTGACCTTCTGGTCCTCCGAACAACCACTAATGTCGTGCATAGATTTCGTTTTCTCAATCCATCGGACAATACCAATCGTTCCTTTTAACCCACGAAAGTTCCAGGGCTTGCATGCCATGAATGTCTTGTAGGAACACCCACGTATGGGATTTTCTACTTCTGCAGCGTCAGAAAGATTGGATCGTAAACGAAAGGATTGGCATAAGGAAACGATCGAGACAAGGAAAGAATAGGCAATGCTTTACCATTCTCAGGGTCTTGGTTTCTGCGTCGGCCTGCAGCGCCCGAACCGCCACAGGAATCGATGTGGTTCTCCAGATGTTGTGCAATAGCTTGTGCAATTACCCTCGCTAAATCCGCCGAGGTGGTCGGAAAAGCTTCTTCCTCGGAAGACGAACGAGTAGCCCATTTGGGAGGCATGTTTCTTTTAATACACACGATTAAAAGAAATGAGACACATATCACTGTATAATATTGTCAACACATGCTCCAAGCAAACAACTATCCAATCAAGACAACCATCAAGCACAAGAACATAGCACAACACAACAACCGAGTAGGAAATCAAAATACCAAATCTCTAATTAATAGTTAACCATACCAATTTAATTTCATACCATACAACATAACAATACAAGAGTATCACAACAAGTAAACTACTACATCAAATACAACACATAATGTCCTAAGGAGACGGGGGTGGGAAAGCGGGGGACAAAGCTGCAACGGAGGCTGTCATCCTGGACTCAATGTCATCAACTCTCGCTTCTAACTGAGCAACACACTCGTCGGCTGCAGCGCGTCCCTGGTCCGCCTTGTATACGCATGTACCCAACTCCGCTAGTCGATAGAGGAGAGGATCCCGGGTATGACCCGTCAGATAGAGATCATGCTTAATCTCCTGAACACTCCCTCGCAGCACCCCAATCCCAGCGTCGTGACGTCTAACCACGTCTCACACAGTGTAGAGGGCGTGATGCACAGGAGCTGGCTCAAAGCCGGTAGGTAATGTAGTGTTAGAGGGAGGCTGAGATGGACCACCAGTCTCAAAAGTAGAGGGAGCCTGGTCATCGGTGTCCTCATCAGAGTACGCCAAGAATCCATCCATGGTCGGCAGGTAAGTCCTCTTCCGAGCCTGAGATCGCCGGAGAAGTTTCCTTCTGGGTGGCTCAGGGCCCTATGGAGTTGGAGGCTGGGGATCGGCTGGTGCTGGAGGCTTAGGGTCAATCAGGGCAGGAGCCTCGGCTGGAGCGATAGGAGCCAGTGGAGGGAGTACCCGTTTTCTAGAGGTATACATCAGACGAGTCCCACCTGGACGCAGTCGATAAGGTCAAAAAGACGGTGCTCGGGGTTCTGGATGCGGTAAGGGTGCATCCTCCTCCTGTGCCTCGCCAGCAAGCACATCCTCCTCATCGTCGGAGATGGCATGATCAACCTGCATGTGGTCGTCCTCGGTGTCGGAGTCGCTAGAGTAGGGCTCACACCCCTGTAGAAGACCGTCAGCTGGAGGGCTATCTGGTACGATATCCTCCTCAGAATCCGAGAGAATGATAGGGTCGTCTTTGTTAGGATCTGAGTTTGATTGTTTTGATTGTCTAAGTAATAAGAAGAATGATAAACTATAAATCAAAATAAGAGAATAAATGTTTTTCAATCGAATGCTTTCATAATATCAAATGATTACATCAATTGTACAAGTACTCCCCCTTAGCCTGATCACTCTGTGATTATTTGTCTAAGAGAATGTTTTGAGTGATGAGTAGAACAGTACAAGCACTGTTCTATTTATAGACAAATCTAAACCTTTGATGACCTAGGCTGACGTCACCTAAGACAGTGACCTCTAACAGAATAACAAACATAAAACATCTGTTGAAACAAACAACTGTTACATTGGAAAACTCTGAAAGCCAAGCAGCTGATAGGAAAACTCGGATGGTCTTGAATAATCTGTTGGAGCCTAAATGTTGTTGACTCCAACAGACCTTTAGTCTTCAGTACTTTGATTCAGCAGTTGTTCTTCATCAGACCTTTGGTCAGCAGTTGTTCTCTAGCAGTTGTTATCTATCAGACCTTTGTAGCAGCAGTTGTTCCAAGAGTTGTTAAGGTACAACAGATGTTAGGGTCAACAGTCTTTTGGGAGAAGTAACTTCTAAATGCTGTTATTATTAAGGATCAATTGAGTAGTATATTTTGGCTTTCCAATCATCTGTTCTTCTCCAGGTCAGCAGTACCAACAATCTCCCCGTAGAACAGATGATGCCAAAACTAAGCTTTATTTTGATCTTTATTTCTCATCAGACTTTCTCTGATTTGCCCTTTAAACTGTAGTTCAAAACTTACAGAGAAAAAGTCTTCTGCATCCCTTTCAAGCGCTAAGTTCAGCAATGTTTGGAGATCATCTGCACATAGGCCATGTGCATCATCCATACTTAACTTTCAGGCTTCTCCATCTGATCTGAGCAGAGTCAATTCATAGTTGTCTTTGTTGACTTTCCATTTTAGAATTTTTGAATCAAAGGATCTGCTGGGCTGCAAATTTGTTGTTGATGAGTTTGGTGATGGAGGTCTCCCAATGATTTTCCTGAGCTCTTCAGTAGTGGGATCGGAGAAATAATGTACTTGATTGAAGAGACCCTCTTTTACAAAAGTATCAGCAAACTTCTTCTGGTCTTCTTCAGACATTTCCTTCTGTTTCTTGAACTGTCTCCTAGCAGCAACAGATAGGTCAGAAGTGTCAAGTAGGCTGTCAAGTGTAAAGGCCTGTTGAGGTCTCTTCATCATTGGAGCATCAGAGTAAACTAGTTTTCTGGGCAGTGTAGGATCTTTCTTTCTATTCTCTTCCAATTTCTTGTATGTCTCAACCAGCCTTAGCTCTGACCATCTTGCAACTAACCTCATTTCCCCCTATTTTGCAGCCACAATTTCTTCTCTCATTCTCTTTTACTTTAAAGCTCTGGCCGGATGTCTGCCTTTCCTAAAATCAGGGGCAAAGACCTTTGCTGGGGGATTCTGGGCCATTTCTTCAATTCTCATGAGTTCCTCTCTAAGAGCATGAGTGGTACAGCCTGCAAACTGTTTCTTGTTTGCTTTGTAGGGCATCGTTGCCAAGATATGGTCAAGAAGAGATTCCCTAACCACCCTTTCCAGATCACTGCTGAGAGGCATGGTGGACATAGAGTTGCTCAGGGTCTTAGCAAAATCTTCAATCCTTCTCAGTTTGCTAAGCTCTGCTGAATGGATGCCCTGAGCAGTCCTGTCATCTTTCCCTTTACATCTCTCCTTGATGATTAAATCTGCCTGTTCAGTCTTTAATTTAAGATATTTATCTAAGTTTAGAGGAATAGGGAAATTTGGAAGAGATGGGAAAGATCTTTCAGATGGATGTTCAGTATTATAGAAGGATTGCATTTCCCCCTTGAGTAGATCAAGCTCAAGAGGAAACTGAACAACCAATGGTGTGATGGATGGTGGTGGTCTGTGAGATGTGAATTGAGAGGTGTGTGGTGAGTATGATGAAAGTGGGATGGCTGATATAGGTGTAGGCTTGGTGGTTGAAGTAGGAGGTGGTGATGTTTGTATGTTTTCATCTTGTACTACAAAGGTTGATTTTCTCTTCCTTTTGTACAAGATGAGTGGTGATGATGGTGTTGCAGCAATGGTTGTGTTAACATCTGTTGGCACTTGAGTAGGACCAGCAGATGTTTGGGATTTGGGTGGTGAAGTGGTTGTAGGTGGTGTGTTGGTAGTTATGGTAGTGGGTTTGGTTGTTGGTTTGGTGGTAGGTTCAGTTGTTTTGGTGGTATCAGTGGTTTTGGTGGCATCAGTGGTTTTGTGGCAGTTATTTTAGCAGCAGCAGTTTTGGTAGTAGTTTTAGATGGTGGTTGTATGACAAGTTTGGCAAGCATCTTCTTCCTTTTAGAGGAACCCACATCCTCAACTTCTTGCTGTTGCTCTATCTTTCTTTGTACAAGAGCTTCTGCTTTGCATTCCAAAGTATCAAGCCTCTTTTGCTTCTCTTTAGCATCCTTTTCAGCATTAACATTAGCAGTTTGATCTATTTCTTTTGCTTTTCCTGCATTGACTGCTTCAGTATCAGCAGTGGATTGAACATTGGGATTTGGTTGTTGTGCTGGTTCAGACCCTGGTTTTGTTCCAAATGGCTTTAGCTTGGGTAGTCTATCTCTGCCACTCTCCCCCTTTTTGGCATCATCAGCTGTGAACTGATCATCATTTTCATCTCTCTTGATAGTGGTAGGGGCAGAGCCAGTGGTCTTCAGCAGGTGGTCTTTGATGGTTTTAATGTTTGCTTGGGTATCTGTGTACCTAGCATCTACCATATTTCTGATATGAGCGATGTATGTTTCCTGTGTTTGATCTGCTAGTTTTCTATGAGCTATGATGATGGGGGAAACAGATTTTTATAGCTCACTAGCAATATCTTCTTTAGATGGTTGACTTTTGGTAAGAGCAGCCAAGGATCCCATGATTGTCTTGATATCTGATTTGATGTCAGCAGTAGAGGTTTCAATGGATTGTACTCTAGCCGTCAATTCTTGGTATTTTAACCCATCACCTAAATTAATAGGATCATCTAGATTCCTACCAGTGGTAGTTGTATCTGGTTCAGTCCTAGGAGGTTAGTCCAGAGAATGAGAACCAGATGCCCCTTTGTCTTGGTTCTGGGGACTTCCAACTGATTTTGGGGACACTATAGTGGCCTCATCAGTTGTTGCCTTCAAGGAAGTCTTAGCTATGTAACCACTGTCCTGTTGTGAGACAATGGTCTCTACATCAGTAGTGGCTGCTTCACTTGAAAACTCACCTACAGTTTCATTTAACTCCAGGGGTGTAACCTCCTCTGTTTGTGGGATAGCTGAATGATTTTCCTCAGTCCTAGTCACTTGTTGGTGTATACTCTCATTGATGGGTGAAGGAGAGGAACTAGGAATGTCCTGAGTTTTATCAATAGTTTCAAACAATGGTTGCATTGTTGGAAGGACATGTGATGGTGAAGGTGGAGGACTGAAAAGAGAAGTAGCCCTGGGAGAAGGGCTGATGATCATATGGTCAAGTGACTCATATGTCTCATGATGTGGTTCCCTTTGGCTTACAACATGATCATTTTGTGAGGATTCATGAGGAGTTTGTTCAGGTTGAGATATATCCATCTGTTGTGAGGAAGTAACAACAGTGGTTTCTTGTTGCTTTTGTATTGCAACAGGGTTTTCCTCTGGTATCTCATCTTCTAGAGGCCCCTTTTTGGTTTTTGGGGTGGTTTTTGTAGATGGACGTTTTCTTTTGGAGGTAGCTGGTGTGGGTTTGACAGCACTGGATGTAGTGCCATGATCACCAGGAGTAGTGGGCTCAACAACAGAGGTTTGGACAACAGTTGTTGTCTTAGTCCTCTTTGTTTGTGTTTTTGAAACTTTGACTTTTGACAATTTTTCCTGGGTGTTTGAACCCAGCATTCTTGTGAAAGTTTCACTAGTTAGACTCTTCATTTGGAACGATTTACTCTTTTTATAATCTTTTTCAGGTAAAACCTTTGAAGGATTACACTTAAAATTCTTGGGTATATCAGAAAAGCATTATTAGACCCAGACTTTATGTCCTTCACATTTGATACTAAATCCAAAAATAGGCCCTGGGATAGGTTGAAGTCAGATTCTGGCAACATAGCATATCCCAAGTACTGAATTCTCAATGGGATTTCATTGAAGGAAGTGGACTTAGCACAGACACAGAGAAGGAGGGTATGAAAGAAAAATTTCATGACTGGTGGGAAAAACTTTTTGAAAAGAGTGGACCCAGTCATTTGTGCAACATAACCTCTTTCCTGAAACTCCGTGTGAAGTTCAGCCTTAGGGAAAGAGTCGTTACCTGACAAGTCTTTCAGTGAGAAGGTAGTGGATATCAGTTGGGGGGTAATGGCGACATTTGTCTCTCCAATTTTGGATATGATGGTTGTAGGATTTTTGTCTTGTAAAAGAACCTCAGCATTTAACCAAAATTCTTGGAAGGTATCGAGATAGATGGGAGCATCAGCGGTTAGTATTGTCAGGTATTTAGAATTGAGGATGATGTCGATGGTGGTATGGAATGGGACGTTTTCATCTGTTTTGACCGGATATGGAAGATAATTGTGGGTGGCTTTGGCTTGAAGATCCATTGTAATGGATTTCGAGTATGAGGATGAAAGGAATTAGAGTGAGGGTTTGAGGTTGAAGAAGGCGGTTTCAGTATTTTGAATACAATGAGACAGTGTAACAACTGTTGTGGTAAAATAGGGTTTTTATAGCCTCTGGTGAAACCGCTGATGTGGCCAAAACTCTGCTTTTGAGAGCAGACGTGGCAAACATCTGGAGGCATACAGCTGTTGCCAAAGGTCTGATGCAAACAGCTGTTGTATTACCAAAGTGCTAATGCTAACGACACTTGGGTTTATATATATATATATATATATATATAATGAAACAGTTGTTTTATCTGATCACATGTTTGAAACAGATTTTTCAACTAACAGTGGATAGAATGAATGAAACAGTGGTTGTTTTATCCTTAGCAGATTTTTCAACCAAAATGCTATTTTTAAGGGTGAATTTTTATTTTCTGAAACATTTTAATGTTTTATTTAAAACATTTTTGTTGTTTAGTCCATGTTTAGCATACCAATTCTATAAATCAGATTTGTAAAGGTGGATGTGTCTAAAGCTTTTGTCAACACATCTGCCAAATGATCCTATGTTGGAACATGGTGCAGAGAAATCAAACCTTTTTCATAGCTATCTCTGACAAAGTGATGTCTGATATGTATGTCCTTTGTGGTTGAATGAGAGGCTGGATTTTTGATGATATTTTCAGCAGCTTGACTATCCAGCATGAGTGGAGTCCTTAGTGTAGTTATCCCAAAATCCAGCAGTTGACTTTGAAGCCATATGAGTTGGGCTGTACAGCTTGCAGCAGCAATGTATTCAGCCTCTGCTGTTGATGTTGAAACAGCTGCGTGCCTTTTTCTTTGCCGTGAGACTAAGGCATTCCCTAGAAACTGGCACCCTCCTGATGTAGACTTCCTTGTGGTGTGGCAGCCAGCAAAATCACTATTTGAATAACCTGAAAGCTCAATGTTTCCATTAGCAGGATACCAGATACCAAGTGTGGGAGCACCTTTTAGATATCTGAATATCCTTTTCACAGTAATAAGGTTTGACTTTCTAGGTGAAGCCTGGGATCTTGCACAAACACAAGTGGCAAACATAATGTCTAGCCTAGATGCAGTCAAGTACAATAAAGACCCAATCATGCATCTATAATGTGTCTGGTCAACCAGTTCATCCTTTTCATCAATAGTGAGTAGCTTGGCTGTGCTCATGGGTGTACTACATGGATTACAATCATTCATCTAAAATCTGTTTAACAAATTTTTCACATATTTGTTTTGATGAATGAATGTGCCATTTTGCAGTTGCTTCACTTGGAGACCAAGGAAACACTCAAGTTCACCCATAGCACTCATTTCAAACTCCGCGGTCATGAGTTTCCTAAACTCTTCACACATTTTTTACCACGTGGACCCGAAAATGATGTCATCCACATATATTTGAACAATCATTAAATCTTTCCCTCTCCATTTTAGAAATAAGGTTTTATCAATTTTACCTCTTGTGAAACCAATGGATAAGAGAAAGGTGGAAAGAGTTTCATACCAGGCCCTAGGTGCTTGTTTTAATCCATACAAAGCTTTGTTGAGCTTGTATACATAATGAGGATGGAATGTGTCTTCAAAACCAGGTGGTTGACATACATAGACCTCCTCCTGAATTTTGCCATATAGGAATGCACATTCGATGTCCATCTGATACACCTTGATGTTGTGGTTGACAGCAAAGGATAGAAAGAGTCTGATATCTTCTAGCCTAGCTACAGGAGCAAAGGTTTCATCATAGTCTATATCCTCTTCTTGTCTGAAGCCTTGAACCACAAGCCTGGCTTTATTCTTGACAACTATACCCCTTTCATCAGTTTTGTTTTTGAAGACCCACTTTGTGCCAATTGGACAGACATCATTTAGCAGTGGTACAAGTTCCCATACTTGTTGTCTTTTAAACTGAAGGAGCTCTTCCTGCATAGCTTCTACCAAACGGTTGTCTTTTAGTGCCTCTTGGTACTTGACAGGTTGTGTGAGAGATAGAAAGCCTACAAAAAGACAGATAAGGATTGACTTCTTGTGAGCACACCCTTTCTGATGTTGCTAATGATTTGGTCTGGTGGATGAGCTCTTAGGTAGATTAAATCTCCCTGATATGGTATGATGGCACTTTGAGGTGAAGGACAGAGGTTTGGTGACTCTGTTGATGTAACATTTGTTTGCACTTCTGCAGTACCAACAGATGTTTGAAATGGAGGTGGGGGAATGGGTCCAAGTGGTGTGAAATTGGACTGACTTTTGTCAACAAAGGTTTGACTTTTGTCAATAGATGATTGAGCAGTGGATGAAGTTGGTGAAGCAGAGGTTTGAGGGTAAGACTGGCCAACAGTGGATAACTCAGCTGTGGCAGAGTTTTGACAGGTATTTTGAACAGCTGCTTCCCATGATACATAATAGACTTTATAGTGACTTGGAATCACAACATCTGTTCTGTAGTCTTGTTGTGGAGATTGTGGAATACCTTCACTGTTATTTTTGACAGTAATATCTTCAAATTTTAATTTATCTAAATAAAACAACTCAGCAGGATTTGCTGGGATTTTTAATGATGAAAGTTCATTGAACTTTACATTCAGAGTTTCTTCTATTGTCCTGGTCCTTGTGTTAAACACTTTGTAGCCCTTGGCAGTAGAAGAATATCCCAGAAAATATACACAATCTACTTTGGCTGCAAATTTTGAGATGGAATCTTTAAGATTTAAAATGAAACATGGGCAGCCAAAGATTTTGAAAAATAAGATTAGTGGTTTGATTTTGAACAAAATTTCATAAGCAGTCTTTTGATGTCTTGGGTTGATTAAAACTCTGTTTTGAACATAGCAAGTAGTGTTTACAGCTTTGGGCTAGAAGGATAGTGGCAAACCAGAATCTGCTAGCATGGTTCTTGCAGCTTCAATGAGAGTTCTATTTTTCCTTTCAACCACCCCATTTTGTTCTGGTGTTCTTGGAATGCTGTATTGCCTCACAATTCCTTTTGACACACAGAAGTCATCCAACTCCTTATTTTTAAACTCTGTTCCACTGTCACTTCTAAAGACTTTTACTGCCAAGTCATATTGTTTTTCAACTTTGGTGACAAATTCCTTCAAGATACCCGCAGTCTCATCCTTAGAGTGTAAAAAGTAAGTCCATGTAAACCTAGAAAAATCATCAACTATGACAAGGCAAAATATTTTTCTTCATAGACTCATGATATAACTGGGCCAAACAGGTTCATGTGCAACAATTGTAGACATTGACTTGTTTTGGACTCATCAATGGATTTGTAAGAGCTTTTATGTTGTTTCCTTTTAAGCAGGAAATACAATGCTCATCACATTTGAATTCTTTTGATGGTAAACCTCTTACAAGGCTTTGTTTGGAGAGTGAGTTGATAGTTTGAAGGTTGGTGTGACCCTGACTCCTATGCCACAATTCTGTCTCTTTAGTGGAGGCAGCAGAAAACAGACAGACATTTGCCATAGGATTGTCCTTCAACATATCAACCACATACACATTGCCACTCCTATGAGCAACAAGTTGTGCTTTGCTATCAGCAATGATGGTATCAATCTTTTTCACCACTTCTGGCCTAATAATCTTACAAGTTTTCTTAGTGAAGAATGAGCCATAACCTTTGTCACTCATTTGTGATACACTAAGAAGATTAAATTTAAGATTATCAATAAGATTGACATTTTCAAACTTGAGTTTCCCAGCCTGAACAGTCCCTGAACCCAACACCTTACCTTTTGAATCATTACCAAAGGATATATCACCCCCTCCATGAGCCAAGAAGTCCAGAAGAAGGGCTCGACATCCTGTCATGTGCTTGGAGCCTCCACTATCTACATACCAAAGGCTATCTAAACAAGCAGAAGCTCCCTACACATCAACAATTGATCAGCTTCGGTGAGTGTCCAAAGCCAAGTTGGGTTTGGATGGGTCCACAGACTTCTCAGCCTCAAGCTTAGGAAGGTGACAGTGGTTTGAACTAGTCTTTGAATCAAGTTCAACAACTGTTGCTGACCATTTCCCAGTACTTGGATGTCAACACTTGTTGCCACAGATGTTTGATCACTTCCTTACAGATGATAGTAACCATAGAGATTTCTGTTCACTCTTGGTTTAGAAGGCCTCTTGGGTTCTTCATAAACATGTGACGAATTATGAAAAGGTGGTTGTCCATATCCTCTTGGGTACTTGTTGGTGGGTGGAGCATCTGTTACTTGAACATCCCTGGAATCAGATGTTTCTAGACTTTTGGTAATAGATGTTTGGACTGGTGTAAAAGTCTGTTTGGGTTTTCCTTTTGAAGTACTCACCACTTGACTTGCAAGAGTTTTAGCGTTGTACTCTTGTATTTTGACATCAAAATTTTTGAGATACAGACACTCTTTGGTTGTGTGATTCTTTTTACCACATATTAAGCATGTGGTCTTAGAATCACACACACTTGTTCCTTTGTTTATATCATATGCTTTTAGAAGAAAACAAGTTTTAGTAACATGATTCTTCTTTTCACAGAAATCACAAAACAAGTGGACAGACTTTTCTTTCTTTTCCCTTTTCAACCTTCTTTTCAACAGATGTTTGATCATCTGCTGGAAGGTCTATCAAGGGAATGACCTATGCCTGTGGTGCTTTCTTACCATCAGGGGTTTTGAAGTCAACTGGTTTGAAGTTTTCAAGAGTACCACACTTATCTGACCAAGTAGGTTTAAATTCATATTTTTCAAGTTCAGTGAATGATGAGGAACCTTCTGGTTTTTCAAGAACAATTTTCTTGCCATTAGGTTCAGTGATTTTAATCACTTGACCCTTCAAATTAGTTGGTACTACCTCAACTAACTTTTGTTCCCTTTTGTCAGTGTTTTCAAAAGCTGGAGCAGTGGTTTCAAAACCAAAACCAAACTTCACATGACTTTTGGTTTGTTTGTTGAGGAGCATCTCAAAACCTTTGCATAATTTCACCCATTTTTCACATTCAACTTGGGTGGCCTCAAGCTCCTTTTTACAACTATGATATTTAGTTATCATAGTTTGGAGCTGGTCTTTGGTTATAGTTGCTTCATGTTTTAAGCTGCTTATTTCAGATTCTTTTTCAGTCAATTTTGATTTTAACTCGTTTGAAAGTTTTTCAACTCGAACTTCATCATCTAAAATTTTCTTCCTAAGGTTTTCATTCACCTCTTTAATGTTAGCAAATGCTATTATACATTTGTTTGAACACAGATCTTTTAGGATTTGAGGAGATACCTTAGCAGAAGCCATCAATGCACAATCACACTTGCACTCACAATCATCAGATGCACCCTAGGGATCTAAGAGATTCACAACCTCTTCTTCAGATTTTGTATCTGCAATTACTTCATCAACAATATCATTAGTCACAACATCAGATTCAGTTACCACATCCTCAGATTCAACCTCTTCAACTATAGCCATGAAACAAAAATTTTCTGGTTCATTTTCAGCTTTGGCTACAAGAGCAAAATTTTCATCTGCTAGCTCATCTGGTAGACTGCTCCAATCAACAAAGCCTTGTGTGAAGAAGCACTATTGACTGGTCTCTGCAGGGGCAGAGGGTGGAGCAGCAGTCATTGGCAATTGTGCTTGAGCAACAGGTGTTTGTACATAGTGGATCTAAGGAACAGTGGTTTGGACATACTGGACAGGAACAGTGGTTGAGGACTGTGCAAAATGAGCAGTGTTTTGCACATTTGGTCCAGGGATATTATGGGAAATTTGATAAGTGTTGGTCTGTGGCCTTTGATTTGGATAGGTAATCATAGGTGTACTATGTTGACTCCTACATTCCCTAGCAAAATAACCAAGTCTATGACAGTCAAAATACTTTAGGTCATCATACTCAAAGGATATGTTATCAGATGCCTGGATATCACCACCACTTGCTGTAAAAGCATAGTTTGGTGAATAAGATTCAGAGTTAAAACCTGAGTTAAAACCTGATGTTATGTCAATGAAATGATCATAACTCTGATCCTTATTATTACCAGGCACCTCATCATGACCCAAAAGTGTTGTATTACCAAATACATAATCATCAGACACTTTTCCAGAGTCCTGGAGCTTCTTTTTCTGGTTACGCTCTCTCTCATAGGTCAAGAGCTTACCATGAAGCTGGGTCAGTGATAGGTCCTTAAATCCAATTGAGTTTCTCATAACTATAGCAATAGTGTCCCATTTGTCTAGTAATGATCTTAAAAACCAATGGTTCAAAGTTGAATTTGGGTAAGTTAGACCAACCAGTTTTAGTTCCCTAATGAGACAGTTAAACCTCTCAAATTGTTGAGTTAATGACTCTCCCTTTACATGATTGAATGTTTCATATTGTTGGTTAAGTATTTCACGGTTGTTTTCAATAACCTCTTTAGTCCCGCCAAATTGTTCTTTCAGTGCATCCCACAACTCCTTTGCACTGTTACAGTGTAACAACCCATCATATATATCATTGGGTAGAGCCATGGCCACAATACTGAAGGCCTTGGCATCTAACTCAATTTTCTGAAAATCCTGGTCGGAGTAGTTTTCAAGTTTCTTAGGCTCTTGAACCTTTGGATCTTTAGTACTCGGAACCATCGGAACATGTGGTCTGAAGGTAACCGACTTCCAACATCCAATGTTTTGTTGAGCTAGAACATGGCTCATCCGACGTTGCCAGATATTGTATTCAGATCTAACAAGCATCGGAGGCTTATTGTTCGTGCCAGTGTTGTGTGGATCGTGATTGATTGAAGCCATTCCCTGATTGTTTCAAAAACAAAGTCTGTTTAAAAATGGTTGAAATGAAAATAAACTATTACTCTATTTTCAATCTGACAAACAAACGATATCAATAATTTGTGAGCTGATCTGTTTATATTAAATTGATTGGTTAGATCAAATTTAATTGACCAAGCTCTGATACCAATTGTTAGGATCTGAGTTTGATTGTTTTGATTCTTTAAGTAATAAGAACAGTGAAAGAAGTGAATTATAAATGCAAAGTGCAGCGGAATGATAAACTATAAATCAAAACAAGAGAATAAATGTTTTTCAATCGAATGCTTTCATAATATCAAATGATTACATCAATTGTACAAGTACTCCCCCTCAGCCTGATCACTCTGTGATTGTTTGTCTAAGAGAATGTTTTGAGTGATGAATAGAACAGTACAAGCACTGTTCTATTTATAGACAAATCTAAACCTCTGATGACCTAGGCTGATGTCACCTAAGACAGTGACCTCTAACAGAATAACAAACATAAAACATCTGTTGAAACAAACAACTGTTACGTTGGAAAACTCTGAAAGCCAAGCAGATGATAGGAAAACTCTGATGGTCTTGAATTATCTGTTGGAACCTAAGTGTTGTTGGCTCCAACAGACCTTTAGTCTTCAGTACATTGATTCAGCAGTTGTTCTTCATCAGACCTTTGGTCAGCCGTTGTTCTCTAGCAGTTGTTATCTATCAGACCTTTGTAGCAGCAGTTGTTAGGGTACAGCAGATGTTAGGGTCAACAGTCTTTTGGGAGAAGTAACTTGCAAATGTTGTTATTATTAAGGATCAATTGAGTAGTATATTTTGGCTTTCCAATCATCTGTTCTTCTCCAGGTCAGCAGACCCAACAGTCTTGGTTTGCCATGATCCTAAAAATCAATGAACACACGTTCGTGTCAGTAATGGTGTGGTGTACTTAGTGTAACTACTAACGTGCAAAGTACCTAACTGTCATGGAACTTGCGTAGCGCGTAGGGATAGACGTAGTGTTTCTTTCTTTGGCAAACATTTCGAAATCAATTTTTGTTTAGATTATAGTTTGATTCGAAAGAATTTTAGTTCGCTATAACCTCGTGCTCTGATACCAATTTGACACACCTCACCAAAGTGAAAACGCGAGGTGCGACTTCGAAAGATTTCCAAGCACAAAAGGTTACACGAGCATTAATTAAAACAAAGTGGGAACTTTCATTAAACAACCAAATCCGTTCAACATTAGTTAATTGTTTAATACTAAAACCATTGTATGTAAATATCTAAAATTATTATGAGAACACAATGGTCCAAAAGAAGGTATCCCACAAATGCTCGCACGCGACCCCTGCAAGTTCCATTGTCCATGCTAATTTCCTGAAAAAACATGCATGTAAAATATATAGGTCAACGCAAAGTTGGTGAGTTAACGGGTTTTCTATTTGATGGACATGTAATCCAAAACCGACTAAATCATTACCTAGCTAGGGAAATAATCAATATGTGATCTGACATGAGCCCATAACCAAACCTTGACATATTGTGCCTCGCCCATTGTACACTAAAGACAATGAAATAATGTGAAATACAAGCACTCTTTTGATATCTGTCATCCGGTCAGAGCGACTGGCCAAGAGTGGGGGTGTCAACCCAATAGATCTATCCCGGTGTTTCGTGGCTAAGTCCATAGCTAATGGTTATGGTATAATGTATGAAACGAGGGCTTAATGGATCCTGAACCTTGATGTCTCATGTTCACATAATAGTCATGAATTTGTAACTGAAAACTGTACGCATGTTTTTCCCCCAGAAAAATGTAAAAACAATAGAAAGGGGCCGTGAATACTCACTTGATGTCTGGATGCTAAAATGAACTGAATCTGATGTAGTGTGTCTGGTCTAGGAACCCTAAATGCAATTAAAAGCAACTTAACTCTATGTTTGGCTCTAACTACCATGCAACTGTTCACCCGATGGTAACACCTATGAACTAGGGTCTTCTGTACCACTATTCACATGTGTCACACACTGTATGTGTCAGAAAATGTTCGTTTGTTGTTTAGGTGACTTGGTTTAGTCTGTTTTTGATTAAAACAAGTACTTGGCCTAAATGTTAACAAGTGTTTGGTATGTTACTTTTATGTAAGCCTAGGGTGGCATATGGACACATTTTTGTAAAATCTTGTATAAAAACAATTGATTTAGGTGTTTTGCCTTTGTAGATACTCGCATAACATATGTTTTTACGAAAATTCTTGTGTTAAGCTTGTTAACACATGTTTTTATGGTCTTGAACACATGTTTATAAAACAAGTCTTGGCATAACTCTTAAAACTAAGCAAGATTGGGTTATCTTGTGGTCGGCTTCGGCCCTATACACACACGCATACATTCGTATGTATATGTAGGTGTATACATTTGTCCATATATGTGTCCTAAGGTGGATGTAATCGTGTGTGTGTGTGTATATATATATAGCTTTAAGTGGAAACAATGAACTTTTAATATATAACTTAAGTGTTTAAGTTGATTTTTCTTGACAACTAGTGACTTGGTGATGTGTTCGAGTGTGTGTAGGTTCGGGTGATCACTACATGTAGCCGAAAGACGTACAAAGAAAGGAAAATGGTTCGGTTATGATATCTTGAGTGTATAGCCGAGAATAATAAAGAAAATAAGCTATCTTCCTTCCAAAATGACTCCTAGAGGCTTGCTTGTGGCTTGGAGCTCCTAATTGGTGGTGATAGCTGATCGAAACAAGCTTCTTAGGTGGTTTAACCTTCGGCCGATGGGTACAAGAGGAAAAGAGGAGAGTTTTCAAGTGTTAGAGTAACTTGTGGTTGATGTGTGAAATATGTAGTAAATAAATCGGTCAAGTTTTAAAAATGGAAATACCTGCAAAACCACACACTAACGGCAAGTGTACAGGTCGCAGTGTAGCAGAGCAAGTAAGTCCTGAATATCGAATCGTGGACACAATATGGCGACTCTCGGTACTAAACCACTGTCGACTCCTAGCCTACTAATTTGGATTTTTGAGAATTAATTTTAAACTAAATGCAAATAAAATAAAAGCAATAAAATAAATAACATAGAGACGAAAACAGGAAACTAAGGACACTAGATCGAACTCAGATAATGTGGAAGGAAACTACCTAGGTCTAGAATCATACCCACAGACTCACAACTCTCGGAATCGAATAATGGATTGGCTACCAGGTTTTCAAAAGATACGCCCGATAACATCTCTCAGAAAATCATAAGGGACGTGTAAATCACTGGTTACTAGTTCGGATCACCTCCCGGTCTCACCTCACTAGGGAATGCTAAGGTACTCGAAAGACTCGCTCACCTCCTAGTCTCGCTAGTCACAACACACCCAAAAATGTGAAGGAGTAATCTAACTGGCTTGGAAATAATTCGGAATTACAAGAATCTAAAGACATACTAGGCAAGGATCACCTCCCGGTCTCACCTCTACCCGATACCTAAAGATCTAGACAACCCAACACCCTATCACCTCCCGGTCTCAAGGAATGGCAGAATACCTAAGTCCTCTAAATTCTCAATTCAAATTCCTATGGAATTAGATGTCAAAAACCATTAACTAGTTACAAGCACAAAGCAGGTAACCTAACATGCATCTATAACTGAAAGACATTCAACAAGACACATGTGGAACTATCAAAGATCATAAATAAGACTTAAATACGCATACGCATCATAACCAAACACAATTAAATCTTTACCAAAGCATAAGCCACTTATATAATTAAACGAATCCGAAAGTTATAAAAATGCTAAGTATTCATCATACCGACTTAGGTAGCCTAAAAAGTTTAGCTATTCATAACAACGGAACAAGATAAAAACAAAGGTTCAAAAATATGCAAAGTCATGGTAATAATATTTATAAACACAAAGTAAATAAATATAAACCTAAAACTTGCAGTGCACGAATCCGTAGCTTGAATCTTAAGCCTGGGCCTTCCTTCCCTTCGGTCGACCTCTTTTTGCTTTTCTTCAAAATAATCTGCTGCTGTCGAAAAGTTCTTCTCCGCGGCGCTGTGTTCCTTTTTATTTTCGATAATAATCCCCCCTTCGATAATAATCTCTTCTCCAATATATATGTGTCGTCCAATCCCTTTCTAATAATGAAGTGTATTAGTCCACCACAAAAATTGTTGGTAGTTTGTACTTGGGCCACGAGCCCAAGTTTACAATTCTTTTTTTCTCTATTATTATTATTATTAGTATACTCCAAGATCGCATCTCGGGTGTTCTTGGCTCGACCAAAATTACTCGTTTACGCTCCAACGTCCAAGAACGCCTGCTCTAAAGTGTTGGTGTCTCGATTAAAATTCTTTCTTTTTAAGCCCATTTTCTCCAAACACCTATAAAACAATAAAATACATAAATACATAAATACATAATAAAAACGACACGAAATGACTAAAAACTTGACCAAATAATATACAAAATACATAGGAAATTAGGTGTGTTTTGCAACACATCAGTGGTGTTATGGTGAGATCACAAAACCTCTAATGGCCTCTGTATATAGCCGATTGGTGGGAGGGTTGCCAAGAGCTCATTGGTGAACATTTGAGGAAGGTTAACCTTTACTTTCTTAGAGTGCATCCCACTAGAAGCCTTGTAAGTGAAAGAAGTTGACTTGGTGTTTTTGGTGGGTTGTGTAGGGGGTTTCGGCCGCAACATTGCATGGGGAAGGGCCATTCTTTTTTTGGCAAGGTTAACAATAATATCATGCTCATGTATTTTATGTTGTGCTATTCTAGTATAAAGGGTTGACTATTGTTATAGATTGTTATGAGCACACTCCTTTAGGAACTCTTGGGGGCCGAAAATAATAAGACAAAGGGAGGTTTTGTGGCTTGTCAACTTGGATTGGAGATTGGGAGGGTTTATGTTGTTTCCATGTTGGTATAAGGGTTCAAGATTAGTAGCTTGGAAGGATAAGACTGGTGACTTGGTTGTGAATGTAAATCTGTAGTGTATATATATATATACACATGTGGGCAATGAGAGTTGTTTCTACCAAGGCTACATTCACATGCTTCTAATTGATCTTGGAACTTGAAATGTGGGTGTTAGGGCAGTCATCCAAGCATGGTTTTGTGTGGTAAGTTGAGTGTATAGTGTCATGGATGCCATATTAGTGTAATGCATTGGGAATGAGAGATCATGGTGAGTGTGGGAAAGTTATGTGAACTTGTGTGTAAGTGTATGCGATCGTGTATATATGTATGGAGAGATATTTGTCACTTTCCAAGCATGTGTTGGTGTATGTGTATATATGTATTGTCGTGTGTATGTATGTATGTATGTATGTATGTATGTATGTATGTATGTATGTATGTGTGAGTGAGAATGTATTTGTTTTGATCCACATGTTCATGTAAGTCTAGATAGATCTAGTTCAAGGTTACAAGTGGATGTATTGTTCGTACATGTACTAGTTTACTAAAATACATGTTGGTAACCTCTTTGTTCATGAGCATTGTTTGATTTTGTCCTTGTCGGGGTAACAAGTGGGAATTCTTGTTCAATTGCATGGATTTCTTATAGTCTAGCTTGAATTGTTGAACTAACTAGTGGGTCTACTGTCTAGACTATATGCCTTGAGATTAACCCATTGGAACCGTGTATGTGATACCCCGCAATTTCAGGTTCTCACTTTAACTAAACTCTAGTTACGTTCCTTGCATTATACTTAACTAGGGTTAGCTAGATAGGACACACGTTACATAGTTGTAAGTTAATAACTGCATAAGGTGGTAATTCGAGGAATTACCAGACTGTATACATGATTAGTGAACCTCGGACGTTGGTGAATAATGAAGTATAATAATAGTGAGTTAACTGATTTGGATTGATTGCGATTATGTGCCTCTGTGATATTCGGTGAAACTATGTGCAAACCATATGTGATTATGTGAACTTAAACCGAATACGTTAATAAAAATCGTTAAAGGTGGACCATTAGGATGATTGGGGTCTTAACACATGGGGTTACACTTATTACGGTCCGAAATAGCGAAAACGTCAAAGGAAAACACGTGGGGTGACGAAACGGGCCACCCACGCGAGCCAAGGCCTTGTGAGCGGCCGCTCACAGGGACCGAGCGGCTACGCGCGGGTGACTGACGCCACTAAACCGACTTAGTCACCTATTTAAGCAACCCTAAGCCTCTTGTATCACCTAAACTCAAACCCTAATCGCCCCTACTGCCCTACCTATCAAATATTAACCCCAAACCACCTGCTAAGGCGCAAGAACAACGATTGGGAAGCTTTAAGAGCATTCGGTTGGTTGTTTCGAAGAGCTTGTGGTATAATTCTTAACCTACTATGTTTTAATCTTATTATTATGTTATTAAAACCCTATAACTAAGTTTGTCCAGGTCTGAGACCTTTTTATAAATATTTAAACTTGAAGTTTTTGAAGATTTAACGAGTTAAACATGATGATAGGCGATTAGTGATATAATAGATTACTTGTTGCGCAAGTTGTTGATATGTTGATCATTAGGTTTATGATTCTTGCATGTATTATGATAGGTTCTGATCTTAATAGGTCTTAGGAATGTTTTGTAATGATTGTTGATGATTGTTGATCGATTATACGCACACATGAGTCGTTTAAATAAAGCTTTATGCATGATTAAAATCTGGACAGAATGTTTTGGTTAACTTGTAGGGTCTGTTACGTGGCATTAACATGACGGTTTTGATGTTTTCTTTGCATAGTTAAATCACATCTGGTCTTAGCTTTTCATAATGGGTAAAATCGAGTGATTTGGACGTCGTTTGAATCGTTTTTGGAATTTTCTTTGAAAATAGGTCATATCAGAATTCTGGGTTAACAAACTGAGTCGACTTTAAACCGTCATAACTCAAGTTTTATAAAGAATTAAGTTATGAAATTTTTATAGAAGACTAAAGTGGGAAAAGTTTGGCTTTTCCAAGTGGATTCATCCCGTTTTGGATGAATACACAGTTTTTGGGAATTTTTCTACTAAACTGACCTGTTATGAAAGTTTTCTGAAGATAGCTGTGTTGAACGAATTTTAATAATTTTTGTGTTTGGTTTTGAGACAAAACAAAAATATGGGTTTTTAAACGAGTCCTAAAGAATATTCAGTAAACATTTGGGAGTTTAACTCATTGATTTAGTATTTTAAATAAATTAGTTTTGGTGACGCACAATCTGTCCTAATAACGCAGATTGTGTATTATGTGTTTACATGACTAATTGAGGTCCTATGCGTTATGTGTTTGATATGTATTTGAATGGGCACTTGTATTTGACGCATATGGAATGTAAAACTAAATGTAACAAACATATTCACCAACGGGTCCGTAGGGTTTACTTATGCATGTAGAATTACTAGGTGTCACCTACACACTTTTGAACATTTAAACGTCTTGGACAAACGGGTTATATGGTGTAAAGGTATTACACATATACTTACTTAGTGACAGTTATACTAGGGAGTCGGTAGTGCACCCTACTTGGAGTTTGGATTTATTTGCTTGCATACTAAGGTGAGTTTCACTACTTTTTCTCAAAAGCATGCGTCTCGGGTGGAGACAACTTTGGTAAACGTTTTCTAGTCCGGTTTGGGACTACTCAGGTTTGACTCCTTGTGTGGGTCGGGTTTATGATTCCTTGTGTGGACTGGGTTTTTGATCAATTTAAAACTTATTGGTCATTTGTGAACTAAACACTCTATCATTTGGAAAGTCCTTGCATATTATTGGGTTAATCGCTGGAGACGAACGGGGTATTAGTTGATAGCGCTATTAGGTTGTGCAGCAACCTCATGCCTGAGGTGCTTGAGGCACGGGCATAAACTTCTGACCACATTTGAGAACTGGTATTGATAGACACCAGTTATTGAGGCAAATTATTATGTTACTGAAGGTGTCCCAATAATTCTGTTTAGTTGCAATGAGTGGGTTAGCTACCACTGACACGCTTAAACTGATAACTCTTGAACATTTTGGTCTGTAGGACCTACGCTTTTAGTTGGTTACGTGATTTTGGGAACCAGCGCATTTATATACTTATTTGCTTTATTTTGTGAACTCACAGACTTTATGTTGATACACATTAGCATGCTTTTGCAGGTAACTAGGTATGGAGCACGATTAGGACATGCATCATGATATGGCATGGGACGATAAACATTTAAACTGTTTTTAATATTTAACTATTTATTTCTGGTTTTGGGCGTGGTGTTTTCCACACACTTTATTTAACTATTTTATTTAATCGCCTCCGCTATACTAAATTTTGTCTGGTTAAAACTTTTCAACTTGGTTTTACAAAAAAAAAACGAACTAAATGGATTGGGCATTTAGAGTCGTTCATGTGACTTATGGCTATGGGATCCTGGTTTGTCATGCGCCTCGCGGTATAAACCCCGCTCATCGTAACTACTCTTCTTATCGTCCTCTTGGGAGTTCGCAAAATACATCTTTGAACCCGTATGAACAACCAGCTCAGGCAGGGAATCCGGATGAGAATACCAATCGCTGGGTGTGGTTCACAGACATGCTGCACTCGTGGGTTGTAGGGTACGGAGTGCCAGCTCAGGTCCCTCCCATTATTGACTCATTGGAGAGGTCTTTGGCAGGGATGTTTAGGCACGTGCATACAGAGCTAGAGAATGCCTATAATGATGTAAGGCAATTTCAGTCTTGGAGGCAGAATGCCAATAGGGCTATTAAACGCATGGAAAGAGAAATCGACCACTTGTTTGGTGAATTGGAAAGGGTTAATAAGGAAGCTGCAGAGGATAAACATGAGAGGTCGATTGCTATTCAGGAGACAGTACTGTTAAGGGAGGAGTTGACCCTGGTCCGTAACAAGCTTGAGGAAGCTCTAGCTCAAAATGGTGTTGAACCAGAGGAGGACCCAGAGGAGGATGCACAGGAGGATCTAGAAGAGGATCCCAAGGAAGAGCCTGCAGTAGGAGGATTTGATGCTTTCGGGGCAGCGATGGATGCGGCGCTCGAGGAAGAGTTTGAGCCTGAGGAGGAGGAGCCACTGGAGATAGAGATTGAGGATGAGAGCGAGGATAAGGGCTCATGTATCTCCATGGATCGCGGGGATGATTGATTACTTTTTATCTTCTTGTTATCTTAGTAATCCATATACATTCTTATTACGACTTCTGTTTTTATCGTTGTAAGACTTGAGGATTGTTTATCTTATGATTGGATTCTTATTTACTACCATTAATTGATTCCTTTATTCTATTCTCGCGCATGTTATTTATATTCTAGTTTACTTGTACTATGTGAACGATTGAATGTGGGACATATTATTGTTTTCTCATGAGTATAGTGTAAATGTAGAATTACTATGGCGGGAAGAGGACACGGGAGAGGCAACATCAACATGACTCAAGCGGAGTTGAATGCACTTATCAACGACAGGGTGGTGGAAGCCCTCGCAGCTTTTCAAGCTGGTAACTCTATCTCGCTCTAAACTTTCCTCTAGACACCAACGATACACACTTTTATTCATTCGTGGTTTCTTCGCTTTTTGTAACTCAGGACAACCTGGGCATCACCCTCCAGTCTGCACCTACAAGTCTTTCATGGACTGCAAGCCATAGAACTTTGGAGGATCTGAAGGGGCTGTCGGGCTACTGAGGTGGTTTGAAAAACTGGAATCTTGCTTCGCTCTGTGTAATTGTCCACCAGCTGATAGGGTGAAATATGCCACTGCTACTCTCGAAAATTTGGCATTATCATGGTGGAACTCTCAAGTGCAGATGCTAGGTGTGGAAGTGGCTAACGCAACACCTTGGGCGGATTTCAAGGAACTGATGAAGGAGGAGTACTGTCCTCGAGATGAAATCCAAAAGTTATAGACTTAGTATCTCAATTTGAAGATGGTGGAATCGGAGATTGAGAAATATACCACCAGATCGCATGAACTGGCGACGATGTGCCCAAATTACTCCAATCCGCCCTACAAGAGAATCAAGTTATACATCAAGGGCTTGGTGCCCCAAATCAAGAGCATGGTTACTGCTGCTAACCTCAACACCATCCAGTAAGTTATTCGTATGGCCCATCAGCTGACTGATCAGAAGGTGGAAGAGGGATTGTTACCTCCTCATGGTGCTTCATCTTCTGGTACTAATGATAACAAGAGGAAGTGGGAGAATGCATCTGGCAAACCCCCCAGGGAATGGCAGTCAGCAGCAGCAGCAGAATAAGAGGCATGACAACCATGGCAGTAGTAATAACCGCAACAACTCTTAGGGAGGTTATGAGGGGAACCAACCTAAGTGCAGCAGGTGCAATAGGTATCACACTGGGACGTGTGGCAGTGTTAAGTGTGATCGATGTGGCAAGATGGGTCATAAGCAAAGGGACTGCAGGGTGTATATCCCGGGATATCCTCCGGCTGCACAGCAGGGGCAACAGCAGAGTGGTGGTAAAGGTTGTTATCAGTGTGGAAGTGAGAATCATTTCAAGAGGAACTGTCCACAGCTGAATAGTAATGGTAATGGCAACAACATGGGTAACAACAACAACAACGGTGGTGGTAACAGGACGGGAAACAACAACACCACTAATGCTGGAAACAACAACAACAATGGGAACAACAACAATGGGGTTCGTGGGAGAGCATTCGTGATTGGCTCTGGGGAGGCTAGGACTGATAATAACGTCGTGACGGGTATGTGCTCCTTGAACGATACTCTTGCTTCTATTTTGTATGATACTGGTGCGGACTATAGTTTTGTGTCATCAAAACTTAGTAAACAATTAGGGATGATCCCTACTCTTCTTGATATCCCATACTCTATTGAATTGGCTAATGGGAAGCCTGTCGAGGTAACCCATATACATCGTGACTGTAAGCTCGAGTTGAATGGGCAATTGTTTGCCATCAACCTCTTACCTATCACCCTAGGTAGCTTTGACCTCGTGGTTGGCATGGACTGGTTGTCCAAGCAGCATGCTGAAATTCTCTGTCGGGAAAAGATTGTTCGTATTCCTCTCCCGAGTGGAGAACTTTTATCTATACAGGGTGATCGAGGTGGTGCCATGGTGGGCATCATCTCCTATTTGAAGGCCCAGAAGTGTATTCGTAAGGGTTGTCCAGCCATTTTGGCTAACATATCTGACACTTGAGCTGAAACTAAAACCAAGATTGAGGACATCCCAGTAGTCCAAGATTTTCCAAATGTCTTCCCAGAGGAATTACCTGGACTTCCACCTGTTCGTCAAGTGGAGTTCCAAATTGATCTTGCGCCTGGAGCAGCTCCAGTTGCACGCGCACCATACCGCCTAGTACCAGGCGAACTTCAAGAACTATCTACCCAACTCCAAGAGCTATTGGATAGGGGTTTCATTAGACCTAGTTCTTCGCCATGGGGAGCTCCAGTTCTGTTTGTTAAGAAGAAGGACGGGAGTTTCCGCATGTGCATTGATTATCGGGAGTTGAACAAAGTGACGGTTAAGAACCGTTACCCTTTGCCTCGTATTGATGATTTGTTCTACCAACTGCAAGGGTCGAGTTTCTACTCTAAGATTGACTTGAGGTAAGGATACCATCAGCTGAGAGTCCAAGAGGAGGATGTGGCAAAGACAGCCTTTCGAACTCGTTATGGACATTATGAGTTTTTGGTGATGCCATTTGGGCTAACTAATGCACCGGCTGTATTCATGGATCTAATGAACCGTGTGTGCAAGCTCTATTTGGACAAATTCGTCATGGTGTTCATAGATGACATACTGATTTATTCCAAGAGCACGGAAGAGCACGAGCAACACCTGCAGCTGATCTTGGAACTATTGAGAAATGAGCAGTTGTATGCAAAATTCTCTAAATGTGACTTTTGGATTCGAGAAGTCCAATTTCTTGGACATGTGGTTAACGAGGCAGGAATACATGTTGATCCCGCCAAGATTGATGCTATTAAAAAGTGGGAGGCTCCTAAGACTCCTACTGAGGTGCGCCAGTTTCTTGGTCTCACGGGATACTATCGCAGATTCATTGAGGGATTCTCTAAGATCGCTCAACCTCTCACCGACTTGACACAGAAGGGTATTACTTACAAGTGGGGAGATGCCCAAGAATCTGCTTTTCAGTTACTGAAGTTAAAACTTTGCAGTGCACCTATACTATCATTACCTGAGGGTACAGAGGACTTCGTAGTGTACTGTGATGCGTCTATCCAAGGGTTAGGGTGTGTGCTGATGCAGCGTGATAAGGAAATCGCGTATGCCTCACGTCAATTAAAGGTTCATGAGAAGAACTACACCACCCATGACTTGGAACTAGGAGCAGTGGTTTTTGCTCTAAAGATCTGGAGGCATTATCTCTATGGGACGAAGTGTACGATCTTCACTGACCACAAGAGCCTCCAACACATATTTGATCAAAAGGAACTGAACATGCGACAACGTCGATGGGTCGAGCTTCTGAATGATTACGACCGTGCCATCAAGTACCACCCAGGGAAAGCTAACGTAGTAGCTGATGCCCTCAGTCGGAAGGAAACGAAACCTAAATGGGTGCGAGCCTTACAACTTACCATTCATTCTAATCTTCCTGATAAGATACGTGAAGCCCAGGGCGAGGCCTTGAAAGGAGAAAACATCGAGCTTGAAACATTACATGGTGCTGATAAGCACTTGGAACTAAAGACAGTTGGTCTTCAGTACTTTATGAATCGAGTCTGGATACCACGTTTTGGGGATCTCAGACAACTGGTGCTCGATGAAGCTCACACCTCTCGATACTCGGTACATCCTGGTTCGGACAAGATGTACCAAGATCTTAAAACTCTTTACTGGTGGCCAAACATGAAAGCGGAAATAGCCACTTATGTTAGTAAGTGCTTGACTTGTGCGAAGGTTAAGATCGAATATCAGAAACCTTTAGGCCTACTCCAGCAACCAGAAATCCCTATGTGGAAATGGGATGGGATTTCTATGGATTTTATTACAAAGCTTCCTAGAACGCCAACAGGCCATAACATGATTTGGGTTATTGTGGATCGTTTAACCAAATCGACACACTTTCTGGAAATAAAGGAAACGGACTCGCTGGAGAAACTAGCAAATCTATACATCAAGGAGGTAGTCTCTAGGCATGGGGTGCCTACTTCTATTATATCGGATCGCGATGCGCGATTCACTTCTCATTTCTGGACTACTCTCCAAAACGCTTTGGGAACTCGCTTAGATATGAGCACAGCCTATCACCCACAGACGGATGGACAGAGTGAACGTACCATCCAAACATTGGAAGATCTGTTACGAGCGTACGTGGTGAATTTTGGCAACAATTGGGATAAGCACTTGCCTTTGATTGAATTCTCTTATAACAACAGCTACCACACTTCGATACAGTGTGCGCCTTTTGAGGCACTTTATGGACGCAAGTGTAGGTCTCCCATCTGCTGGACTGAGGTTGGGGATAGCCAGCTAACAGGTCCAAAACTCGTGCACGAAACTTCTGAGAAAATAGTGCAAATCAGAAACCGGATGGCTGCTGCTCGGGATCGACAGAAAATTTACGCTGATAAGCGTAGGAAACCTTTGGAGTTCTAGGTTGGGGACAAGGTTTTGTTAAAGGTGTCACCTTGGAAGGGGGTGATACGCTTTGGGAAACGGGGAAAATTGAACCCACGATATGTCGGACTGTTCGAGATTGTCAAAAGGATTGGTCCGGTAGCTTACCAGCTAAACTTGCCTGATGAACTCAGTGGTGTGCACAATGTATTCCACGTATCAAACCTGAAGAAATGCCTATCGGATACGACACTGGTAGTGCCACTGGAGGAGATTCAGGTGGACGACCAGCTACGGTTCGTGGACGAACCAGTGGAGATTCTTGAGCAGAGCGTCAAGAAACTCAGACAAAGCACTATACCTATTGTTAAGGTACGGTGGAATTCCAGTCTAGGACCGGAATATACGTGGGAGCGCAGAGATCAGATACGGCTCAAATATCCACACCTCTTTTTTGAACCTGAACCTGTGCATAAATCGAATGCCGAACATAAAGCAGCTCGCTCAAAGTGAATTTCGGGGCGAAATTCCTTTCAACTTGGGGATGATGTGACATCCGGGAACCAAGCACACACTTTTCTAGCTGGCTTTATTGTTTACTTGCTGAATTTCGGGACGAATTTCTTTTCAACTTGGGGATGATGTGATACCTCGCAATTTCAGGTTCTCACTTTAACTAAACTCTAGTTACGTTCCTTGCATTATACTTAACTAGGGTTAGCTAGATAGGACACACGTTACATAGTTGTAAGTTAATAACTGCATAAGGTGGTAATTCGAGGAATTACCAGACTGTATACATGATTAGTGAACCTCGGACGTTGGGGAATAATGAAGTATAATAATAGTGAGTTAACTGATTTGGATTGATTGCGATTATGTGCCTCTGTGATATTCGGTGAAACTATGTGCAAACCATATGTGATTATGTGAACTTAAACCGAATACGTAAATAAAAATCGTTAAAGGTGGACCATTAGGATGATTGGGGTCTTAACACATGGGGTTACACTTATTACGGTCCGAAATAGCGAAAATGTCAAAGGAAAACACGTCAGGTGACGAAACGGGCCACCCACGCGAGCCAAGGCCCTGTGAGCTGCCGCGCGCGGGTGACTGACGCCACTAAACCTACTTAATCACCTATTTAAGCAACCCTAAGCCTCTTGTATCACCTAAACGCAAACCCTAATCGCCCCTACTGCCCTACCTACGAAATATTAACCCCAAACCACCTGCTAAGGCGCAAGAACATCGATAGGGAAGCTTTAAGAACATTCGGTTGGTTGTTTCGAAGAGCTTGTGGTATAATTCTTAACCTACTATGTTTTAATCTTATTATTATGTTATTATAACCCTATAACTAAGTTTGTCCAGGTCTGAGACCTTTTTATAAATATTAAAACTTGAAGTTTTTGAAGATTTAACGAGTTAAACATGATGATAGGCGATTAGTGATATAATAGATTACTTGTTGCGCAAGTTGTTGATATGTTGATCATTAGGGTTATGATTCTTGCATGTATTATGATAGGTTCTGATCTTAATAGGCCTTAGGAATGTTTTGTAATGATTGTTGATCGATTATACGCACACGTGAGTCGTTTAAATAAAGGTTTATGCATGATTAAAATCTGGACAGAATGTTTTGGTTAACTTGTAGGGTCTGTTACGTGGCTTTAACATGATGGTTTTGATGTTTTCTTTGCATGGTTAAATCAAATCTGGTCTTAGCTTTTCATAATGGGTAAAATCGAGTGATTTGGACGTCGTTTTTGTCATTTTTGGAATTTTCTTTGAAAATAGGTCATATCAGAATTCTGGGTTAACAAACTGAGTCGACTTTAAACCGTCATAACTCGAGTTTTATAAAGAATTAAGTTATGAAATTTTTATAGAAGATTAAAGTGGGAAAAATTTGGCTTTTCCAAGTGGATTCATTCCGTTTGGATGAATACACAATTTTTGGGAATTTTTCTACTAAACTGACCTGTTATGAAAGTTTTCTGAACATAGCTATGGTGAACGAATTTTAATAATTTTTGTGTTTGGTTTTGAGACAAAACAAAAATATGGATTGTTAAACAAATCCTAAAGAATATTTAGTAAACATTTGGAAGTTTAACTCACTGATTTGGTATTTTAAATAAGTTAGTTTTGGTGACGCACAATCTGTCCTGAAAACGCAGATTGTGTATTATGTGTTTACATGACTAATTGAGGTCCTATGTGTTATGTGTTTGATATGTATTTGAATGGGCACTTGTATTTGACGCATATGGAGTGTAAAACTAAATGTAACCAACATATTCACCAACGGGTCCATAGGGTTTACTTATGCATGTAGAATTACTAGGTGTCACCTAAACACTTTTGAACATTTAAACGTTTTGGACAAACGGGTTATATGGTGTAAAGGTAATACACATATACTTACTTAGTGACACTTATACTAGGGAGTCGGTAGTGCACCCTACTTGGAGTTTGGATTTATTTGCTTGCATACTTAGGTGAGTTTCACTACTTTTTCTCAAAAGCATGCGTCTCGGGTGGAGACAACTTTGGTAAACGTTTTCTAGTCCCGTTTGGGACTACTCAGGTTTGACTCCTTGTGTGGGTCGGGTTTACGATTCCTTGTGTGGATCGGGTTTTTGATCAGTTTAAAACTTATTGGTCTTTTGTGAACTAAACACTCTATCATTTGGAAAGTCCTTGCATATTATTGGGTTAATCGCTGGAGGCGAACGGGGTATTAGTTGATAGCGCTATTAGGTTGTGCAGCAACCTCATGCCTGAGGTGCTTGAGGCACGGGCATGAACTTCTGACCACATTTGAGAACTGGTGTTGATAGACACCAGTTATTGAGGCAAATTATTATGTTACTGAAGGTGTCCCAATAATTCTGTTTAGTTGCAATGAGTGGGTTAGCTACCCCTGACACGCTTAAACTGATAACTCTTGAACATTTTGGTCTGGAGGATCTACGCTTTTAGTTGGTTACGTGGTTTTGGGAACCAGCGCATTTATATACTCATTTGCTTTATTTTGTGAACTCACCGACTTTATGTTGATACACGTTAGCATTCTTTTGCAGGTAACTAGGTATGGAGCACGATTAGGACATGCATCATGATATGTCACGGGACGATAAACATTTAAACTGTTTTTAATATTTAACTATTTATTTCTTGTTTTGGGGGCGGTGTTTTGCGCATACTTTATTTAACTGTTTTATTTATTCGCTTTCGCTATACTAAATTTTGTCTGGATAAACTTTTCAACTTGGTTTTACAAAAAAAAAAAAAAAAAACGAACTAAATGGATTGGGCATTTAGAGTCGTTCATGTGACTTATGGCTATGGGATCCTAGTTTGTCATGTGCCTCGCGGTTTAAACCCCGCAGTGGAAATTTGAGCGTGTGACACTGTATAGCCCCAACTATGATGCAAATGTTAGCAGGTAAAGCAATGCACACAGTTAACATGTAGCTAGATGTACGGATATGACCAGTGATTTCGACAGGTGTCACACAGCTCAAGCAAGCCATAGAATATGCTGTAAAATCCGACAAACTCGGACATTTCCTGAAAAATGTTGAGCGCAAGCAAAACGAGGGGCCACCCCAGAAGAGAAGAAAAAATATAAGCATGATGATTCACAGCGACAGGCGCAGGCATCAAAAGTGCAAAACTGAACAAAGCACAAAGTGGAGGGAGCAGCAAGTATGTTTCCCAATAGTTAAGGGCGGACCCTTATCCACTCGCGCCATAGTCTTCACAGCTATCTTCGATCATTACAGGACTACACACGCATTCGTGGATACAGGAAGCAATTCCGACATCATGTATGAGCAGTGTTTCAACTTACTAGATGATGTAGACAAGCAGCGCCTGCGTCCAATCAACTCTCCGATCATGGGATTTTCAAACGAAGTGATAACTCCGTTGGGAGAAATCTCTTTCCGCCTCACTCTAGGAGAAAAAGCCCACTCAAGAACAAAAGTCAAAATATGACATCATCTTGGGGCGCAAATCTATGGCAGCTTATAACATGGTTCCTTCCACAGTCCACGGTGCCATCGGTTTCCCCACCCCACGGTGGCAATTGTATGGGCCAACAGGGAATGTGCCATGACGGAGGAGCCCCACCCAGCAAAGATGCTGAAAGCAACCCCGCGCACAGAGCCAGAGAAATGGATTCTCAATCTAAAGTTCCCAAAGCAAACAATCCCACTGGGACCAGCTATCTCTGAGAACATTCGGGACCACCTCAAGCAACTGCTTCGAAAGAAAATGGATGTTTTCGCGTGGCAACCGGCATACATGGGGGGAGTCTCGCGAGAACTAGCCCAACACAAGCTCAACACTTACCGCTCAGTCGAGCCTATTGCGCAAAAGCGCAAAAGCATGGGCGTAGAAAAAACGAAAGCGATGAATGAGCAAGTGGATGAGTTATTGAAAGCAGGGATCCTAAGCGAAACAAGATACCAGACCTGGGTCGCAAACCCAGTCATGGTTACAAAGAGCAATGGTGGCTGGAGAATTTGTGTGGATCACACTGTCTGAACAAGGCATGTCCGAAAGACTGTTACCCCCTCCTGGAGATCGTCCTCAAGATCAACTCCCTAGCGCCCTATAGATTCAAGTGTTTCCTAGATGCCTATAAAGGCTATCACCAGATCCAAATGGCGCTGGAGGACGAGGATATAACAACTTTCAGAATGAACAGGGGAGTTTTCTGTTACACCAAGATGCCCTTCAGCCTTAAGAATGCAGGTGCCAGATACCAACCATTGATGGATCGCACCTTCGCGCAACAGATCGGAAAGAATCTAGAGGTGTATGTGGATGACCTGGTTATTAAAAGCCGAGAAAAAAACTAAATGCTGAAGGACATCAAATAAACTTTTAAGCACCTGAGAGAGATTAACATGAAGCTCAACCCGAGCAAATGCACGTTTGGTATGGAAGAAGGAAAATTCTTAGGGGTGGTTGTCACCAAAGATGGGTTCCGCCCAAACCCTAAAAAAATCCAAGCTATTGCGCAGATGTCCTCTCCTTCCACGCTGAAAGAGGTGCAAACCCTGAATGGATGCTTGGTGCAATCAACTGTTTCCTGTCACACCACGCAAGCAAATCAATCCCATTTATTGAGACTCTAAAGAGCTGCCTAAAGAAGAACCAATTCAAGTGGACCGCGGAAGTGGAAAAAGCATTTCAAGACATGAAAACATGCCTGATGGACTTACCGACACTTACTGCCCCACTCCCCAAAGAACCAGTAAAATGTATTTCTGCGTAATGGAGAAGGCAGTAAGCGCGGTACTGATGGTTAACTGAAAGTTGGTGCAAACCCCAATCTATTACATCAGTAGAGTCCTAACAGATGCAGAAACAAGGTACTCGACTATGGAAAAGCTGGTCTTGGCACTCGTCCATGCCTCGCGCCGACTGTTCAGGTACTTCTAAGGCCACCCAATCAATGTGCTGAACGACTACAGGTTAAACAATGTGCTATCAAATGTGGAGCTATCAGACAGGTTGGCAAATTGGGCCATTGAGGTAGGCTAACACACTATATTTTACAAATCCCGCCCAGCCATCAAAGGCCAAGTCCTAGCGGATTTCATAGCCGAAGTACCACAACAAAAAATTGAAGAATACAAAGCAGAGCAAGAAGCACAACCAACACGTGATGAGAAAGCCATTTGGGATCTTTATACCGATGGAGATTCGAACGAAGACGGCGCAGGAGCTGGCCTGCGGATCGTAAGTCCAAATGGCGCAGAGTTTACATACGCAATCCGGCGAGATTTCAAGACAACAAACAATAAAGCCGAGTATGAAGCCCTTCTTGCGGGTCTATGCATGGCACAAAAGCTGGGCGCCAAGCACGTCGTCACGCATGTTGACTCCATGTTGGTTGCAGGACAAATCACAAGCAAGTGAAGCGAAAGACCCGTCAATGATCATGTATCTCCAGAGAGCCAAAGAGCTCATGGCTAACTTTGCAAGCTGCACCATCGTCCACATCAGCCGCAGTCAAAACAAGCCGGCGGATGCTCTAAGCAAAATGGCATCCTCTAGTTTTGGCCATTTAGCAAAAGAGGCCCGAGTGGAAGTCATGCAAGAGCCGTCTATTCCACCCAAGGAAGTCCATGTCATCCAAACGGGTGTTGACAGCTGGATGACACCACTTGTTTCATACCTCACAACAGGCGCACTCCCAGATAAATGCGCAGATGCAAAGAAAATACAACACAAAGCCCTCTAGTACCAAATGCAAGATGGAGTCCTGTATCAAAAATCTTATCTGGGCTCGCTCTTGAGATGTGTTGAGGCGGACGACGCACACTATCTGGTCAGGGAGATTCATGAAGGAATCTGTGGTATCCATGCAAGGCCGCGCATGGTGGTTACGAAAATCATGAATGCGGGATACTATTGGCTAGGCATGAACATGGACGCACTAAAAATCATCCGCTACTGTGATTCATGCCAGCGCCACGCGCCCAACACCATGCGCCCCAAGAATGACCTGATACTAGTAACTTCCGCTTGGCCATTTCAGAAATGGGCAATTGATATTGTGGGACCGTTTTCGATGACAACTGGCAAGAGAAAATACTTAATAGTCGCTATTGACTACTTCACAAAATGGGTAGAGGCCAAGCTGCTTACAGAAATCACGGCGAAGCAAGTGAAGAAGTTTATTTGGGAGTTTATCATTTGCCGTTTTGGCCTACACATGACGATTGTCACGGATAATGGAACCTAATTTGCGGATAAAGGGTTACTAAAGTGGTACGACGATCTCCACATTCAACCGGTATTTACCTCTATTGCGCATCCACAAGGAAATGGCCAAGTGGAACTCGCCAACCGCAGCCTGGTAGAGGGAATCAAGTCAAGACTCAACACCAAAGGAAAAGCCTGGACAGAGGAGTTGACCAATGTGCTATGGGCGAATCGCATACTCACGAAGACAAGCACATGCGAAACCCCTTTCAATTAGACGTATGGCTCGGAGGCTATGATCCCAGCAGAGATCGGCTGCCCCTCCGCCAAAGTCCTCTCCGCAAGCCGCACGAACAATGAATCAGAACTGTGCCTTAACCTAGACCTACTGGAAGAGCGTCGAGACTTGGCAGCTGTAAAAGAAGCAAATTACAAGAAACAATTGGAAAAATACTACAATGCCAAAGTCAAACTCAACGCCTTCCAGGAAGGCGAGTTTGTGTTCCGAAACAACGAGGCTAGCGGCGCAGTACTTCAAGGAAAATTGACACCCACTTGGGAAGGACCCTACCGCATTGAGGAGGTTCTTGGCAAAGGATCATACAAGCTGACAACGCTAGAGGAAAAGCCTATCCCGCGCACATAGAACGAAACGCAGCTCAGAAAATGTTATATGTGATTTACCTTTCCAATTGTAATGAAGGCTATTTTGCCAGACCGGCGAATGAATGCAATCAACTTTCCGTTTTCAAAACATTCATACTATTTTCATTCATCCATGCACTTAGATCAAGACAGCAATACCTAGCGCAGCGTAGCTCCTAAACTAGATTGCATAGTTAAAATGCAAGACCTAAACTACACATTGTATGGTTAAGATACAATGCGCAAAATGAAATTGCATAGTTAAAATGAAATCCTTAAAACTCCATTACATAGTTAAAACACAACACTTAAACTAAATTGCATATATAAAATGCAATTTTTAAACTACGCAATACATAGTTAAAATGTACCGCGCAAACTAAACGTTGCGTAGTTAAAATGCAACACTTAAACTAGATTGCATAGTTAAAATGAAATCCATAAACTAAATGTTGCATAGTTAAAATGCAGCACCTAAACTACGCATTGTATGGTTAAGATACAATGCGCAAAATAAAATTGCATAATTAAAATGCAATCCTTAACCAGAACATTGCATGATTAAGATGCAACACGCCAAATAAAATTGCATAGTTAAAATGCAATCCCTAAACTCCATTGCATTGTTAAAATGCAATGCACAAAAACTAAACACTGCATCAATAAAATGCAATTGCGAGATACACCGCATCTAAAAAAAGCAAAACCTGCTCAAACAGTTGCCACAAACTATGCCTAAACAAATTGCAACGACAATAAATACTTGGACATTTAAGCGAATCCAAGACAAACAAAAACATTGCAAAAAAGCGTGCATAGGAGCGACTAAAATAAACCACGCAATGGTCAAAATAAAGCGCCTTACAAACCAAATAAAAAGGCACAACACAAACACCAAATGTTAACATTATTTTTACAAAACAGACATAGCAAACATGAGCAGATGTGACCACTAAGTTTTGAAGTCAGAAGAGGCGTCGCTAAAGTCATTATCACCTTCTGAACCAGACAGGTCCACCTTCTCGCTATCCTCCGGATGACTACCCTCAGCTTCAGTTTCCTTCTGCGCCCGCACGGTAGAATACTTGTGCTTTGTATGCACAAGACCTTACTTCTCAAAGGATTGCTTCAATTCATAGCATGTAGGGAGATCCTTGTGACTTACAACAAACTCTACCTGCCCGAGCTCAAGGTTGTCGTACTCCACAGCTTTCTTTGCTAAGACAGCATCCAGATCTCTCTTGTGCAGGAAAAAGTCTTCAAGGGATTTGCTATCTTTGGCGTGTTGCTATCCTTCAGCGAAACCAGCCTTCCGCCCCACCAGCTTTGTAGCTGCGTTAAACCCGGCAACGACATTGCGCACCTCATCACAATTCCTAACATAGTGCGCAACCTGCAAACAAACAAGTAAAACAAGGACACAAAATAAAAACATAAAACGGAAAGGCAAGCTCAAACCAAACCTCGAGGACACAACATGTCAGCAACCACTCGCGATCCTCCTGGGCCAAGCAAGCCTCTACTTTGACATCCAACACTTCGCCATCCAAATCAGCGTTAGCTTGCTGAAGCTTGATGTTAGCCGAGTCCAACTCCGCAACCTGCACCTTTAATTTGGCTATCTCGCCATCCTTTTCCCTAAGCATGTCGCGGGTAGGGACTAAGGCATCATTACGCTGCTTCAGAAGCCCTTCAAGACGAAGTTGCTCCTTCGACACCTCGCTATAACTTATCTGAGCCGCACACTCATGGTCGGCCACAACCTCCAGCTTGCGGTTAGTCATCGCACAAGCTTCAGTCCAAGAGCTCTCCCGCTCAGACAAGTGCTTCTTGATCTTGTCCCTCTCCTCGCGGAAAGTCATAGCGTCCCATTTAGCGCGCTTCAGGGCACAACTCAACTCATCACGCTCCTTCTCGAGCAAATTCATGTAACACCCCAACTTTTGAACTTACAACGGTGTACCCTTTATTTTGGATTATAGTCTTCAATATGTTATTGCTTTGGCGAGTGGAAAGCCATTATAATTGCTTAGACCTTGATGGACTTATAACGGGAATAATTTACACCAATAGGTGGAGGATTTTATTTTGGTCAGGTCGCAAAACGAAGGGTGAGAACATAATGCTTGTAAATGGAAATGTGATGCTAAAAAAATGTGAATCGTTAGGGGGACATGGAAAACTAGAGGGTGTTTAGTGTAATTATGGTCACTTGAAACCATGAGACCATTTTGTATGATGAATGTGTATTAAAGAGGTCATTGGGGGAATTTTCTAATTATCACTTCTCTCTAAAACCCTAGTGCCGTCAATATGCTAGGAGGGCACCTCATTTTTTTTTTCGAATGAAAACAAGGACCAGGTCAACTTCATGGCTCTTTATCATTAAGCTAGCTCCAACCAAACCATTATTCATATATCTTGGAACACAATCTCGACGCCAGTGCTGGTTTGGAGTGATCGGTGATCCCAACATTCGAGGCGAGGGGCATACATCTGAGTCTTTGCTCTACATCGTGCCATCGTTTGATGATTTCGAGACCGACTCCTCCGGTTAATCACAATAACCTAGTTTACGTCCACCTACAGGTGGGTTTATGGGTATTAGTCGATGGTTATTACGGTTCCTTTTAAGGTTTTGGTGGTTTACATTGTAGTCACCTTGAGGCTCGGCTTGGGCCACCCATCAAGCACATTAGTTTAGAGATATATGTTTTAGGCGACTTTGCAGCCGATGTATGATCCGTGTATGGATTGGGATTGGTCACGGTTGGGGTAGGAGGTAGTAAACGGTCATGTCTACTTGAACACTTAATAGGGTTGTGATTAAGGTGATGATGGCTTGTAAAGGACACACATGAAGATAATGGTGGTGTTGTAAAAAAAAAGGACTTATTGTTAGTCGCACAAGTTACTATTATTGATAAAGGTGATGTTTTAATTTCCATGGATGGTGCACGTGAGGTGTGTTTGTGAAAATATTATGAATTGAAATGGTGATGCACATGGCAATGGTCATGCTCTATGGTTGGTATGATGCATAATAACTACGAAGGAAGCGTTCGTGGGTTTGAGGTCTATGGTTCCTTACACCTCGCTAGGATCATCAAATTGTTGTGAAGGAAGGGATATAATAAGGTGAGTTCTTGTGCCCACTCTTTTAGTTATTATTTTTCTAAATATTTTGGGCTGACGTGCATGCTAAACTAGTATGACTATTTTATGAATTCACAAAATATTTTTATGAGCTATAAATATTTTGTGTACGAATGAAATACATATTAACTCATACATATTATTTTGGTATGAAACGTAAGTTGGCGGAATGCGCCTAATGTGTTATTATATGGCTTGAGATATATGTGTTATTATATATTTAGACGGTTGTCTTGATTAAAACGTGGCTTAAGATTTTATTTAATAAGCGGAATGCGCTTAATGTCTTGGCCACGTATTTAAAACCTTGCTTGTTAGAACGGGACTTGCCTAGAGTTATACTTGTTAGGTTAAATGTGTTAATACATATAAACTGTGTATGACGGTTACCCGGTATTATAAATTGAGTTACGATACTCTTACAGTACGTCTGCTCTGATTTATAGTTATGGTTTGAGTCTTAGTAGGCGATATGTGCTTATGTAGACTTATTGTAGTTTTGTGACAAGTAGGCGAAATGCGCTTATTGTAGAATTAAGATAAAGTCATATGTTAAGTAGGCGGATTGCGCTTATTCTAGACTTTACATTTTTGCTTAGGGAACAAATTGGCGGTTTGCGCTTATTGTTAACTCTGAGGTTGAGGTATTTTGTTAATTCTTAAATTAACAAACTACTTGTTTATATAAATTTATAAAACTTGAACTCACTCAGCGTAGCTGACTTTTGCATACACGTTAGATTGATTTCAGGTATTTGAAGAAGAAAAGGGATGCCTTGGCATGCTGCGGGACTACTCAGAGTCGGTTGACATTTCGGATAAGAAGAGACTACTTTATTGCTAGAAAACTCTTTTCTAAACTTATTGTTTTTGTTTTACAAATATGCTTTGACTCATTGTGGGGAATTTCATGTTTGAATAATTTAAACATTTACTTTCCGCTGCGTGTTTTCTGATAATAAAATAAGACTTCTTAAGTATTAATTATGGTTTTAGTATTTGAATGCCAACTGTTTGACCCGTCGGATTTGAGGGTCTTACAAGTTGGTATCAGAGCAATGGTTCGAGGGATTCAAGCAGTTTGTGCTCGAACTCGAATCTGGTATGGGACCAAAGTGTTACTAAGAAATGTCAACTGCTGGGTAGCTGCACGCCAAGAGGTAATCCTTATTTTTTTGACGTATGTCTATATAAATATATATATATATATATATGTGTGTGTGTATGTATATATTTACACTTCATTGGATGCTTAATAGCATGAAGTCATAAACGGGCGGTTAGTGCCTTTACATTTTGATGTAGTATGGGAAGTTTATTATGTATTGCGTAATGCATGACACATAGGTTGGGATGCTTCTCATTGAACACTTAGATACATAAAGTGTTAGAAGGAAACCCAATAACTATATTTGTTTTAAGTATGTTATGGTGGCTCTTATTGAGTGCTTAATTTTAATAATTCATAGGGGGTGTATGCTCTTGTGTTTTGAGGTAGGGTAGAATTCCCTTCTTCGTTTTTTTTATTGCAAACCTTTAAGGTTTAATAGCTAAATACTATGTGTATTTGTGTTAATGTGTAGGCAGAATTGTTAATGTGGTCGTAACTTGTTGTGTTTAGGGTGACTAAAGTAAAGTAAAGTAAAGTAAACCGCTAATCACACTTGATCAACGTTATTAGAAGTTTACCCTTACTTTACACATCCTGAATATGTCTTGTGACGGATCATGTGACAGTTTTGTCGTGAATGTTTTGTATGGGTTGTGTCTATCACCTTTTGTATTAGGTTAGATAAGATCCCAAGGATACTAGACATTTAATCGGGGACAAGGTTGCAGTAAGAAATTCACTCCTTGTGACCAAGGCTGTAGATAATTGTCGGATCGAGTTATCGGGCCATAGTCTTCCTATTCTCTTGTACTTAATGTCATGGGCTGCTTTGATGTTATTCTTGGGATGGACTGGCTGGCTACCGTGGATGCTCACTTTGTGTGTGGGCAGAGACTCATACGACTTACAACTCCTGATGGAAATTGTATTACTGTTCATGGGCATGATGATTGCTCATTAACAGGTTATTTCTATGCTAAAGGTGGGGAAAATGTTTCAATGTTGGTGCAAGGCGTACCTGGCGCAGGTCTTGGATGTGGGGGCTGATATCCCTAAGCTAGGGGATGTCCCCGTAGTGCGGGATTACTCGGATGTATTTCATGAGGATTTGACGGGATCGCCATCGGACCGCGAGGTTGAGTTCCAAATAGACCTCGTGCCAGAAGCTAAACCTGTAGCCAGAGACCTTACCTCCTAGCCACTGCGTAAATGAAAGAACTCTCATCTCCGTTGGAGGAATTGCTCGAGAAAGGGTTCATTAGACCGAGTATCCCACCATGGGGTGCGCCAGTTTTAATTATAAAAAGAAAGATGGTAGTATGCGGATGTGTATCACTTGATGGTGAAGAATAGATATCCTTTACAAAGAATCGACGGTTTATTTCGATCAGCTCCAAGGAGCTAGTTGGATCTCGAGAATTGATCTTAGACCGGGTTATCATCATTTGAAAATACGAGAGCAGGACACTTTCCGTACTCGTTATGGACATGCTGAGTTTTGGTTTTCTTGGCCTGACTAACATGCTACATAATTCATGGATTTGATGAACTGGGTGCATAGGCCGATGATGCTCAACTGTTTTGTGATTGTTACCAATGATGGCATGCTCATATACTACGAAAGAGAAGAAGACCATATTCCACATCGCAAGAAGGTTCTTCAAACTCTAAGGAATGAGAAGCTTTATGCTAAAATTTTCAAAGGTGCTTTCTAATTTTCATGAGGGTCAGTATTCTGGCCCATGTCATCAATTCTGTCAGTACCATGGTAGATTCCATGAAGGTGCAGGCAGTAATGAACTGGGCGATACCAAAATCATCGTCTGATATTAGTAGCTTCTTGGGTTGGCAGGTTGTTATCGGAGGTGCGTACATGATTTCTCCAAGATAGCTCACTGACTAAACTGACCAAGAATGAGGTGAGGTTTGCTTGGGACTTGGACCAAGAGAACGCGTTTTTTGAAACTAAAGAAAAGTTTGACACCGGATTTGCGGGTCTTACAAGTTTGACACAAGCACCGATCCTAGCCTTACCGGGTTGGACGGAGGTTGTTGTGGTTTTTTTTGGATGCGTCACTTGGGGGTCTCGGGTGTGTACTTATGCAGCGCAGTAAGGTGATAGCTTATGCCCCACGCCAATCGAAACCCCACGAGTTTAATTACCCGACTCATGATTGGGAGTTGACAGCTGTTGTTTTTGCGCTTAAACTGTGGGAACATCACTTATATGGGGATCCTTACACCATCATACCAACCATAAAGCAGAAGGACGCAGGAGGCAGCGCAGGTGGTTGGAATTAATCAAGAACTATGATGTGGAGATTGCGTATCACCCAGGAAAGGCTAACGTGGTGGCAGAAGCGTTGAGCCGAAAGGAGAGGCCTAAACCCATTCGGCTGAAGTCTTGTCGGCTTATTTTAAAAGACCGGATGTGGGTACCTCGATATGGAGGGTTTAGGGATAAAATCATGGATGAGGCACACATGACCCACTATTCTATTCATCCGGGGGGGGGGGGGGGGATCAAAATGTATCAAGATCTCAAGAAGAACTATTGGTGGCCAGCAATTAAGTACGAGGTAGCGACATACGTGAGTAGGAGTTTGACTTGTTTACAGGTTAAGGTGGAACACCAAAAACCGTTTGGAAAGATCCAACCTTTGGAGGTACCAGAGTGTAAGTAGGAGCATCTTACTATGGATTTCATCACTAAGCTACCCCGTTCGCCAAAGGGGTTTAACACCATTTGGCTGGTGGTGGATAGGTTGACAAAGAGTGCTCACTTCTTTCCGATACGAGAGACCTTTAACTTCAAACGGTTAGCTGAATTGTTTATTCGGGAGATTGTATTGAGGCACGGGGTATCAGTGTCTATTGTTTCCCATAGAGACACTCGTTTAACGTCAAAATTATGGAAGAGGTTTCAAGATGAGATGGGTACTAGGTTACACATCAACACCGCGTATCACCCGTAGACGGATGGTCAGTCGAGAAGAATCATCCAACCTCTCGAAGATATGCTTCGGACCTGCACTATTGATTTTGGCGGTAGCTGGGATTATCACCTACCCTTGGTGGAAATTTCATAAACAATAGCCATCACACCACTATTGGGATGCCACCGTATGAGAAGTTGTTGTGTTTGGGGACTACCTGATCTTATAAACTTGGCTATGATGGAAGTGAGATATGCTTGTTCTGATCTATGGCATTGGTTTTGTGTCATGGTTGTTGCTTAGTTTATGTTATACTTATTATATATAATAGACTATGTTTAATGGCTACCTGACATGTCGAACCGAGCTATGACAGAAGGGGGATATGCCTGCTCTGATCTATGGTATTGGTTTTGAGTCGGGGTTGTCACATAGTTTATATTATTGGTATTTTTAAACTGAGCTATGACAGAAGTTGGATACGCCTGCTTGATCTCTAGTCTTAGTTTATGTTGTATGGGCGCAAATGTAGGACTCCGGTTTGTTGGGATTCCATTTAGGAAGAAGCAATTGGTGGTTTGTAACCAGAAATGATCATATTAATTTTCTGTCTTGTATAGGTGTAAGTAGACCCAAATAGCGGTAATAGGCTATTCGTCGGAACCTACAATTATTATCTTCGCCGTATGTTATCCTTAAAACATCAAGTTTGGTGGTTCCCTATCCAACAGGATTCGAGGACGAATCCTACAATAAGGAGGGTAAACTTGTAACACCCCAACTTTTGAACTTACAACGGTGTACCCTTTATTTTGGATTATAGTCTTCAATATGTTATTGCTTTGGCGAGTGGAAAGCCATTATAATTGCTTAGACCTTGATGGACTTATAACGGGAATAATTTACACCAATAGGTGGAGGATTTTATTTTGGTCAGGTCGCAAAACGAAGGGTGAGAACATAATGCTTGTAAATGGAAATGTGATGCTAAAAAAATGTGAATCGTTAGGGGGACATGGAAAACTAGAGGGTGTTTAGTGTAATTATGGTCACTTGAAACCATGAGACCATTTTGTATGATGAATGTGTATTAAAGAGGTCATTGGGGGAATTTTCTAATTATCACTTCTCTCTAAAACCCTAGTGCCGTCAATATGCTAGGAGGGCACCTCATTTTTTTTTTCGAATGAAAACAAGGACCAGGTCAACTTCATGGCTCTTTATCATTAAGCTAGCTCCAACCAAACCATTATTCATATATCTTGGAACACAATCTCGACGCCAGTGCTGGTTTGGAGTGATCGGTGATCCCAACATTCGAGGCGAGGGGCATACATCTGAGTCTTTGCTCTACATCGTGCCATCGTTTGATGATTTCGAGACCGACTCCTCCGGTTAATCACAATAACCTAGTTTACGTCCACCTACAGGTGGGTTTATGGGTATTAGTCGATGGTTATTACGGTTCCTTTTAAGGTTTTGGTGGTTTACATTGTAGTCACCTTGAGGCTCGGCTTGGGGCCACCCATCAAGCACATTAGTTTAGAGATATATGTTTTAGGCGACTTTGCAGCCGATGTATGATCCGTGTATGGACTGGGATTGGTCACGGTTGGGGTAGGAGGTAGTAAACGGTCATGTCTACTTGAACACTTAATAGGGTTGTGATTAAGGTGATGATGGCTTGTAAAGGACACACATGAAGATAATGGTGGTGTTGTAAAAAAAAAAGGACTTATTGTTAGTCGCACAAGTTACTATTATTGATAAAGGTGATGTTTTAATTTCCATGGATGGTGCACGTGAGGTGTGTTTGTGAAAATATTATGAATTGAAATGGTGATGCACATGGCAATGGTCATGCTCTATGGTTGGTATGATGCATAATAACTACGAAGGAAGCGTTCGTGGGTTTGAGGTCTATGGTTCCTTACACCTCGCTAGGATCATCAAATTGTTGTGAAGGAAGGGATATAATAAGGTGAGTTCTTGTGCCCACTCTTTTAGTTATTATTTTTCTAAATATTTTGGGCTGACGTGCATGCTAAACTAGTATGACTATTTTATGAATTCACAAAATATTTTTATGAGCTATAAATATTTTGTGTACGAATGAAATACATATTAACTCATACATATTATTTTGGTATGAAACGTAAGTTGGCGGAATGCGCCTAATGTGTTATTATATGGCTTGAGATATATGTGTTATTATATATTTAGACGGTTGTCTTGATTAAAACGTGGCTTAAGATTTTATTTAATAAGCGGAATGCGCTTAATGTCTTGGCCACGTATTTAAAACCTTGCTTGTTAGAACGGGACTTGCCTAGAGTTATACTTGTTAGGTTAAATGTGTTAATACATATAAACTGTGTATGACGGTTACCCGGTATTATAAATTGAGTTACGATACTCTTACAGTACGTCTGCTCTGATTTATAGTTATGGTTTGAGTCTTAGTAGGCGATATGTGCTTATGTAGACTTATTGTAGTTTTGTGACAAGTAGGCGAAATGCGCTTATTGTAGAATTAAGATAAAGTCATATGTTAAGTAGGCGGATTGCGCTTATTCTAGACTTTACATTTTTGCTTAGGGAACAAATTGGCGGTTTGCGCTTATTGTTAACTCTGAGGTTGAGGTATTTTGTTAATTCTTAAATTAACAAACTACTTGTTTATATAAATTTATAAAACTTGAACTCACTCAGCGTAGCTGACTTTTGCATACACGTTAGATTGATTTCAGGTATTTGAAGAAGAAAAGGGATGCCTTGGCATGCTGCGGGACTACTCAGAGTCGGTTGACATTTCGGATAAGAAGAGACTACTTTATTGCTAGAAAACTCTTTTCTAAACTTATTGTTTTTGTTTTACAAATATGCTTTGACTCATTGTGGGGAATTTCATGTTTGAATAATTTAAACATTTACTTTCCGCTGCGTGTTTTCTGATAATAAAATAAGACTTCTTAAGTATTAATTATGGTTTTAGTATTTGAATGCCAACTGTTTGACCCGTCGGATTTGAGGGTCTTACAAGTTGGTATCAGAGCAATGGTTCGAGGGATTCAAGCAGTTTGTGCTCGAACTCGAATCTGGTATGGGACCAAAGTGTTACTAAGAAATGTCAACTGCTGGGTAGCTGCACGCCAAGAGGTAATCCTTATTTTTTTGACGTATGTCTATATAAATATATATATATATATATATATGTGTGTGTGTATGTATATATTTACACTTCATTGGATGCTTAATAGCATGAAGTCATAAACGGGCGGTTAGTGCCTTTACATTTTGATGTAGTATGGGAAGTTTATTATGTATTGCGTAATGCATGACACATAGGTTGGGATGCTTCTCATTGAACACTTAGATACATAAAGTGTTAGAAGGAAACCCAATAACTATATTTGTTTTAAGTATGTTATGGTGGCTCTTATTGAGTGCTTAATTTTAATAATTCATAGGGGGTGTATGCTCTTGTGTTTTGAGGTAGGGTAGAATTCCCTTCTTCGTTTTTTTTATTGCAAACCTTTAAGGTTTAATAGCTAAATACTATGTGTATTTGTGTTAATGTGTAGGCAGAATTGTTAATGTGGTCGTAACTTGTTGTGTTTAGGGTGACTAAAGTAAAGTAAAGTAAAGTAAACCGCTAATCACACTTGATCAACGTTATTAGAAGTTTACCCTTACTTTACACATCCTGAATATGTCTTGTGACGGATCATGTGACAGTTTTGTCGTGAATGTTTTGTATGGGTTGTGTCTATCACCTTTTGTATTAGGTTAGATAAGATCCCAAGGATACTAGACATTTAATCGGGGACAAGGTTGCAGCAAGAAATTCACTCCTTGTGACCAAGGCTGTAGATAATTGTCGGATCGAGTTATCGGGCCATAGTCTTCCTATTCTCTTGTACTTAATGTCATGGGCTGCTTTGATGTTATTCTTGGGATGGACTGGCTGGCTACCGTGGATGCTCACTTTGTGTGTGGGCAGAGACTCATGCGACTTACAACTCCTGATGGAAATTGTATTACTGTTCATGGGCATGATGATTGCTCATTAACAGGTTATTTCTATGCTAAAGGTGGGGAAAATGTTTCAATGTTGGTGCAAGGCGTACCTGGCGCAGGTCTTGGATGTGGGGGCTGATATCCCTAAGCTAGGGGATGTCCCCGTAGTGCGGGATTACTCGGATGTATTTCATGAGGATTTGACGGGATCGCCATCGGACCGCGAGGTTGAGTTCCAAATAGACCTCGTGCCAGAAGCTAAACCTGTAGCCAGAGACCTTACCTCCTAGCCACTGCGTAAATGAAAGAACTCTCATCTCCGTTGGAGGAATTGCTCGAGAAAGGGTTCATTAGACCGAGTATCCCACCATGGGGTGCGCCAGTTTTAATTATAAAAAGAAAGATGGTAGTATGCGGATGTGTATCACTTGATGGTGAAGAATAGATATCCTTTACAAAGAATCGACGGTTTATTTCGATCAGCTCCAAGGAGCTAGTTGGCTCTCGAGAATTGATCTTAGACCGGGTTATCATCATTTGAAAATACGAGAGCAGGACACTTTCCGTACTCGTTATGGACATGCTGAGTTTTGGTTTTCTTGGCCTGACTAACATGCTACATAATTCATGGATTTGATGAACTGGGTGCATAGGCCGATGATGCTCAACTGTTTTGTGATTGTTACCAATGATGGCATGCTCATATACTACGAAAGAGAAGAAGACCATATTCCACATCGCAAGAAGGTTCTTCAAACTCTAAGGAATGAGAAGCTTTATGCTAAAATTTTCAAAGGTGCTTTCTAATTTTCATGAGGGTCAGTATTCTGGCCCATGTCATCAATTCTGTCAGTACCATGGTAGATTCCATGAAGGTGCAGGCAGTAATGAACTGGGCGATACCAAAATCATCGTCTGATATTAGTAGCTTCTTGGGTTGGCAGGTTGTTATCGGAGGTGCGTACATGATTTCTCCAAGATAGCTCACTGACTAAACTGACCAAGAATGAGGTGAGGTTTGCTTGGGACTTGGACCAAGAGAACGCGTTTTTTGAAACTAAAGAAAAGTTTGACACCGGATTTGCGGGTCTTACAAGTTTGACACAAGCACCGATCCTAGCCTTACCGGGTTGGACGGAGGTTGTTGTGGTTTTTTTTGGATGCGTCACTTGGGGGTCTCGGGTGTGTACTTATGCAGCGCAGTAAGGTGATAGCTTATGCCCCACGCCAATCGAAACCCCACGAGTTTAATTACCCGACTCATGATTGGGAGTTGACAGCTGTTGTTTTTGCGCTTAAACTGTGGGAACATCACTTATATGGGGATCCTTACACCATCATACCAACCATAAAGCAGAAGGACGCAGGAGGCAGCGTAGGTGGTTGGAATTAATCAAGAACTATGATGTGGAGATTGCGTATCACCCAGGAAAGGCTAACGTGGTGGCAGAAGCGTTGAGCCGAAAGGAGAGGCCTAAACCCATTCGGCTGAAGTCTTGTCGGCTTATTTTAAAAGACCGGATGTGGGTACCTCGATATGGAGGGTTTAGGGATAAAATCATGGATGAGGCACACATGACCCACTATTCTATTCATCCGGGGGGGGGATCAAAATGTATCAAGATCTCAAGAAGAACTATTGGTGGCCAGCAATTAAGTACGAGGTAGCGACATACGTGAGTAGGAGTTTGACTTGTTTACAGGTTAAGGTGGAACACCAAAAACCGTTTGGAAAGATCCAACCTTTGGAGGTACCGGAGTGTAAGTAGGAGCATCTTACTATGGATTTCATCACTAAGCTACCCCGTTCGCCAAAGGGGTTTAACACCATTTGGCTGGTGGTGGATAGGTTGACAAAGAGTGCTCACTTCTTTCCGATACGAGAGACCTTTAACTTCAAACGGTTAGCTGAATTGTTTATTCGGGAGATTGTATTGAGGCACGGGGTATCAGTGTCTATTGTTTCCCATAGAGACACTCGTTTAACGTCAAAATTATGGAAGAGGTTTCAAGATGAGATGGGTACTAGGTTACACATCAACACCGCGTATCACCCGTAGACGGATGGTCAGTCGAGAAGAATCATCCAACCTCTCGAAGATATGCTTCGGACCTGCACTATTGATTTTGGCGGTAGCTGGGATTATCACCTACCCTTGGTGGAAATTTCATAAACAATAGCCATCACACCACTATTGGGATGCCACCGTATGAGAAGTTGTTGTGTTTGGGGACTACCTGATCTTATAAACTTGGCTATGATGGAAGTGAGATATGCTTGTTCTGATCTATGGCATTGGTTTTGTGTCATGGTTGTTGCTTAGTTTATGTTATACTTATTATATATAATAGACTATGTTTAATGGCTACCTGACATGTCGAACCGAGCTATGACAGAAGGGGGATATGCCTGCTCTGATCTATGGTATTGGTTTTGAGTCGGGGTTGTCACATAGTTTATATTATTGGTATTTTTAAACTGAGCTATGACAGAAGTTGGATACGCCTGCTTGATCTCTAGTCTTAGTTTATGTTGTATGGGCGCAAATGTAGGACTCCGGTTTGTTGGGATTCCATTTAGGAAGAAGCAATTGGTGGTTTGTAACCAGAAATGATCATATTAATTTTCTGTCTTGTATAGGTGTAAGTAGACCCAAATAGCGGTAATAGGCTATTCGTCGGAACCTACAATTATTATCTTCGCCGTATGTTATCCTTAAAACATCAAGTTTGGTGGTTCCCTATCCAACAGGATTCGAGGACGAATCCTACAATAAGGAGGGTAAACTTGTAACACCCCAACTTTTGAACTTACAACGGTGTACCCTTTATTTTGGATTATAGTCTTCAATATGTTATTGCTTTGGCGAGTGGAAAGCCATTATAATTGCTTAGACCTTGATGGACTTATAACGGGAATAATTTACACCAATAGGTGGAGGATTTTATTTTGGTCAGGTCGCAAAACGAAGGGTGAGAACATAATGCTTGTAAATGGAAATGTGATGCTAAAAAAATGTGAATCGTTAGGGGGACATGGAAAACTAGAGGGTGTTTAGTGTAATTATGGTCACTTGAAACCATGAGACCATTTTGTATGATGAATGTGTATTAAAGAGGTCATTGGGGGAATTTTCTAATTATCACTTCTCTCTAAAACCCTAGTGCCGTCAATATGCTAGGAGGGCACCTCATTTTTTTTTTCGAATGAAAACAAGGACCAGGTCAACTTCATGGCTCTTTATCATTAAGCTAGCTCCAACCAAACCATTATTCATATATCTTGGAACACAATCTCGACGCCAGTGCTGGTTTGGAGTGATCGGTGATCCCAACATTCGAGGCGAGGGGCATACATCTGAGTCTTTGCTCTACATCGTGCCATCGTTTGATGATTTCGAGACCGACTCCTCCGGTTAATCACAATAACCTAGTTTACGTCCACCTACAGGTGGGTTTATGGGTATTAGTCGATGGTTATTACGGTTCCTTTTAAGGTTTTGGTGGTTTACATTGTAGTCACCTTGAGGCTCGGCTTGGGGCCACCCATCAAGCACATTAGTTTAGAGATATATGTTTTAGGCGACTTTGCAGCCGATGTATGATCCGTGTATGGACTGGGATTGGTCACGGTTGGGGTAGGAGGTAGTAAACGGTCATGTCTACTTGAACACTTAATAGGGTTGTGATTAAGGTGATGATGGCTTGTAAAGGACACACATGAAGATAATGGTGGTGTTGTAAAAAAAAAGGACTTATTGTTAGTCGCACAAGTTACTATTATTGATAAAGGTGATGTTTTAATTTCCATGGATGGTGCACGTGAGGTGTGTTTGTGAAAATATTATGAATTGAAATGGTGATGCACATGGCAATGGTCATGCTCTATGGTTGGTATGATGCATAATAACTACGAAGGAAGCGTTCGTGGGTTTGAGGTCTATGGTTCCTTACACCTCGCTAGGATCATCAAATTGTTGTGAAGGAAGGGATATAATAAGGTGAGTTCTTGTGCCCACTCTTTTAGTTATTATTTTTCTAAATATTTTGGGCTGACGTGCATGCTAAACTAGTATGACTATTTTATGAATTCACAAAATATTTTTATGAGCTATAAATATTTTGTGTACGAATGAAATACATATTAACTCATACATATTATTTTGGTATGAAACGTAAGTTGGCGGAATGCGCCTAATGTGTTATTATATGGCTTGAGATATATGTGTTATTATATATTTAGACGGTTGTCTTGATTAAAACGTGGCTTAAGATTTTATTTAATAAGCGGAATGCGCTTAATGTCTTGGCCACGTATTTAAAACCTTGCTTGTTAGAACGGGACTTGCCTAGAGTTATACTTGTTAGGTTAAATGTGTTAATACATATAAACTGTGTATGACGGTTACCCGGTATTATAAATTGAGTTACGATACTCTTACAGTACGTCTGCTCTGATTTATAGTTATGGTTTGAGTCTTAGTAGGCGATATGTGCTTATGTAGACTTATTGTAGTTTTGTGACAAGTAGGCGAAATGCGCTTATTGTAGAATTAAGATAAAGTCATATGTTAAGTAGGCGGATTGCGCTTATTCTAGACTTTACATTTTTGCTTAGGGAACAAATTGGCGGTTTGCGCTTATTGTTAACTCTGAGGTTGAGGTATTTTGTTAATTCTTAAATTAACAAACTACTTGTTTATATAAATTTATAAAACTTGAACTCACTCAGCGTAGCTGACTTTTGCATACACGTTAGATTGATTTCAGGTATTTGAAGAAGAAAAGGGATGCCTTGGCATGCTGCGGGACTACTCAGAGTCGGTTGACATTTCGGATAAGAAGAGACTACTTTATTGCTAGAAAACTCTTTTCTAAACTTATTGTTTTTGTTTTACAAATATGCTTTGACTCATTGTGGGGAATTTCATGTTTGAATAATTTAAACATTTACTTTCCGCTGCGTGTTTTCTGATAATAAAATAAGACTTCTTAAGTATTAATTATGGTTTTAGTATTTGAATGCCAACTGTTTGACCCGTCGGATTTGAGGGTCTTACAATTCATCTCATAATCATAATTTTCCCGTTCATGAGATAGAGCCCCCCATTGACGCGCAATCTACGTCGAGGTAGATAAGAAGTTGGCTAGGCTCATCACATTGTCATCTATCAGTTCATTATGGAAACGTGATGACTGAAAAGCGCATTCAGCCGAAGGAATAGAGTTAGCAAGGAATTGCCAACAACACTCTAAGTCCACAAACTGGCTATCTTGGGTCAATGACCAAGCTGGCACAAACGCAGTACCTACACCCGCCTCTGACTCAAGATTATCACCATCACCACCCAAAAACCCAGCGCCTGGCTCAGACACAACCTTCTTCTCGCCGTGACCATCCTCAACATAATCACCGCCCCGCCCAGAACACTCACTAATATCAGTAGGCGTCACACGCCCACCCTCAAAACTCATCTCTTGGCCTTGTGGCTCGTCAATCTTAAGATGAGATCAAACAGGTGAAGAGATTGGTGGTGCAGTCTTCTTGGGAGGGGAGTTAACCGGCGGTGTTGGAAGTCGAACCTTTGGCGACGGTGTCTTCTCCCTGTCAGACGGGTTAACTGCAAACCCCTCAGCAAACGGGGTAGTCACAACGCCCTCCTGATTCCCTTCACCAAATTAGTCAGCTGCAAACACATCAAAAGACATATAAGTCAAGAACAACTGCGTAGTAAACTAGGAAGGATAAAAGAAAGGAAGCTCACCAAGCAGAGTATCCTCAGCACTATGGACCAGGTCGTCCAGCTTCTTTTTCTTACCAACAAGGGACAACAAACTCCCCACACCGTCCTTCTCCGCCGAATCACGCTTTGATCTTGAACGTTTTGATCTGGCCTTCTTCTGATGCGCCACCTCAAGAGCGGGGTCATGCTCAGACGTCTCCACAACTAACGGTTTGGTCAAGACCACATCATCAACCGGTTCAGACAGATCGAAGGTGGTAGGCTCATCCTGAGTGAAGGCATGTGAAAGTTCAACATAGTTGATTTCAGTTGGGTTATAGTTTTGGAGGTAACGACTCACCACCTCGCGGTTTAAAACAAAACAAAAGTCTCCACCATTATTTCCCCCACCACCCACAGTCTTCTTTGGCTTCCGCACCCTCTTCACAATATAATCATCAACCTCCGTCTCCTCAGAAAGATCCTCAGCCGTAAACACAGGCGATGGCCCCTTGCCACTGCCACCTGCGGATGAAACAGAGGGGAATGAGGAACCGCGTGAGCCAGAAGACTCATCACTTGATATTACCACATATGGGTGCCCCGTGCGCAAAAACATGTTTACAGGAGACACAGCAATAAAAGGCGGAGAGGACGCACCTGCCTCCTTAATGAGCAACGTAGGCGCCTCCTTCGTCTGCTCAACAACACTAATCTTAGGACGCAGCATTGTGTCCCAAGCTTTCTCAAGAATGTACAATTCCCCTTCCGCCAGTTCCTTGAACGCGAAACCCATGTTGTCGCCGCCCAACAATAAGTGGTACAAGTTGCTCACAACTGCAAAACATAAAGCGACATGTAAACCATGGATAGCCTAACAACTACACACAAGGTTAACAACGCGAAAGAACACTTACCTTTACCATCTTCAGTAAGATACGGGTTACGAACCTCAACATTATACCTCATGCTCATGCCGGCCATCACCAAAGCTGTCTCAGGTACCACACACACACATCTACTGGGTGGCTGGTCAAGGTCTTAAACCATGGTTGCTCCTCATAATTGATGAGCTCTACCTTCCTGAGGCCCTCCTCGGGATCCAAACAACCCATGTTAAACGCAATAACACCTTCAGCAATCCAGAAGAGCTTAGGCTTCCATTCCCTAAAACTCTTCATTCCAGCCCTCGCGCATGGAGATACACCATGACGCTGGCGAAACGAGAGCCATCTCTCCACAAAGCCCAAGTTGTAAAATACATAAAACATATCCACATCCGGTTCAATGTTCTGAGCGCGATAGCAAAACTCAATAAACATCAACCGGGACATCAAACCCGAGTGAAATTGACTGAGATGCACACCCACAACTTGCAGAAATGTACCGAAAAAACTAGTGATCCGTATCCTAAAGTTACAATCTTTAAAATAAGCAGCATAAACCCCCACCTTCCCAATGGGGTGCTGGAGTATGGTCTTCCACTAAGCGGGCATCTCAACACCGTACGCCGAAAAAAGACCATGAGACTTGCAAAACTTCCTAAACTCTTCTTTAGTCCAAAATGTTGTCACCTCAACAACAAGCAGTGGACCTTTCTTAGACCCATCATCCTTCCTGATACCCCTCTTCTTCTTAGCGTGTGTTGGAACAACCTTAAACGTACCCTCCATTGTTACCAAAAAAAATATCAAGGAAAAGAAAAGAGTTAAGGGTGCAATCTGCAGATCTGGTAAAGGAAAATATTAGGTTGAAGGAGAGGAAAACTTTTTGAAATTTGAATAAGTGTAGAAGGTTATGATGAATAAAAGAGGGTTTTTATAAGGTGATGGGATGGCAAGAGTCGTGTTGCACGTCCAGCTTGTAACACCCCAACCGATGGCGGAAACATCGGGGTGTCACGTATGAATGATTGTTCAGTAGCTCATGGTGAATAATAGATTCCATTAAATGATTTAAATGAATTACATACAATAGTTCTAGAATTTGTACATCAAATTGAATAAAACTAAACACATATCTTCAAGCATCAATTCAAATCTTCAAGCAAATAGAACCTGAAACATGTTAAGTTGAAAAGGTTTTGGGTCAACAAAAGTTGGTGAGAATTACATAGGTTTTTGATAATTGAATAAAAATGATGTGCAATTCATGTGTCATGTCAATCTAGTCCATATGTGAGAACATACTAGAAATAAATCGAGTGCATAATCAACCCTGATGACTGTTATAATATGATACATACCATACGCTCATGGTCCAATATATTATACGATAACAAACACCCACGCAACCTTTGTAGGAGGCACGTATCCGGGTGGGATTGTCAGTCCAATAGATCTATCAATGTATACCGCCGGCTGATCAATGTTAATGATTATGCTAGAATGGTGCTTACTCTAATCATGCTCAAGACATAATGCAACATAGAAAACACATAGACACATTGATGATTGAATTGCATAAATGACGTTGTAACATGTTTCACCCCAAAAATGGTGATAAATAGAAAAGGGGCTATGTAAAACTCACCTTGGTAAAATGTTATATCTGTTGAGAAATGTGTTGACCAAATGTATCAAGTATCACCCTAAAATGAGGTAATAAATATGTCTAAGTCTATCAAGTCTACAAATGTATAAGTTTCTAGGGCTTCGAATTGGGGATAATTGCTCGTTTGATTAATATTAAAAATATTCGCCAATTGAGAGAAATTTAGTAAATAAATGACTAAAAATCTTTTTATAAATGTTAAAACTAGGATGGTCCCAAGAATGTGTTTAATGTATAAAAATAATTTTTATAAAATTATTTTCTTTAAAATAGATTATTAAATCTATTTATTACAAATTGTCAAACTTTAACTTTAATAATTAAAAATACTAAAATTAAAGAATTATTATTTTAAAAATCATATTTCTGTTCTAAATATTTAAAAATAATTTGTATAAAATTTTGGTGCAAAAATACCAAAAATTGGATTTATTATGATTTAATTATGATTAAATCTAACAAAAAGTGATTAAAAATATAAAACAAATGATTTTTCTGATTTAAAAATCATTTCAGTGAAGTTCAACATTGTACAAACATAGGATAATTTTTGTAGAAATTAATAAAATTGTTTTGATATTTTAATGGATTTTTATAAATATAATAGTATAAAATTGATTTAATTATTATAAATATTAAATAAAGGAATTTCAGAAAACTAAAAATTGTAAATAAAACTCTTTCATCAGATTAACTAAAAATAATTTTTGTAGAATTTTTAAAAAGGTTTTAATATTTAAAAATGAATTTATAAGATTTAAATGTAATATATATTTAATTTGGTTAAAAAAAAGAAAGAGTTAAAAGGAGTGGAAAAATGGACGTCCAGCAAGGATCGAACCCGGGTACTCTTAGTCAACAACAACGATCACAACCACTTGGCCAAGGCCTGTGGTTGTGATTATCCCTTGTTTAATTAAATTAAATACACTGTATCATTCCAGTTTATCCCCAAAATTGACATAAGAACCCTAGATTCTGCAATACATTGATTCACACATCAATAGCCTAATTAATCATAGGGCTATTGATGTGTGGATGCCGATGAACATAAACCACAAAAATAATTAATCTTACAATGTTGTTTTGATCTGAATTGCTCGGTCAAGACCACAAGGTCAAAATTGAATTCGCGAAGATTATTCAGTGTATAGTAAAGAAAATTGGAGATAGAGAGAGGGTTAATGGCGAGTTGTGAAGGCTCGCAGATCATCATTTTATAGTGTGGATGTTCAGGTTGATCAATTGGTAAGGTTGACCTAGGTTTTAATGTAATACGCGTATGGTTTAAATTGGGTAAAATTGATAGCTGTTAATCGTGAATTACAGTCATTGATGGCCGATAATCACGTTTCCTAAGTCAAACCATGATTAATCATGAGTTAATTAGACCAATTAAAGGGTCAAAAGAAAAAAAATAAAAGCATCGCTGCTGCTGATTTGCGACCAGCAGAGAAGAAGGAAAGGCAGCGATAATAAAGGTTAAATACATTTAAGGTCGGGTTTAAAACAACAAAGAGGTGTGGAACAGATGGTTGTGACGCGCGTGTGGGGTGTGGTGTGACTCGGGTTCGAGTCTCAGTGGGGACAAATCTTTTTTTTGTGTTTTAACAGCAAAGGAGGGAGGACAAACAAGTGGGCCGGTGGTTTATTGGGTCTTGGGTGGGCCTGACAAAGGTGGAAGATGGGCTGTTTGGGCTGCAGTTAAACATGAGGAAGTTTGGGCTGGTTGTTTTGAGTATTAATAAAAATAATTCTACTAAAGAGAAATTCTAGTGTTTTATAATAATAATAATTATTATTATTATTATTATTATTATTATTATTATTATTATTATATACATCCATATACATATAAATTGTGTATTAGGGGTAGTATATCAAATAAGGCTTTTACGTTGAAAAGAATTTGGGGAAATTTTTGCGATGTTACAGTCTCCCCTACTTTTAGGAACTTCGTCCCGAAGTTAAGAGAAACACTAGGTTTACAATTGGTCAACTACTGGAAACCTTGATAAAATTTCACACTACCTTAATGTACCTGTAAATTCATGATTACGTTCCGGACCGTAATTACCAATTTACCTTACATTAGGGTTTTGCGTCCTTTTATGACTCTATCGATTGTTGAGCAGGTCTGATAGTCTCCACCAGTCATTCAGCAGGTGGTAGGGCCTCTCCCGACTGTTGGAAAGACATGATGACCTCTACCAATCGTTAAGTAGGTTGTTTGGTAGTCAACTAACTGTCGTACAAGTAAGCAAGTATGATCATAGATATAGCAATTAGTTCACATTCAAACAAGCATGCACACAGATGTTATAATAATACTCGAATTTTATTACTTGAATCAAATAGCGTCATTACATAGAATTAAAAGCAAACAACATTTAAATGATGGAATTTGCTGTTAAGTAGCTGGAGGGTCTTGATCTCGGTTTAGTTTAGGGCATCGGTTACGGTAGTGATTTGGGTTTCCACATTCATAGCATTGACCATAGTTGAAATTACCAGGACGATTAGGATTAGTAACCTGAGCAGGGTTGTAGATAATCGCAGCCAGTCGGGCATCAACACCTTTGTTGTTTTTGTTGTTGTTGTGGTTGGTGTTGTGGTTGTTGTTACTTTCCTCTTGGTTTTCACCACTGTTATTGCGAGTGCTATGACGTGGAGACATGATCCGTAAGGGACACAATAAAGATTCAATGTGGCATGAAATGAATGAGGTGATATAAGGAATGTAATCATTTATTCATTAATTAAAACGAATAAACGAAAACGTTGACTTATCAAAGACTCCAGATTCTAATAACATATGAAGACATGCTTTAGCCTATAAGTGAACACTCATCCCGAGAATTCCCAGGTAGGCATCCGGGTCCCTCGTCTGATTGGGATATATGCGCAATGCCAGCCTAGACAGAAGACTCAGAATACAGGCGTTCACCCTTCCAGATTGCACGTGTTCGTTATTAAAATCTAGAACTTCGACGAGATCTCAAGGGGGTTCAGGTTAAACCTGAGGAATTTGTCCTATTAGTCTAAGAGTAGATCCACTGATGGAGTGCAACCTTCTTGTAGGGATGATAGTAGGGATAAGAAGTAGGAGGGAGATAGAGAATAGCAAGTAAAAGAAGCAAGTACTTGTTAAATCCTATGGTTATAGACTAGATTATTTTTCTAATAACCTAATTCCCTATAACCATGGCTCTGATACCAATCTGTAACACCCCAACCGATGGCGGAAACATCGGGGTGTCACGTATGAATGATTGTTCAGTAGCTCATGGTGAATAATAGATTCCATTAAATGATTTAAATGAATTACATACAATAGTTCTAGAATTTGTACATCAAATTGAATAAAACTAAACACATATCTTCAAGCATCAATTCAAATCTTCAAGCAAATAGAACCTGAAACATGTTAAGTTGAAAAGGTTTTGGGTCAACAAAAGTTGGTGAGAATTACATAGGTTTTTGATAATTGAATAAAAATGATGTGCAATTCATGTGTCATGTCAATCTAGTCCATATGTGAGAACATACTAGAAATAAATCGAGTGCATAATCAACCCTGATGACTGTTATAATATGATACATACCATACGCTCATGTTCCAATATGTTATACGATAACAAACACCCACGCAACCTTTGTAGGAGGCACGTATCCGGGTGGGATTGTCAGTCCAATAGATCTATCAATGTATACCGCCGGCTGATCAATGTTAATTGAAGAAGTAAATACCTCTCCGAGTAGACAAGAAATAGTGCTCCAATTATAAACAACCTATTGAAGTGGGATCCGGATGCCTGCAAAACAAAACACCGTTAGGACTCGTCACAGGAAAGGGGGGTTCCCTGTGACCACCCTCCGGCGTGAGAATAAGTATGGGTTTCTGAGGTGAAAGTAAAGCAATAGCTTTTTGTGAGTGTGTATCAATTGACGTACCTTTTACCTGTATTTATAACCTTTCTCGTAACCGCCTTATTGAGCCTATCTCCAGGAACTAAGTCCCCGGTTTTTATGGATATAGGCTTTATCTCTTCTATTGAACCCTTCATCCCCCATTGTTCGGAGAAAGGGTTGGAGCTTATCAATAGCCCGGAACATGACCGCCTTGGCCCATCCGGCGTTAGTCTGCCATTGGGCTGGCCTTAAGACAATGTGGGCCTTTAGTTGGAGTTGGGCCGATCCATCTGGAGTGGTCCTACCTCGTCATGTCCCCCCAAGTCTAGTGATAAGCAGGTTTGGTTATGACTAGGCTTTAATCATAAGCTGTATTGATCTTTAAATAATGACGTGTATGCCAAATAAAAATCTTCATAGAATGTAGCGCCGCATGGTTAAGGCACGTGATATGACGTCACCCTGAGTTGTCACCTCAGCCGTTTCAACAGTCTGAGAAACTCAAGGGATGTGACTGTTGGCGGGTGGTTTTCAAAAAATTTTGAAAACGTGTACTAACCACCACCTATAAATTAGCTGGTTGCCATTGGGAACTTACTCCATAGTATAGAACCCCTCATTTTTACCTACAATGGCTCCCAAAACCAGCACATCACGAACCACCATGAGTGTTGCCCAGATTCATACCAGTTGGTCGGTAACGGCACTACAATCTTTCTTGTCCGAATGGCGTATAGAGTGGAATCCTGTTTGTCCAGGACCTACTGATGTTGCTTTTCCCTTCAAACCTGGGAAAATTACTTTGTACGCCGAATTCTTCAAGTTCTGCCATTTCCGGTTACCGGTGACACAATTTCTTGTGGAATTGTTGTCATACTATAAGGTGAACATTTCTCAACTCCATCCGTTAGGGTTAATCAAGGTGAAACACTTTGAGTTCTGTGCCCGGGGACTGGGTATGTCCCCCCAGTTGGATGTATTCCGAGTTTTTTATATTCTTGTTTACAAAGGGGAGTATTTTACCTTTGACCGTCGTCCTGGTGCTCCTCCTTGTATCGAAAACTTTCCTCCTAATGTGCAAGACAAAAACTGGAAAAAGAAATTTTTCTTTATCGATGAGGCCGTATTACCCGTTGTTGCACCGGTGCAAACGCCTGAGGGGAAAACAAGGTTTGCCGATGAGAGCCCTGCTCCTGCCGTATTTGAGAAGCTTCCGTTGTATACGGCTCTAGTGAATCATCCTACCCCCTGCACACATATTCCGGAACGAGCCCTTGTGGCTGTTGGCATGAGCCGGATCTGGGTTGACGATACCATATATCCCGAGTACCGGAGAAAAGACCAAGGCAAGTTCTTTCCTTAGTTTTAATATGTTTGCAAAGGATGTGTATTTAAATTGTTGTATTTGGTCGCAGATGAATGGCATTACTTTGATGCCATAGACCCGCAGGCCATTCCCCATCTCGAGGAGCATGACCGTTTGTTGGGAGACGACGAGGCGGACGTGCTCAGTCAAACAGTAAAGAATTTTGTAATTCCTGCTCGCCCTGTACAGAGTCTTGATAATCAGCCGGATACTTCTGCTCCGGTGAACTCCGAGGCACCCGTGTCACCTCCGCTCAACCCGGATCCTCTCAACGTTGCTGAGCCTGCTGCTACGACCAGTGAGAAGAAAAAGAAAATCCGGAAGAGGAAAGTCACCACGCCCGATGTGTCGTCTTTTATGGCCAAGCGTCGTGAGCTGTTGGCCAGCAAAGAAGAAAGGCTTGGTGGGTGTTTTTGTCTTGCTGGGTCTGTGCTAGGTATTAATTTTTCTCCTGTGGTTATAACGATCCGTTTACATGTTTCCAGGGGCTCCTCTTCCGGATGAATCCACGTCTGCACAACAAGCTGGAGTGGCAAATCCTGCTACTGCAGCCATATCCGAGCAAGTTGTTGATGACCTGGTGGTCACTTTGCCAACCGCTCTTCATCCAGTTACTGAGTTTTCCACTGCTATCACCACGTCTCCTGTTGCGGCTCCGCGTTTGGAGATCGTAGAAGAACCTAACAACACCATATCAGTTGGTGTAACCTTTTCCTCAACCGTCGTAACCACTGCTGCTTTAGCGGTTGGTCCTTCAAGTGCTCCATCAGTGGCAACTTCTGCAAGTACTATTTTGACCCCCAGCAGTACCACCGTGCCTTCAACTGTTCTGACCGGGTTGTATGCTGGTAGTTCTAGTAGCAAGGCATTTAGGGATATGTCCCAGGTGAGCTTCTCCGAACTGTTACACGATGTTCAACATCATCCTATTGCATTTCCTGGGGGTGTAAGGTCCGGACAGACACCGTTTAGTGTGGACCCTGCTGAATCAGAGAAGATGATCTCTCATGCTTATGTTCCGGGTATTCATTGGAATCCTTCTCTGCCAGATACTAAATATACTCCCAAGTGGAAAATAGCTCAGTCTACCCGACTGATCGGTCCGGATATTATAAGGCATTGGGTTGATCATGCCTTTCCCCCGGCCGAGCGGCACTATCTTCACGGTCTGGACAACGCTCAACTGGCTGAAAATGCCCTAGGGTCCGGTGTGAGCTCACTTGCTTCTATGTATGAGGTGCTACGCCGCTGGCGTTCGGATGTTGGGGATTTATATGACATGCATGTGTCTCACGGCAAGTTGTCCGTGGAGGCTGAAGGAGTATTGCAATCCTTGACTGAATGCCGGAAGGAGCTTGCCGAGATGTCGTCAATTCGTGACAAGTATGAGCGAGATAAGACTCGTTTGATCAACACCCACAATGATGAGAAGCTGGAAATTCTTCGCTCTCATGATAATCAGACCCGTTTGATAACGTCCTTGGAAAACCGGGTGAAACAACTGGAAAAAGATTTGCAACTGGAGAAAGATGCTGCTTCCAAAGCCAAGGCAGATCAAGAGAGGTATCAACAGTTATCTGCCGAGATTGAGGGCTATGAATCTCGTGCTCGGAGAGCTGAGGAGGATAGGGATGCCATGCTAGAGCAGCTGAATACCCAAAAGGCCGAAGCTGAAACTGCTACCAAAAATGCTACAAGCTTTTCTGAACAGTTGACGGCTGCTCTTGCTCGGGTGAGTGTGCTGGAGATGGACCGGGATTGGTTAATATCGAAGGGATTCCAGGCTTCGTGGGGCCATATCAGGGGAGGAGGTCAGTATCAGCAGAGGCTTAACGATTTTTATCGAACTGCTGTAGAGTCCGGGTACCAGGATGGCCTTGTGCATGGCCACCGTCACGGGATGTTGGGGCGCAAACTCCCTGAAGCTACTGACCATGAGAAGGAAGTTGAACAACGAACCTCTAAGGCCTTGGAAGCCTTAAGTAGTGACTCCCTAGAAGAACTTACCCAGTTGCAGTCCCGAACAGGTGACGAAGGCATGTCAAATGTCCGGGCCATTCTTGAGCCCGTTATTGCCAGTTCTTCCGATGACGAATGATTGTCTTGTGTGTTATTGAATTCTAGTTCTTGTGTATCGACACGCCCGGAATACTTTATGTAATCCCGGACTTTTAATGTTTTGTGTGATTGTTATAAAACATTATGTTTTGTTAATCATTTATTTAATGTTTGTAAAAAACGCAAGACTCTGCCAAAGGCCACTTGGCGAGCGATATCTCGAAGCGTCGTGTCGTCATTAATGTTAGTAATGATGTTGCTGACGTCAGCCTTTCAACTTGACCGTCCCATCCACGTGTCAGGCGGCTCTTGTTAGTGTAATAATTACAGAGTTTTTTAAACTCCCAAGGACGATCTTAACCGTCACATTCATCCATTATATAAGCAGGGTGTCCTATCATGCACAAGTGTTCAACTCGTTCAGTCATGCCACGTAAATTTGTCTCCCTCAAAAAGTACTTGAAGGAGCTGGATGCTCTGGAAGGGTTAAGGGAACTGCAGCGTCAGTCCCAAACGTTTGAGCATCATCCTCCTGCTGATGAACCAACTGAGCTTCATCCCCCAAGGGAGTGTCGATTGGTCTATCGTCGGCGGCCAAGGGCTGTACCACCACCCCCGCCTGTTGTTGCAGATGACATTGGGGGAGATCGTGGTATCCCCATTGTTTTGCCTAACCTGACGAGAGTCAAAGATGACGTCAGAGTCCAGTCAACCAGTATCTCAGTTCCTGGACGTTTTGGATTGGTCTACCGGCGAGGCGCTGGACGTCAGCCGTCCCCCTGGATACCCTTGGGGAAGGATGTGGTGATTGATCAGGGAGTGGACCTGGTTGGGCCTTCCCATGTGAATGAGGACCCGGGGGTTAGGTCATTTTATCTCCAGTTAATGAAGATGTATGAGGAATGCTGGGTCCTCCCCCCTACTTGCAACCCCCCTGGCGATGTGTTATATACCCCTGCAGAGGTGTTTGCCATGTTGGATGGTTGCAGTTCTTAGTGCTTGCAGTTTGAACAAGGCTTTAGGAAAATAGCGCTATGTATAGTTGGTAGGAAGATTATTATTATTGGCTTCGGATTTTTGTCCTGCCCCTACCTTTTTTTGTAATTATGCTTTGTCAAGCATTTTGTTTATAATGGAATATAAGTACTGAAAGTGCCATTATCGGCGTTGTTTTATTGATTGTAATACATAACAAGAAAGATAAAAACTTGATTGACCGGGGTGTCATGGTGTCCGTCCGGTCAATGTTTACAATGGCCTATGGCCCTGAACTTTTGTGTTACATGTAGCATTTTCTGAGTTGGGCAGCATTCCAACTTCTGGGTACCGGCGTCCCGTCCAGTTGTTTTAGTCGGTATGCTCCCTTTCCCAGGCTTTCAATAACTTCATATGGTCCCTCCCAGTTGGGACTTAGCTTTCCCGGGGGCTGTTGTCTGCTTGCCTCATTATCCCTCATGACCAGGTCGCCGGGCTTGAATGAGCTGGTCCGGACTCTTTTGTTGTAATATTTTTCCATCAACCTCTTGTACCGGGCTTCCTTGATTTGGGCTTCATCACGCCGGGCTTCTATTGTGTCAAGATTGAGTCTTAACAGCTGGTCATTGTCAGCATTGGAGTCGGCGTATCTGATAGACGGCAGCATCACCTCTGCCGGAATCATCGCTTCTGATCCGTAGGTCAGGCAGAAAGGGGTCTCTCCATTACTTGTCTTGGGTGTTGTCCGATGGGCCCAGAGAACATGCGAAAGCTGGTCAACCCATGATGTTCCTTCCTGGTCCAAGCGTCTTTTCAACCCGTCCAGTATGCTCCTGTTCGCCCTTTCCACCTGGCCATTTCCTTGAGGGTGAGCCACAGATGTGAATATTTGCTGTATGTTCAGGCTTTTGCACCATTCTTGTATGTGCTTATCCGCGAACTGCGTCCCGTTGTCGCTGACCAGGTACAAGGGAACTCCGAACCTGCATACTATGTGTTCCCATAAAAATTTTTTGATGTTGCTCGCCTCTATCTTGGCCAACGGCTTTGCCTCTACCCACTTTGTGAAGTAGTCGATGGCGACCACCAGGTACTTGAGCTTTCCTGGGGCTAGAGGAAAAGGTCCGACCAAATCAATGCCCCATTTTTGAAAAGGCCATGCTGCTGTCACCGGAATCAAGTTGTTCTTCGGTCGAGTCGTTACCGGTGCATACATCTGGCAACTAATACACTTCCTGAGTTCTTCGACGGCCATGGTGTGCATCCCGGGCCAGTAGTATCCTGCATTCGTGATCTTGGCCACCACTGCCCGGGGTCCTGCATGTATCCCACACATCCCCGAATGGATATCCTTGATCAAATATCTGGCTTCCGAAGGGGATACACATCTCAGGGATGGCCCTAGGTAAGACTTTCTGTAAAGAACCCCGGCTTGGATTTCATATTGAATGGCCTTGGTCCGAATTTTCATTGCCTCGGCTTTATCCTCTGGCAGACTTCCATCCGTTAAGAACTTATGTGTAGGGGTCATCCAGGAGACCTCAACCGCGTGCACCAAATGAACTTCTGATATCTGTGTGGACGGGTGCTTTAAAGTTTCTGTGTGGACGTTTGCATCCGTGCCGGACGAGGCCAACTTACTGAGAGCATCAGCAATGTCATTCTTGTGTCATCTTACATGATGTAGCGTGACCTGCTTGAATTTTGCCATCAACTCCTTTGTCTTTTCTAGGTATCTGGCCATAGACTCGTCCTTGGCTTCGTATGACTCGTTCACCTGATTGTTGACCAAGAGTGAGTCCACATGGGCATCTACCCGGGCGGCCCCCATGGCCAGGGCCACTCGCAGTCCCGCCAGTAGGGCTTCATACTCAGACTGATTGTTAGAACATTCAAAGTCGAATCGGAGGGCATAGAGGAACCGTGCACCCTCCGGACTAACCAACAATAATCCTGCTCCGGCGCCCTTGCTGTTGGAGGAGCCATCAGTATAGAGCTGCCACGGGGTAGATTCATCTTCCAGCATATCTTCAATTCTCGGCACAGATTCTTGGATCTCTTCTCCTTCCGGGATTTCCGTCATGAAGTCAGCCAGTACTTGGCCCTTTACAGCCGTTCGCTTTTTAAATGATACATCCAATGCTCCCAATTCAATCGCCCACTTGGCCAGCCGTCCCGACACCTCTGGCCTGTTTAGAATTTGTCCCAGTTGGAAGTTTGTGAGGACTTCCACTTCGTGCGCCTGGAAGTACCTGCGCAACCTCCGGGACGAGTGTACCAGCGCCAGTACCAATTTTTCCAAGGTAGGATACCTTGCCTCGGCGTCTGACAATGTCCGGCTGATGTAGTAAATTGGGGTCTGGCATTTGTTTCTTTCAACCAGCAAAACCGAACTGACGGCCTGGTGCCCCGCCGCCAAATACATCTTCAATACTTCTCCCGGACGAGGCGCTGTAAGCATGGGCAAGTTACCAACGAACGTTTTCATCTGTTCAAATGCTTTGTCCGCTTCTTCAGTCCATTTAAACTTGTTCTTGTTCAGGCAGTCTTTAAGTGTGGAGATAAATGGTAGCGAACGCTCGGCATGCCTGGCCAGGAACCTGCTGATGGCGGCTAATCTTCCATTGAGTGTTTGGGCATCTTTCAAAGTCTTAGGGGCAGGCATATTCCTGATTGCCGCTACCTTTTCCGGGTTGACTCGGAACCCGTCCTTGGAAACTATTACTCCCAGGAACTTTCCTTCTTCAACCCCAAAAGAGCACTTTCCCGGGTTCAGCTTGATGCTGTATTCTCGGAGAGTATCAAACGTTTCTTCGATATCTTTTAACATCATCTCTTCGGTCTTGCTTTTGATTACCAGATCATCCACGTATACTTCCAGGTTCCTGCCGATCTGGTGTTCGAACGCTTGATCCATCAGCCTTTGATAAGTTGCCCCTGCATTCTTTAAGCCGAACGGCATTTTGGTGTAGCAAAATATACCAGCGTCCGTGTGGAAAGCTGTCTTCTCCTCGTCCTCCTTGGCCATCTGAATCTGATGATACCCTTTGTATGCATCCAAAAAACACTTGAACTGGAAAGGAGCTAGGGAATCGACCTTGAGGTCTATCTCCGGAAGCGGGTATGCATCTTTAGGACATGCTTTATTCAGATCCTTGTAGTCCACACACATCCTCCATGATCCGTCGTGCTTTCGAACCATGACAGGGTTGGCGACCCATGTGTGATACTTGGTTTTTCTGAGGATCCCGGTTTCTTCCAACTTTTTTACCTCCTGCACTACAGCCGCTCTTCGATCCGGAGCCATGCTTCTTCTCTTTTGTGTGAGTGGTTTCACGTTTGGGTAGGTGGACAGATTGTGTTCTGCTTTTTCTCGAGCAATTCCAGTCATGTCAGAATGTGAGAACGCAAAAACGTTCATGTTGCGCTTTAATAGCTGCTTCAATTTCTCCTGAGTGGCCGGGGCCAACGAGTCTCCGATAGTGACCGTTTGATCCGGGTGTTTCGTGCTCAACACCCATCTCTCCGGGCCCCGTATCCCGGACGGTGCCTGACGGCATGCTGTGCCCTCAGCTGCTGCAACAACTTTTTCCCCGGTCACAGTGGCTACTCCGTGTGGTGTTGGGAACATGAGAAAACCCCTGGCTGTAGATACCAGGGCATCTATTCGTCCCAACGTGTACCGGCCAATGATTAGATTGTACTGTGAGGTAGCTGGGATCACCAGAAAAGTAACAAGGATCGTTCGTTCCTTATAGCCATCGCCGAGTGTGACTGGGAACGTCAGTTGCCCCAACGGCTCTATACATTCTCCCGTGAACCCTTTTACCGGACCGTGGGCCGGTGCTAACATCTTCTGGTCTTCCATTGACATTCTTCTGAAACATGGCTCATAAATGATATCTTCTGAACTGCCCGTGTCCACCATGATTCTTTTCATACTGTAGTCACCTACAGCTGCTGAAATTACCAGCGCTTCCATTCTTAACGCTTTGTAGTACGGAGGTACAGTCATCACCGTTTCCATCCACGGCTCGATTGTTTCAAATCGTCTCTTGGAGCCGCCTCTTGCCTCCGGCCGTATTGTATTGATCTCCCTGGGCTTTTTTCTAGTTGCCCTGTCTTCCCAGGTTGTTGTTTCCGGTTTAGTGTCTTTGACCAGATGAGCTAGCTTCCCTGTTCTGACGAAGTACTCTATTTGTCTCTTCAATTGGAAACAATCATTCGTGTCATGCCCGTTGCCTTTGTGGTAATCACAGAATTTTGACTTGTCCTTTGACGGAGAGTCCTTGACCGGCCGAGGAGTGTTCAGCCTTAGGTTCTCCGTTTCTAGTATCTGTGATGGTGTCTTGATCAGCTCCGGGTAATCCAATTTGGGCTTGGAAGCCGTATCTCCTCTGCTGGAGTAAGAGTCACGGGACCTTTCTGATCTTCGTCCCTGCTCGCGACGATCATCTCTCCGCTCCTCCCGGCGTTCGTCCCGACGGTCGTCCCTTGAATAAGGTTGGCCCGACCGCCCCCTGTTTCTGGAGCCTCTGGAGTCCTGGTTGTCACTTGTTTTGGTAGTCTCATGCTTCTTCCGTACTGCATGATTCATGGCAATTGATTTCTCCTGTTTGACATACGCCTTAGCTATTGTCATCATCTCGTCCATGGTCTGAGGATATCCATGGGGACCATGAAGCTTTCTTAACAATCCGTCGTCATTCACTCCCATGGTGAATGCAGTGCATGCCAACTCTTCAGTAAGACCCGGGATCTGAAGCCTTTCTTTGTGGAACCGTATTATGAAATTCTCCATCGGCTCATTATCTCTTTGGCGGATATGCATTACTTCCTCCCTATACTTGGTGTGTCTGCGCTGTTGACTGAACTGCTGGGTAAATCCCTTATGGATGTCTCTCCAGTTTGAAATAGACCTGGGCGGCAAACTGTCCCACCAGACCCGTGCTGCTCCCACGAGGGTCTGAACGAACATGTGGCACCAGGCTTGCATTGGCCAGTCCTTGGATGTGCCTACAGACTCAATGATGCTCAAATGATCATCCGGGTCCCCAGTTCCATCATACTTACCCACTGTCGATGGAATTTCAGGTTCTGGGGTAATGGGGCATTGGCTATCCTTTCCGTGAACTTGGAGTACGTTGCCATCGTCGGAGGACGGTATGGCCGGGTGAGGTCTTCATCATCTCCTTGATCTTCACTCTCCTGCACTACCACCGCGTTTTGCTGTCGTTCCTGGGTAGGTCCCGTGGAAGTTCCCGGGCCCCCGGGAGTGGTTTCATAGTTGAGGCGCCTACGAACTTCATTCAACCTTTCGTTCGAGGGTATCCCAGTCTGAGGGTTCCACCCGGGGGGTGGTTGCACCGGGGGATACATGTAAGGATAGGGGTATGTGTACGCACCACCAGTTGACGGTGCACACATATACCCATATGGGGACATAGGATAGTAAGGCATGAACGGTTGGTTTCCGGGAGTGACCGGTGTGTAAGGTGGCATGTTCGGCTGCATGAGAGTTGCTTGTGGTGATGATGTCATGGCTGCTGAGATTGCAGCAGAGAAAAGTGGGAGACTTTGTGCTGCTGTAAACCAGGGCATCGATGATACGGGTGCCGAAACTCGAGGAGCTGAGAAACTTGTACTAACGATCGGTCGAGTGTATGTGGGCAATGGGACCGGTCCTCTTGTAGAAGAGAGACGTCCCTGGTGGCCTCCGAGTGACACAAAAGTCTGCGTGTTTCCCGGGAGTGGAGCCGATGTTCCTGGAGAAAACCCCGGAGCCACTCCGTCACCTTCCCCTTCCGAGTCGGAAGCTACTGCACCATCGATCCGCTCTGTTGTGGGAATCAAATTCTGATCGCTTCTTGCCGGGTTGGCGGTAACCATGGCATTTTGGTTTGAAGTCATCTCGGTTCTTCAGGTTATTTAACCGGTAGCTAGTTCCTTGTACGGGTCCCACGGATGGCGCCAATGAAGAAGTAAATACCTCTCCGAGTAGACAAGAAATAGTGCTCCAATTATAAACAACCTATTGAAGTGGGATCCGGATGCCTGCAAAACAAAACACCGTTAGGACTCGTCACAGGAAAGGGGGGTTCCCTGTGACCACCCTCCGGCGTGAGAATAAGTATGGGTTTCTGAGGTGAAAGTAAAGCAATAGCTTTTTGTGAGTGTGTATCAATTGACGTACCTTTTACCTGTATTTATAACCTTTCTCGTAACCGCCTTATTGAGCCTATCTCCAGGAACTAAGTCCCCGGTTTTTATGGAGATAGGCTTTATCTCTTCTATTGAACCCTTCATCCCCCATTGTTCGGAGAAAGGGTTGGAGCTTATCAATAGCCCGGAACATGACCGCCTTGGCCCATCCGGCGTTAGTCTGCCATTGGGCTGGCCTTAAGACAATGTGGGCCTTTAGTTGGAGTTGGGCCGATCCATCTGGAGTGGGCCTACCTCGTCATTAATGATTATGCTAGAATGGTGCTTACTCTAATCATGCTCAAGACATAATGCAACATAGAAAACACATAGACACATTGATGATTGAATTGCATAAATGACGTTGTAACATGTTTCACCCCAAAAATGGTGATAAATAGAAAAGGGGCTATGTAAAACTCACCTTGGTAAAATGTTATATCTGTTGAGAAATGTGTTGACCAAATGTATCAAGTATCACCCTAAAATGAGGTAATAAATATGTTTAAGTCTATCAAGTCTACAAATGTATAAGTTTCTAGGGCTTCGAATTGGGGATAATTGCTCGTTTGATTAATATTAAAAATATTCGCCAATTGAGAGAAATTTAGTAAATAAATGACTAAAGATCTTTTTATAAATGTTAAAACTAGGATGGTCCCAAGAATGTGTTTAAAGTATAAAAATAATTTTTATAAAATTATTTTCTTTAAAATAGATTATTAAATCTATTTATTACAAATTGTCAAACTTTAACTTTAATAATTAAAAATACTAAAATTAAAGAATTATTATTTTAAAAATCATATTTCTGTTCTAAATATTTAAAAATAATTTGTATAAAATTTTGGTGCAAAAATACCAAAAATTGGATTTATTATGATTTAATTATGATTAAATCTAACAAAAAGTGATTAAAAATATAAAACAAATGATTTTTCTGATTTAAAAATCATTTCAGTGAAGTTCAACATTGTACAAACATAGGATAATTTTTGTAGAAATTAATAAAATTGTTTTGACATTTTAATGGATTTTTATAAATATAATAGTATAAAATTGATTTAATTATTATAAATATTAAATAAAGGAATTTCAGAAAACTAAAAATTGTAAATAAAACTCTTTCATCAGATTAACTAAAAATAATTTTTGTAGAATTTTTAAAAAGGTTTTAATATTTAAAAATGAATTTATAAGATTTAAATGTAATATATATTTAATTTGGTTAAAAAAAAGAAAGAGTTAAAAGGAGTGGAAAAAGGGACGTCCAGCAAGGATCGAACCCGGGTACTCTCAGTCAACAACAACGATCACAACCACTTGGCCAAGGCCTGTGGTTGTGATTATCCCTTGTTTAATTAAATTAAATACACTGTATCATTCCAGTTTATCCCCAAAATTGACATAAGAACCCTAGATTCTGCAATACATTGATTCACACATCAATAGCCTAATTAATCATAGGGCTATTGATGTGTGGATGCCGATGAACATAAACCACAAAAATAATTAATCTTACAATGTTGTTTTGATCTGAATTGCTCGGTCAAGACCACAAGGTCAAAATTGAATTCGCGAAGATTATTCAGTGTATAGTAAAGAAAATTGGAGATAGAGAGAGGGTTAATGGCGAGTTGTGAAGGCTCGCAGATCATCATTTTATAGTGTGGATGTTCAGGTTGATCAATTGGTAAGGTTGACCTAGGTTTTAATGTAATACGCGTATGGTTTAAATTGGGTAAAATTGATAGCTGTTAATCGTGAATTACAGTCATTGATGGCCGATAATCACGTTTCCTAAGTCAAACCATGATTAATCATGAGTTAATTAGACCAATTAAAGGGTCAAAAGAAAAAAAAATAAAAGCATCGCTGCTGCTGATTTGCGACCAGCAGAGAAGAAGGAAAGGCAGCGATAATAAAGGTTAAATACATTTAAGGTTGGGTTTAAAACAACAAAGAGGTGTGGAGCAGATGGTTGTGACGTGCGTGTGGGGTGTGGTGTGACTCGGGTTCGAGTCTCAGTGGGGACAAATCTTTTTTTTGTGTTTTAACAGCAAAGGAGGGAGGACAAACAAGTGGGCCGGTGGTTTATTGGGTCTTGGGTGGGCCTGACAAAGGTGGAAGATGGGCTGTTTGGGCTGCAGTTAAACATGAGGAAGTTTGGGCTGGTTGTTTTGAGTATTAATAAAAATAATTCTACAAAAGAGAAATTCTAGTGTTTTATAATAATAATTATTATTATTATTATTATTATTATTATTATTATTATTATTATTATATACATCCATATACATATAAATTGTGTATTAGGGGTAGTATATCAAATAAGGCTTTTACGTTGAAAAGAATCTGGGGAAATTTTTGCGATGTTACACAGCTAATCTAGACGTGACACATCAGGGAGAGAGAAGGCTAGGCGTAACGATAGGACAGTTGGACCCCACCACTCTCCGACACAGCATAACCGCAATGGACTTTTCGATCATAGCTTCTAGGTTCAATTTCTTCAAGGGGCTTTTCACATATTTATTGGTTTCCTCGTGAATTGGTGTATAGACATTATTGCCTAGTGAAGATAGATATGATAGGATAGTTCCGTTGGTAGCATGATGATACTTTGTGATCCGTCAATGTGGTTATATAATGTAAATGACAAGTGAAACGATCAAGTGGATAATGTGGTGTTGGTGGTGAAAGAGAAAGGCGGTGTGAAGACTCTAAGCTATGGATATATTATTTTAGAAGACAATGTCTTGTATGTATGATAAAGTGATAATACATTATAGGTTGAAATTAAAACCATATTGTAATGGTACCTCTAATTTACTATAAGGTATGTTAAACTTTCAAGTTTTGATTATTTAAAGGTGGATCGGGCTCTGGGAGGTCTACGGTTTTATCTTTTGTTCTTGGTTCTTTGGGAAACTATAATTATTTGTCTCTTTTAAAACTTCTTGTCGTGGTCAAAAAGAAATTGGAGGCGTTATAGTCTCAAATTTTATTTGGGATGCGATGTGGAGAACCCTAAAATGTCGTGGGTAAATTGGGATTTGGTAGTGGTTGATAAAGATAAAGGTGGATCGGGCATTGGGAGTTTTTCTAGTCTCAATCAAGCTCTTTTGTATAAATGGCGATGGATGTTTGTTCGTTCAGTGTTCAGGTTCGCTTTGGGTTTTGTTACTTAAAAAGTATCTATGGGTTTTGTACAAGGGTATTAGAGGAAATGGGGTGTGGTCTTCATTTTCAATTCATAAAGTGGTATTAGAGTCGGATAAGTATAGTATTATTCTGTCGAGTTCGATGAAAAAGATGGGGAGTAATGGGAATGACACTTCATTTCGGTAGGTTACATGGGTTGGTGATGAGCCATTTTGTTATGGCTTTCACCGTCTATATAAATTTGGTGATGAATAAGAACGCCTGATGGTCTCGATAGTGGCTTAGGATTGGAAGCAAAATCCGAGGCGATTGGTGGAATGTTGGCTCGTTTAATTGTTTGACCCGGTAGCCCGAAAGGAAAATTGAAGTCGGCGGAGTAATGCCGGGTCAAGTTAGAAGATAATTATTAGTTTAAAATTTGAATTTATTATTTTATTTTAGTTTATCTTTTGAGTATTTCCTTTCCATAGTTAAATAGGATTAGAATAGTATATACTTGGGGATAGTGAAAGGGAGATCTGGACAGAGGCAAAAATTATAATTTGAGTGGATTGGAGTGGATTGAAAGTGGGGTAGATCAAGGGACTTAAAACAAAGGGCTAAATTGGAGTGGATTGAAAGTGGAGATGACAACTCGGCGTTTTTCCATGGTATGGTTAGTAGTAGAAGAGCCCATAACAGGGTGGCTGGGATGTATGTCCATGGCAACTGGGTGGAGGAGCCGAGTGTCATTATGAGGAAGGCAGTTGAAATTTTCAAGGCGAAGTTTGACGAACCTATGCCGTCTAGACCAAGGTTGTCGGGGGAAGGTTTAAAGAAAATTTCGGAAGCAGATGCGAGTAGCCTGGTTGTTCCTTTTACTAAAGAGGATATACGGGAGGCAATTTGGGACTATAGGGGTGATTAAGTCCCCTGGACCGGATGGGTATTCCTTCGCCTTCGTTAAAAATTATAGGTCGCAGCTTGAGATGTATATTGTGAAGATTATGGAAGAGTTCTTCATTCATGGGTTGTTGCATCCGTCTTGCAACTCATCTTTCGTAGCGCTGATACCAAAAGTTAACAATCCATTGACCTTTTCGGACTTCCGACCTATTTCTCTTATTGGTGTTATTGGGAAGATCATTTCTAAGGTTCTTGTGGCTCGACTTAAGAAGGTGCTTGGGAAGGTCATTTCTCTGGTTCAGTCAGCCTTCATATCATGCAAAAACGTTTTTGACGGCCCATTGATTGTTAACGAAGTCGTATCATGGGCCAAACAATCCACGAAAGAACTACTCCCTTTAAGGCGGACTTCGAGAAGGCCTATGATAATGTGTCGTGGAAGTTCCTGCTCACTATTATGCATCATATGGGATTTCCTACAAAGTGGAAGAACTGGATAATGGGGTTATTAGTAACTAGAAGGGCAACGGTTCTGATTAACGGGGCGCCAACAGAAGAATTTCAGATTAAAAGGGGGCTTAGACAAGGGGATCCGCTGTCACCATTCTTGTTCACAATTTTTACGGAGGCCTTACACATCATGATCAACGTCACGCGAGGAGTTGATCGCCTGGGTACAAGATATGGGAAGGAAAAATAGTTACGTCATTGTTATAGAAAGATCGAAGAAAAAAGGAGAAGATTTCGTGAAGGTATATATTTCATTCATTCTTGTTTTTAAGCAATTAATAAATACGTATTTTATAAATTGTTACTTAAAAACTCACGAAAAAACTTAACTTATAAATTAATTATTTAAAAACTTACGAAAACTTACCCGTGGTCTTCGGGTGCACCAGTGGTCTTCGAATCACACACCTTTAGGATTACGTTTGCCCTTTGCTAACAGTATTGTTACTTTTTAATTAAAAAGTTTACTAAAAACACATGTTTTATTCTTGGTGAAGGTTAATTCCCTATGGGTGCACCAGTGTTGTTCGGGTCACACGCCATTAGGATTACGTTTCTCCTTTGCTAAGAGTGTTGTTACTTTTTAATTAAAAAGTTTACTAAAAATCGTGGTTTACTCTTGGTGAAGGTTAATTCCCTACAGGTGCACCAGTAGTCTTCGGGTCACACACCTTTAGATTACGTTTCTCCTTTGCTAAGAGTATTGTTACTTTTTAATTAAAAAGTTTACTAAAAAACGTGTTTTACTCTTGGTGAAGGTTAATTCCCTACAGGTGCACTAGTGGTCTTCGGGTCACACACCTTTAGGATTACGTTTCTCCTTTGCTAAGAATATTGTTAATTTTTAATTAAAAAACTTATTTTCTAATAAACTTATTTTCATAATGGTTGTATTTCAATGCACTATTGTGGGGAGCATAAGAGTGTGGCTACGGTGAGGAAGACGGGTAGCAAAAAAAATTGGTTACACATTTGAGTTGACAGAGGTGCTTGAATCTAGGAGAAAGGTTTGGAGGTTAAAGGTGAAAACCCCAGCACACAACCACACTCCCTTTGAAAACTTAGAGGGTCATGCGTATGCTAGAAGGCTTTATTTAGATGATAGAGAACTGGTCGGGCAGATGGTAGAGCAGGATATTCCCAATCGTAACATCTGGAGAATGCTCATAAAAAAGAACCCGGAGAAAAAGACTACCCTAAAAGATATACACAATGTGGCTCAAACGATGAATGCTGAAAAGCTAGTCGGTGAAGATGCAATCCAGCAACTCAAAAACCTTCTGGGGGAGAAAGAATTCACCCACTACACGCGCGAAAATCACACCACGAACGTTGTTGAAGATATTTTCTTCGTTCACAAACATTCATTTCCTATGTGGTGCGCATTCCTGGATGTGCTGAAGATTGACGCCACAAATAATACAAACCTGTAGAATATGACGTTTGTTCAGGTTGTGGGTATGGCATCAACAAACCCGTCGTTTGCGATTGCCCATGCGTTTCTTTCTTCTAAGAAGGCTGGTAACTACGTTTTGCTGTTGGAGAAGATAAAGTCCACGCTGGTAGGCTGTATGGAGCCGTGAGTGATTGTGACCGATAGGGACTTTGTGCTAATGAAAACGTGTGATCAGATTTTCCCAAATGCGTACAAGTATCTCTGCAGGTTTCATATTCAGCAGAATATCAACAGGAACAGCAAGAAGAAATTCACAGATAAGGAGTGGAAGGAATTTATTCATTCATTTTGCACGCCGTGTGAGTCTCCGACTGAAGTCATATACGATTATAATTTGGGAATCATTCAATCATATCTGGAAAAAATGGTTTTCAACGTGAGTATTTCTTACATAATTACATACGTACTTTTTTACATACATGTCTGACAAGTTATGGTTATGTTTTTCAGAGGTTTTTTATTATACAATGAATAACTGGTTGGATCCATACCGTTAAAAGTTTGTGGCTGCATGGACTAACTGAACGCTGAACTTCCACCAGACCACAAACCAACATAGTTGAGAGCATGCATGCTTTAATAAAAAGTTACCTTCCAGGCACTCGCAGCTCGTTGTCGACAATTGTGAGGTTCATCGATCACATAGTTGATAAACAACATAGAGAGATTAAAAAAGATTTTGAAGAAAGCCTTAGAAAAACAATGAACCACCACAAGGAAGAACCAATGCTTAGTAACTTACTTCGGAAGATTAACAAGTATGCTCTTGAGCTTCTTTACCTTGAGATCCAACGTTTGGAAACGTCCTTGCGCCATTACCATACCAGTTGTGATTCCAGCTTTTTTACGGTTGCGGTTTGGCATGTGCCTGTCGTCTCGAGCAGTTAGAACGTGATGGTAATTAATATACTAGTGATCACCGGCTTTTATAATTTTACTACGTAATTTATTACATGATTTAATTTTATACCATATGTTATCGTTTTTAGGCGAGGAAATCCAGTTCTTCTCGATAGGCGTGTTCTAGAGGAAGCTTGACTTCAAACCTGCGAAGATTGGTTCTGACGATCTAAATGTAGACGTTGAATGTGCAAAATTAAAGAAAAAAAATGACCAAAAACTAGTTTTCGCACAATTCAGCTACCTGGAAAAATTTGCACAAATCATCACAGGTAACTACTCCCCAAAAAACCGCCTATTGTGCAAAATAAAACTCGTGGTCATCCAACTAAGAAACAGCAAGAAAACAAGAGAGAAGAATCTGCGAGAAAGAGCTTGCACATGCCGGATGAAGAAAGTGGGTCCGATCGGTCTTTTGACTATCCCCGGCACAACTCTTTCATACCATCACAGGAGGAGCTCGTACGACCTTCCTAGTCTGAGCCATACGCTCCTTACAAGCTTCACCATCACAGCTCGTACATACCGTTAATGCCCTAGAAGGACCCACAACAGGACACATTTTATTTCCTGTTGATGTCACCGACAAAAAAGTTAATGATATTAATAGGCGAATTTGGGCGTCAAATTCCATCTGTGTGTCACCCATTTATATCCGAAATAAAGAATATGGAACCAGATGATCATTTTGGGTTTCGATCGGTAGCTGTGGGGTTAGGGTTGGATCAATCAATGTATAAGTTTATCCTAAGCTAAATGCTACTCGAATTGCACAATAACGAATCGATGTGTAGGAGAATCTTTGATCCGAAACAATTTAGATATTATGATCGTCTTATATAGATGATAAAATTCAAACGGGTGTGAAAAGCTGAAGAACTGAATTGGATGACAACGCAAGATGCGGGATTTCTCGTAGCACAAAGGTGGGGTGTTGTTCATAGAATCGACATTCGTGGCGATCATACAGTTTTTCCTCTATTGTTATGCCCAAAACCTACTGAATAACCTATTGTAGCGATAGTAATTCGCTTCGTTGGTGGGGACCATTACATCCACTTAAAGCTTCAAGGATCATATCCAATGCCTCCCTCGAACCCAACTTGGACTTATCATAGATATGAAGATGTCGCGCGTTGGGAAACTTTATACAAGGATCAAATCAATGCGTACAAAGAATTTGTTTACCCGAAGCCCAACCCCAATGTAAATCCGGAAGTACATGATATAGATTAGATATGTAAAATTTGTAAAAATATTAAAAATTGTATTGATTGTATAGTTCATGTGTTATGTACACAAAAGAGTTGTTTGAGAATATATTTTTGATCTTTTCACACCTTTTGTGTTCCTTTTGAGATACAATGGTGGTTATGTCTTCATATTCTTGGTTCGGTACCAAATCATCTGTGGTAGTGTTTGCTTGAGAACCTAATTCAGATTTATCCAACTCGAAATAAAATTGTTTGCTCTCGTAGTAGTTATGAGCAATAACAGGCTAAAATTGGTCTTTAGATCAACACATCCATAACTAAACAAGTGTTTTGTCATCCAGATGGGGGGTTTATTAGGTCTTCAATGCCTTACCTTAGTATCTCTAATAACGATTTTCGTATGTTGTCCATGTTCTCCGACTTTGTAAAACATGTTATGTCTGGCCGAAATAATCAAATTGAAGTGTGTTTTGTTGAGCTCACATTTCATGGAAAGGTTAGCCATGTGTTTGTCCAAAGAATTTTGTACTATGTATTCTCACATAATGTCCAACAGCTGAATTTTACTTGCTTGCATGAAAAGAAGACTGAACTTCCACTTTCTCTCATCGTTGATAGATATCTCTCCGATAACAACTTCTTCCATACCCGATCCACTTTTCGCTTTACAATGAGGAACCGTAACGATCGCTTTATGATTAACGCAGGGAAGTCGAAGGTGACTGACACGTGGCCGTGGTCGTACCACATCCTGCGTCAAGTGACATTTACGATATACGAACTCCATTCCAATTCCAATTTAATATGAGGGAGAAATGGGAAGGTAAACAAAATCGTACGCAGACACAACACCATCGTTGTTCATTTTCTTTTTCTCAACTTCACAATGGCTATCAAGAGTAATGATCAATAACTCCCTGCTGCAAATAATAAATAAAGGAAGAAACTTTTATTTAATGAAATTTAATGCGTATACCGCATTCAAAGATCCTTGCATTGGACACAAACCCATGGGATGTATAGATGATTAACCATGTGGAAGAATGTATACGCCCATAACTGAACAATTATTAGGAATTGTTTGAGAATATATTTTCTAATCAAAAGATCTATAACTGGATAGTTGTTTGGAATGTTCCTGATAATTACAGAAATAGAACGATCATCTAGATGTAGAGGAATAATCTCTCGAAACTTATTACGGGAAGCAAAGGATAAAGGAGATGAATGTTGTATCTATCATGGAAGTACTGAACAACGGAGATAACAACTCCAGTTTCATTAGGAAAACTATTATTAGATGTATTTGTTTGGAATGTTCTTGATCATGACAGAAGTCGTTTCAGCTTGCCTTCATCGTTGACAGATATCTCTCCGATAACAACTTCCTCCGTACCCGATCCACTTTTCGCTTTACAATGAAGAACCTTCACGATCGCTTTAAAATTAACGTAGTGAAGTCGAAGGTGTCTGACACGTGGCGATGGTCGTACCACATCCTGCGTCAAGTGACATTTAGGACATACAAACTCCTTTAGCGCCAGTCCGACTGTTAATTTCTTTCCGCAACCAGTAATACGAACTCTGTATGGATGATACTGTTGTAGTTTTTAGGTTGTTTTTGTGGTTGCGATTGTGGTTGTGGTTGTTGTGGTTGTGGTGGTGGTTTCATTGGTATGGGATAATAATGTGGTGGTGGTTGTGGTTTTGGTTGTAGTGGTAGCGATGGTTGTTGTGGTTGCGGTTGTGGTTCTATTGGTATGGGATGATAATGTGGTGGTTATTGTGATGGTGGTGGTGGTTCCATTGGTATAGAATAATAATAATATTGTGTGTGGGGTGGGTGTTGGTTGTGTGTGTTTTTATAATGTGTCTGAATAGTGATGGAGGAATGATGGGGGATAAACCATGATGAAAAGTAACGATTGCTTTACAATACTGAAAACGACTATCATCAATCTGTAGAAACAAATAATTTGCTTAAAGGTCATGCAACTAGAACACTGTGCACTGCATGTAAACACAGGGGCTATGTGATGATATCTTATTATGATATTCTTGATGCTCGAACTTCTATGCGTGCGTGACAAAGATTTAAATCAAGGAACATTGGTTGTTTTTAATTTACACCAATCAGTTTCGTGTGACGATCTACTTCAAATCTTTGGCGTGTTTCGCTTACGGGGCTTAACCGTATTCCGTCTAAAACTAATCTTGCACATCGTAGCGTGAGTGTGGGAGACATGTTATGCCCCCGATGTAGGCTACGAGAGGAAACGGTTGAGCATATCATGTGGGATTATCTCTACCCTCAAATCCTACTTTAGGGTAGAATCTAGAAAGGTAGAATTTTTATTTTGGTTAATGATAGTTTGATCAAGGTTATTACTTTGTTGATAAAATAATAATATTACAACAATTAAATAAAAAACATAGAAAAAAAAAAAAAACACTTCAAAACACCAAAAGAAACCCAAACCAAAACCCTCCCACCCTACTTTAGGGTAGAATCTAAATAGAAAGGTAGAATTTTCATTTTAGTTAATCATAATTTGATTAGGGTTATTACTTTGTTTTGTTAAAAAAAATATTAAAACAATTAAATAAAAAAACAAAAAATACTTACAAAAAAACCACTTCAAAACAACAATGAAAAACCCCAAACCAAAACCCTCACAACACAAATCCTAACATCCCACCCACCCAAATGTTCAGGTTCATCAACCTACCACAAAGCATCTCGTTATAGTCATAGCGAGACGCTTAGACTATCATGCTACCTCATAACATGATGTGACCCTAAGCGCTGCGCTATGGTCATAGCGATACGCTTTGAAGGGGGTGAAAATAGAAACTAGGGGTGGGAATAGATCAAGCCACTTACAAATTAGCGACGGGGAGTGTGATCCACGCGCCACGAGAGCAGCAATAGGAGTATTGCAGGCGGTAGGCACTTCCTGGTGTGGGGCCCAGTAAGACGAAAATGTCAAACAAGGTTCAATTATGCTCTTTGACTTTTCAGACACTTTTACTACCACTTCCGTTTCTTTTAATAATATTGTAACTTAAAATTAGTTTAATCATAAATTCATAATAATCGTAATAGAGTAAATTATTAAAACCGTTCATGTGGTTAGGGGTGAGCATTTCGTGATTTGGACCCACAGAAACCTTGGATTCGACCCATGAGAACTTTGGACCCGAGCCTATTTAAATATATGGGCCGGTTTCCGGTTCTAGATTTATATGAATTATCGGTTCCGGGTCGGTTTCAACCCCACGGTTCTAATATAAGAACCACAAGAACCGTTTGTATTTTAATTAAAAAAATAAAAAAAAAACTTTTTTAGTATTTTCACTATTCGTTTTACGTTTTATTGTAATCGATTTCACGTAATGTTAATGCAATATTAAATATATTATTTATAATAATGACAATGCATTTTTCTTGAAATATTTTTCGTCTTGATAGATATGCATAGATATTATATATTATATAATATATCCAAATTTGAAGTAAATATTTATATATGATGTGTGTGTGCATTTATTATGCATACATAACATATTCACGTTATGTTTCTAGTGATGAGAATGACAAAATTGTTACAAAAACATAAGTCGAGAAACGAAAAGTGTCTTAAAAAATAAACTCATGGGCTATTGTTAGAACCATACGAATGAATTCTTTTACGAGCATGGTAAAAGAATAGGAATATGTAATCCTCTAAAAGTGGCTATTACATTAAAAGATTTTAGAGGGTCAGGCCCTTTTACCCGACCTATCAGAACCGTTAGGACCCAGAACCACATAGAATTTTAAGGTTCGGTTTGTGGTTCCTAATTTCAACAATAAAAGGGTATACGGTTCTAGTGGGTCCGAGTCAGGTCGGTTCCGGACCCTTTGCACAGCACTACCTGTGGTTTGGTCAAATTTGCCACTTCAGCCCAATCTTTTAAAAATAGCTTAAATAATCCTTGACTTTTGAGAAAATAGGCCAAAACAGTCCAACGACCTAACCCAGTTAAGTTTTTGACGTTAAGTTAGAGGCATTTTCGTTAACTCACGTACAAATTCATCTTCTTTTCCATTTTCTTCTTCCCTAATCAGACCCACTACCCACCATCATCTTCACCTTTCACCACTACCACCACTATCCACCATCTCCTCCACCTTTCACCACCACCACCACTACCCATCACTACCAACCATCATCCATATTCAAGCATTATCATCAACAACCTACCTAAATCAACCAGATCAAACTATAAAGATAAACATACAAGCATCATACATAAACATTAAATTTGGAATAAATTTCACCAGACATTTCCAAAATCCCCAACCCTCATCACTAGATTATGTGATTTGAACTGAACTAAACAAACACAATAAAATTATTTATCGACTCATCTATTGATGAGATGTATTTGGTTCTCAGATTTGTGAATGCTTCAGATCTGGAAGCGGGTAACAAAAGTGTTGTAGAACCAATCAAGATCTTGATCTTCACAAGATGAAACCCCGTCCAGCGTGAAATCACGGTACCCGAGTTCAGTTCTGACCCGGATAGAACGGGCATCAGAGTTAACATGGAGAACAAAAGCGGGGGTTTTATCTTTGCAGTTGCGAATGCGACCGACAACTTCAACGGGGTGATCTACTGCGGAATTGCGGTTAGTATTAGGATTGGGGTTGGGAGAGGGTTTAGTGGAGTTCAAATTAAGGAGGTGTTGATGGTGTTTGGAATAGGGGGTTCTGATATAATAATATGGGGAGAGATAACGTACAAAGCTTCCTTAATGTACAAAGCGTAGGAAGCATTCTCAACCATTAGATTTTGGTGATGGCAAGAGGGTAATTAACAACCCTAATCATATTTGGGTTAATTTAACCAAGGGCAAATTAGGAAAAACGCGTTTAATTTTTTTTTGAATTCGTAACAACAAACGTATTCGAAAGAAACATTTCCATCGATTCAAATCAATTAAAACAATCAGAATGATTAAAGATTCAAAAACATTCAATTATAATCAAAATCTAAACATATTTGCAGAAAAAACAAGAAAACTGAGTATTACAACTCGATTGATAAAATCAGTCAATCGCGTTCAAAAATCACTATCAACGCATGTATTATTCACAGAATACGATTTTTGATAATAGAAGATGAATTAAAGGAAAAAATGGCTTTCAAAAAACTTTCAGAAAATTAAGATAATTAACTAGTAAAGTCATCTTCTATATTCTGGTCATCTGGTTCACCTTGTGGCTTTGTTGAAGCACCATCCTTCGCATGTTTTCGTCGATCATGGCCTTTCTCTCTGCATTTGGCACAAGTTCTCTTCCTTTTGCCGGATCGACTAACTTGTTTTTCCTTGCTAGACTTTATATGCTTCTGCTTACCACGACCTTTGTTCTTGATACCATTCGGAAGTCTAATAATGGGTTCGGCCTCTGATGGTTTCTCGTATCCAAGAAGAGAAGCATACCTGTCATACTTATTCTGATGACTAGATCTCTTAAACATGCCCTCATCAACCTTATTAACAATCTCTTTCATTTTATCGTTAACCAATGTTAACTCAGATAAATATGCAATTAGAGTGTTTGCAAGATATCTTCTAGCTTCTTTCGTCGTATCATCACCAAACTCTCCTGTTTCAAATGAATACTTGATTTCATTTGGAACAACATCTTTTGTCCACCTCTTCAGAATGTATCTCTTCAGGAATCTATAAAATTTCATCAACCTTAATACAAATATATATGCCTACAAAGCAGCTTGTACTGCTCGAACCTCCTACAGGTACATAATGTAGTAACATCCTCAACACCCTCAACAACTTCCTTCTTGAAAAGAACATGTGAAATTGTTAAAAACTATATTGATGATTTTGGACGCACATAAAAACAAATTTAAACGCATTTAGTATCTTCAAAAAATCTAAACAAAAGCAAAAAAAAAAAAAAAAAAAAAAAATACCTCAAGAAAACCTTGACCATGTGCTTGAGGATTATCAACATAAATCTTTAAAAAACCTTCTTCAGCCCTTTTCATATGAACACTTATTAATCCTTCATAAGTGGCATATATTTCTTCCTGAATATCAAAGAAGATAGTCCTTATAAATATTTTAGATGCTTGTTCCTCAATAGGGTTCGTAGTCCAAAAATCAGGAACGTTGTGTCTTGAATCATGGTCATTCTTCCTATGGTTGAATCTCTGAGCTTCAAGGGAAGTTTCAAAGTGGTTGGAAAACTCAACAAGAGTCAACTGAGAATTTGCAACTTGGCAAAAAAAAATGATTTTCACTCTCAGATCTTGATGTTGTCCTCATTAGGCAAGACATAGGTTCATCCCGGTAAAAAGCAGGGATCCACATTTATCTCATATTAAAACATGTCCATCAACCAACTGTTCTCATTTAGTTTGTAATCAACAATAAGTACACCCCACTCGAAATCAAATGTCTCTAGACTAATTGAGTCTGTCCACACAATTGCACAAATTCTCCTTTTGAACTCATCATCACTGCATAATGCACTACCCACCTAAATAACATAAACATAGAATAAAAAACGCACGTTGTTATAAATTTGGACGCATTCACATGAAAATATATAAAAACTATAAACGCACTTTAATATAACTTAGGACGCATTCACTATATTGTAACCAACCAAATACTATTTAAACGCACTCATATTACAAACAAACGCACCTTTTAATTTTAATTTATATCAAACATTCATACTGAACTTATCAGAAACCTTCTTCATGATATGCCACATGCATAATCTGTGTTTGCTATTTTGAAAAACCAACTGGATTGCATTCTTCATAGCAGGGTCTTGATTAGTTACAACCACTTTGGGATGCTTTCCAAAAGATTTGGAAAATGATTGTAACAACCATGTGTATGATTCAGTTGTCTCAGATGACAACAATCCTACTCCAAGTGTGACATTCCGACAGTGGTTATCAATTCCGGTGAATGGTACAAAAACCATCTTGAACCTGCAAAAACACATTACAAATTTTTAAAAAAAAAAAACTATGAACATATAATAATTGCATATCAAACTTAAAAATTAAAAACATACTTGTTGGTGTTAAATGTTGCATCAAATGAAATCACATCTTCAAATTCCATATAGGTTCTCTTGCATAAGGCATCAGCCCAAAATAACCCAGTGAGTGCATTCTTTTGATCCACAGAATACTTAAAAGAAAAATCTGGCAGAAACTTCTTCTTTTTCCTGAGCCTAGACACTATCATATCTGCATTATACTCACCAATGAAAATGTTTAAACCACCTTTAAAGTTCTGACGATCAGTAGCAGTTGCACCAACATTCTCAAAACCTCCATACTTAGTCTTTATAATATTAAAAGCTTTGACAGGACCCATAGTCAATGAAGACAGCTAGCATATCATCTCTTATTGAGTATGTGTTAGCTTCCTATTGGCTGCTAGAAAAGGAATGTCACTTTCAGATACAAAATCATGATTATGACATTCCACAAAGCCATAAACTTTGAATGTCTTTCCATCCTCGGAAGTTAGCTTTACATGTGCCGGATATCCAGTTCGGATAGACGACCTATTCCTTGCCTTAACAACTTTATTAGAACTCTCTGCACCTACTTTCAGTGGCTTAAAACCCTCCTTATAGCATACAAAGTACCTGAGTTTTAAAACACCTCTTCACACATCTTGGGTAGCCTTTCGTATAGAAAATTCACCAGCCTTTGCATATTTGGCATAAAACTCATGTGCATGATCAATACTAGGAAATCCATGTTTATTACAGGTTTGAGTGAATCAGGTACATCAGGAGTGAAGGAGTTAATAGCTTGGTCTTCAACAGGAACATCAGATGCCACACCTTCAAAAACAAACGCACTATATAAAATTTCAAACGCACTCTGACAATTGATAATTTGAAAATATTCAGACGCACTAATGATCATCTTAAACGCACTCTTATATGATCAGTACCTATGTTTTAACTATTTAAACACACTTATCATATTATTTAAACACACTAATACATGATCAATAACAAGTGTTTTAACTATTTAAACGCATTTATCATATAATTTAAACGCACTAATATCAATAACAAATTTATCATATAATTTAAACGCACTTATTATATAATTTAAACCCACTAATATATTTGATATTCAAAACAAAATTAGAATACCTTCAATTCTTCTGTATTCGTTGATGAGGTTAAAACTATGGATATCCACATCCTGGCTAGTATCTTCGATCAGGTCTGTATATACACAAAACATCATGTTTACGAATATCAACATTAAAAAACAGATTGAAAAAAATGAGTCAACAACAGAGCATGATGATCTGTACCAGGAAAAACAATATTATCGACATCTGGATTGGAATTCTCAACAGAAACGCTCTGCTCATCAACCGATAAGTTTAAATCTGATAAACAAAATAAAAAATTAAACAAAATTCTAATGAAAACTGATTTATACATGAGTTGACGAAAATGCCCCTTACTTAACCTCAAAAACTTAACTGGGTTAAGTCGCTGTACTGTTTTGGCCTATTTTTTCAAAAGTCAAAAACTGTTTAAGCAATTTTTAAAAGATTAAGCTGGAGTAGCCAATTTAACAAAATCACATGAACGGTTTTGATAACTTACTCATGATAATATGTTAACTTATGAAACATTGCTACTTCCATTCAAAGAAAATTATATTGATATTTATCGCATTGTTAATATTTCTAGTAAATAAAGAATTATTAAGCATCAATGAAAAGACAACTAATTATTTTTAATGCAATATACCTTGTAAATTTATCTATGCTACATTATCAAGGGGGAGACATGGGTAAATATGTTCATATTGTCAAAGTTAAGATGACATATCAAGAGGCACAAGTATAATCCTCTATTTTTTGCCCATTTTCTTCCCTTTATACCCTTATGTACAATTTTAATACCAATTATACAAATTACTAATGCAAGTTATTCTAGATAATTGTTTTGAAACTAAACATTCATTCAAGCCTTTAAGTACGTAAAGGTGGGTCCTTCACCTTGAAGTTACATTTGTTTTACGACCATGTGGGATGGACAAAAAAAAAAAAAAAAAAATACATGCTTTGTTATTTCTAGGTGCTTTAGGACCGACATACTTATTTTTTTTTTCCTTCGTTGTACCATTAATTTTTACTTTTTTCTCTGTTTTTTATTGTTATTTCTAAACTTAAAATATAATAAGCATGTTACTGTACTCTTTTTTACTATATTTGGTTTTTAAGTTTGCATTTTTTTTAGTGCATTTATTTGCAACCCAAGAGTTCATACCAATGATTTTAAGAAGTTCATCCATCAAAGTTTGCAACCGTATGTTATTATTTAGGAATATAATGTTAATCTAAAAGTGTGATGATAGTCGAGCCAAACAAATGAGCCGAGCTGACCATGGCTCTGCCTTGGATCATTTAGATATTGATTAACCAAAACCGAAATAATTAAAATCAATCGGCTTTTGAAACATCTCAACCAGAAATTTTGGTATTGGTTACGGCTACAAGCCAAAATACTGGCCTGTTGACACCCCTAAAATCACTAATTTAAATATTATGTTACTCGCCGCAACTCGCGGGCACACCACTAGTTAACAAGAAATGATTGTACGTATCCTGAAGTTAACCATGGTTAATGTGTTATGTATGGCCTTTAACTCACGTAACCCACTTCATTATATGAAACGATTGTTTAACTCCTATTATATGTGATAATGTACACACATCTGTTTATTCACGTCTTAAAAATTTGTATTCACACAACTTCGACAATTTGAATTCTTTGAGACAGAATGATTATGTCTATTACGTACACACCTTGCTAGATTATGTATTGAAGATGTGTTAATACAAATATATAAATCATATATTGTTTGCTGCTTGTGCTTATACTACGTTTTCTTTCATATGTACAAGTTCTTGTTAGCCTTGTACAGCTTACGAAAGCATTACAGTAACGGTTGTAGGAATATTTATTGTGCCCTTATGTTAAGTCACTCAATTGGTGCAAGTCACAACAAAGAGAAAAATTTAAGGGTTACCCCTTCCCTCTAAGATTTTTAAAGAAAAAGAAAAGTGGCCTACAAAACACATTAACAAGGCACTCAAGTCTGCTCCAAGAAAAGGTTAGGAAGACCTTTTTGAGTGAAAGGTCTTCCAAAAAACAAACAATCTACAGACCCCAAACGCCTGCACACGTCTGCGTGGCGCAGACAAAAGAAATTAGAAGTGCTTTTGAGCAAAAAACAAACAGCACCTTAATTTCATTAGTTTGTCTGTTTAAGTAACAGACTAACAATCAACTACTATGGTTTCACATATTTGACCCTCATACTATTTGACATTTACAATTCCCCCTCTATGATATTTGATACCTAACCTTATCCCCCCCCCCCCCCCCCCCCCCCCCCCCCCGCCCCCCACCCCTCAGAAAGACTATTTTCTTTTTATTTATTTTAAGCAATTCTTTGCATCCGTTTCTTCATGGTTCTTGTTCCTTTGACACCCTAAATTGCATCTTGTTATTATACAATTAATTGTCCCATCTCTAGTAGCTTTCATTTAAACATATTATGCAGATTCTTAACTCTTGAATAACTTTGCAAATAGAAAACAACCAATAATATACGAGTAGTAATTTATATCAGCCCAATACTTCACTATTGGCTAATCCTTCATTCTAACACACCAATTGCAGTACCATATATTCCAATAGCCGCTCAAAAACCTTACAATAGGGTAAAACTATTGTATCACAACGTAAGAGACCAGTAGAAATTCCACACAACTATCCAAATCCTCATAGCACTAAAATCAAAATCACATGAATTCCGCTTAAGCGGTGCATTTATCTCTAATTTCTCTCTTGGTTTTCTAGTGTTTCCCCACTAAAATTGTCCATTACACACACCTTAATGGCTGAAAATCTTTTAAAACTAGCCTCAATTGTTTTTGTTGGTTCAATTGCTTCTAAAAGTTCACTGTTGGTTCAGTTGCTTCTAAAAGAATTGTTTTTGTTGGTTCAATTGCTTCTGAAAGTTCACTGTTGGTTTAGTTGCTTCTAAAAGTTCTAGAATTAAAAGTAGGATCAGCAACATTCGATGAGTTGTGTAATAGAATTACTTGTGTAGATATATTCTTTCGTAGGCCATACAACTCATGCTCAAATTCTATAACCTCTACAGTATAATAATAATTCTTTATAGTAGCAGGAATGATAATTAACCATTTGTTCAACATAGTACTTCCAGCAACCCTGGTTTCACTGCTAGAAAATTGGGCTTTTGTCACCACATTTTCGGTCACATAATGGTAGCAATTGCTCTATAGCCACCATTTTGCAACCGAAAATGCAGTAGCAAAAACACCATTAGCTACCACTTTTGTATTTTGCTACCATATTTTTGTCACCATAAAAACGGTTAAAACTATTGCTACCGCTCCTATAATGTTTTAGGAATGTCTTTTGCTACCGTTTTGGTACCATTTAGCCACCAATATAGCTACCATTTAGACACCATTTTTATTGAAAATTTACACCTTTTTTTGTAACCGTTTTTGCACCATTTAGTTTGCAACCATTTAGTCATCGCTTTCATTGAGATTTTACTACCATTTAGCCACCACTTTCATTGAAAATTTGCTACCATTTAATCACCACTTTCATTGAAAATTTACAACCATTTAGCCACCATTTTCATTGTAAATTTGCTACCATTTAGCCACCACTTTCATTGAAAATTTTCTACCATTTAGCCACCATTTTCATTAAAAATTTGCTACCATTTAGTTTTGCTACACTTTTTTTTCCTACTTTTTAATTCAATTACGTTTCAAGAAAACTATATTATATATAAAACAATCAAATAATACAAAATCTCAATTTATATAAAACAAATTTGTTACAGTTTTTCCAATTTTAAAATCATATAAAAACTCAAATAACCGAAATTATCCATGAAAAACTTCAAAACATTCATGTCTAAGTGTTTATAGCCTATTTTCGACCCATAGCTGTCAACATAGCTTCAATTTGTGTCATTCTATTGAGCATAGCCTCTTTATCCGCATTATCTTTTTCTTTTTCAGCCACCAAGCCCGCAATAATTTCTTCAAACCTTTCTTTATCTTCATCTTTTTCCTTAACAAGCTTTTTGATAACCAAGTTCAACTTTTCAATCTACAAAACAAGCAATGAATAGAATCAAGAAGTCGGAATTAACAAAAACTAATAACGGGTCAAGTGAATTAACAATAACATAATCTAATTGTGAGTTACAATTCTAGTGCTAGAAGCTAAATAACTTGTTCTGATATATTTACATACTATTACTAAGAATAAAATTTTACTTAAACAATCTACAGAGATTGTCTAATCAACTCAATAAGAAATTCCTAAACATTCTCAATACATCAAAGGCGAAATATATTTATAAGTAATAAGTAATATCCAATTAAACGCGAAATATATTTATAAGTAATAAGTAACTAGATTGATCCCTGCGTGCGACACATCAATTGTAGGACATTTGAGGGATTTTTTAAGTTTTAGTATCATAATATATGTAACATGCTTTTTGGTGCATAGGAAAAGGCAAAAAAAAAAAAAAGGTGGTGCAAACAATATTGCCGCAATTACATGGTTGGCTATTTTAAAAATTAGGATTAGTTGATGTCAAAATAATGTCAAGAAAGGACTTAAATTGTTGTTAAATTGCGGCTAAAAATGGGTCAAACTGCTATTAAAATGGACAAAAAAAATGCAGCCAAATTGGTGACAAAATTGACGTAAAAATGGTTTCAAAATTACTATAAAAATGGGCTTACAATGTAACCAAAACGGTCTTAAAGATGGCGTCAAAATGTATGCCAACAATGGATTAAAACGACCTGGTGAGGCTCATGAATATAAACTTTTAATCAACCCTAATCATGAACAACCTATGATAGCCCTACTCATAAACGACCCTAATCATGACAATTGACAACTCGCAAACTATCGAAACTGCCATAATCATGACTAAAAAATATAACTTACATATTTTCTTGTGTCGTGTCATCGTAGTTCGTGGGTTGGTTGTCTCATTAGGTTTAGGTACCAAGAATCATCAACATCTATGATGGACGATAATATAATTTATAACTCTAGAACATACAACCCTAGATTTGTGTTAAAGCAAGGAATCATGTTCATGGCACTAGAAATTGGCACAAGATCAATTAACTAAAATGACTTCAACATAAGATTAATCGCAATTCAACACAATTGTTTGACATTCAAAAGCAAATAAAAGATAGAAAATACCCAATGTTTAGAACCCTATAATCAAAGTTTACACCCGGATATGAATAGAAGTTTTAGCTAATCATGGCCATAGAAATCATCAAATGTTGTGTTCTTGGGTCTTCAATCTTCAAGATTATAATGAAAAAATAATAAAAATTCATGGGTTGGAATCATTGAGATGAATAGCAATGATGAAGATCCCCCCAAGTTCCTCCTTACAAGCCAATCATAGCATAGCCCTTAGTCAAAGTCCACCATTATTTCTTCCTTAAAACAAGCATCATAATCATCATCATCATCATAATCATCATCATACTCAGTTAATCCCACCTATAGCAAAGCTAAGGTAGGGTCTGAGGAGGGTAAGATGTAGACAGCCTTACCTCTACCTCTAAGAATAGAGAGGCTGCTTCCAGTGAGACCCCCGGCTCGATGTGGTTTGGTATCAAGCCTTGGACATAAGGTACAAAACACATAGCAATCGGGACAAACCTGATCAATGCATGTACCCCTTTGTCTTTTGGCTATCCACGCCACCACATGATGCATGATTAACCGTCCGTCGTTTTTAACGTTATTTTCACGAAATTAGTAAAATAACGTTAAAACTAGTGCAACTTTACTTTTGCCCCCCAAGGGCCACACATATATACATTATATGCGCACACCGTAAGTGGGGCGTTAAAACAAGCAAAGTTTGAATACTTTTTCCTTGTTTTTCACTTTTACGTTTTTTATATTATTATTATTATTATTATTATTATTATTATTATTATTATTATTATTATTATTATTATTAGTATTAATAGTAGTAGACTTCATGCATGTTACTTGGTTCTCGGGTCTCGAATATAATTTCTAATTTTTCCGCCATGCTTCACACGAGCACCTACCAAAAGTATAAAATAAATCAATAAATAAAGTAACCAAAAAGTAATAAAATACATACAATACTAAAATAATAAAGTACAAGCCTAAAACTAATAAAAATACTATCTAATAAACTCAAAAATATACAAAACTGACAAATAAATGTGATGCATTTAGCAACACATCAATAGGCCTCTGAGTTAGGTCCCTACATCATGTTATCGTGAATTATATTGTATCATAACAGACAATAACAAGTTGTACATGCCCTAGTGACCATTATTGGTTTAATTAACTATCATTGGATATAAATGACCATCATTGGGTCTAAGTGATAATGATTGGATTTAACTGACCATCATTGGGCCTAACTGACCATCATTGGATCCAACTGGTGATCATTGGTTTAATTAACCATCATTTGATCTAATTTATCAACATTGATCTAATTGACAATCATTGGTTCTAATTGACCTTTATTGGGCCTAATTGACCATCATCGGGTCTAATTGGCCACCATCGGGTCTAAATTACCATCATTGGGTCTAAGTGGCAATGATTGGTTCTACCTGACCATCACTGGGCCTAACTAACCATCATTGGATCTAATTAGTCATCACTGGGTGTAACTGACCATCATTGGATCTAACTGACCATCATTGGGCCTAACTGACCATCACTGGATTCAACCTACCATCAGTGGTGTAATTAACCATCATTTGATCTAATTAACCATCAATGGATCTAAATGACGATCATTGGTTCTAATTGACCATCATTGGATCTAACTGACCATCATTGGGCTTAGCTGACCATCATTGGATTTAACTGACCACCATTGGTGTAGTTAACCACCATTGGATCTAATTTACCATCATTGGATCTTATTGACGATCATTAGTTCAATTTGACCATCAACGGGCCTAATTGACCATCATCGGGTCTAATTGACCATCATCGGGTCTAAATGACCTTCATTGGGTCTAAGTGACAATGATTGAATCTACCTGGCCAACTTTAGGCCTAACTAACCATCATTGGATTCAATTGACCATCATTGGATGTAAATGCCAATAAAATATTTATAGTTACTAGTTTTGTTTCTTTTAATTGAAAGTGTAGCAGGGTAGTTTTAGAAAAAGTGTAGTTGTATGCCTATTTTGGCATAGTGTTGATTATCGTGGCTAATATGGTAACAATTTAGTTTTAAAATTTGCCACTGATTAACTACCATATATATATATATGCATTACGCTTTAAAATAGGTTCCTAAATTTGATACCGCTAAGGTGGTCACAATTCAATAGGTTTGTTGTTTTTTTATAATTTATTATTTTTTTACTTCTTTCTTATTATTGACTTATTGTTCTCACGAATTTACCATAAAAAATAAACAGTGTCAAAATTTGCAACCGATTAGTTACCTTATCTTATAATACATATTTTCGTGTAAAAATGGTTTCTAAATTTTCTACCATTTTTCTAGGTAGCAACTTTTGGTGACAATAGTCCAATTTTATCGTGACTAACATGGTAGCAATTTAATCTCAAAATTTATCACTGATTAGCTACCATATATATATATATATATATATATATATATATATATATATATATATATATATATATATATATATATATATGCATTACGCATTAAGAAATATGTCCCTAAATTTGCTACCGCTAAGGTGGTCACAATTCAATAGGTTTGTTGTTTTTTTTATAAATTATTATTTTTTAGTTCGTTCTTATTATTTTTCTCACGAATTTACCACCAAAAGTAAACGGTGTCAAAATTTGCAACCGATTAGTTACCTTATCTTATAATATATATTTTGGTGTAAAATCGGTTGCTAAATTTGCTACCATTTTTCTAGGTAACTACTTTTGGTGACAATAGCCCAGTTTTCTAGTAATGTTTTGCGCTAGCTGGAGCAATGCATTATACTCCCCCATTGTGCAACCAAAGCAACAAAGCCATACTATAAGCAAAGGACATTGAACCTTTCTAATCTTCAATACCTCATCAAGTAAATTTTAACACTAGGTAAGAATAATGTCAAAGGCCTTTTTTCTCAAATGCACTTGTCGATAGTATTTTCCACTTAACCCTAACATAAAAATTTTCGAAGGCGAAACTAAAGTCATCAGCCTATGTTCTTCTAACAATCTGTAATTCCATTTGTAACAACTTGTATAATTCATTTTCCTCAAATTTGCGGCAACTTCCTTTCTTTGGATTACTTACAAATTGAATATCAGTACCGTATTTCCTTTTATCCTTTCCAATCAATTAAATTAAATTTTATATTTTAATTTGGATAACCATTTTTTCACAATCTCATCATAGCCGACTTTCATATCACCCTCCCTAATCTCTTTGACTTTATATTTCCACTTGAACAACTAGCTTTTAACAGTTTCTTTGCACTTAAGCCATACCTTGTATAGCCAAACTTGAAGATTACCATGACCCAAAACATTTACCTGATTTGTTTCCCAACCTAAGTTGTTTCCACTACTTTTTCATATTTATTTGAATCAAATTCTCCACTTATTTTATTTGTGTTTATTTTGATTTATGATTCTCTACCAAACTCATCCTTTTCATTTACTAATTCGTTAAAATCACTCGAATTATCCAAATATTCCATTATTTCTTCCAGTTTTATACCGCTTACATGAACTAATGAACTCCCTTCATGCCTGTTTTATGATTCTATAAATATCATCATTGTTGTCGTATACTGATTCTTAAAAATCATTCTTTGTTGCATTCGTTATATCTTCAGGCCTTTCACCACCACCTTGAACGCATACTCACTATCATGTGAATGTTGATCAATGATTTCTTGAATTCCTACTCCATTTCTAGATTCATCAAGTTGAATCTCAATTTTACTAAAAAAATGATCTCCTACCTTCTTAAGTTCTTTATCACTGTTGAATGTGGCAAGCAAATTATCTTGGTTCTTTGCTCTTTCATAAGCCTCCTCAAGTGTTTTTGGTTCAAATAACTTAAGCTAACCTCGAATTTCAGGTTTGAGATCCCTCATGAACAAACTTGTAGCATTCGTCACTAGAATTACTTTAGTAAGAAGAAAATCAAATGAGTTACAATAATCTTGAAATGAACATGTTTGTTGTAGGTTCTTGATTTCTTCCATGGATGATGCAATATTTAGAATGCTTGTGTCTTGATTCTTGGTATTGAACAAGTTAGGACTCTATTATTTTCCCATTTCGGTGATCCCACTTATTCATTATAAGTTCTAAAACCCTTTCAAATTTGATAATCAATATCTAATTTAGAATAATCTGGATTGTAGCCACAACAATGAACCAAGACCTAAAATTGTATTCATCACAAGAACACCTAATAGATACATAGACGTGACTTATGTTTTCTCATATCAAAACCCTACATGAACAAAAGAACACCATTCTTAGATGCTTGTAGAAATCGCTAAGAACAATTGCTTCTTTTGTGCAATTGAACCTAATACTTCTAATTGAGTACTTGAATAGCCAAACTCCCAATTCTTTTATCATTACCGGAATGCAATCACTACCTCCAGGAGTACTTGAGCGTTATCTTTAATTATTGCCTTAATTTGAAATTGGAAGCCTTGAATTTATGTAGAAGTGATACTACAATTGGAGATGTTGCAACTAGAATCACAGGTTGCCGGAGAAGGAGCGAAACAGCTTTGATACCATTGATACGTAACAAACTGGTAATCAAGAGTTAAGAGATAAAGATTGAAGAATATGAAGAACCATAAGAAAGGTAGAGGAATAATCCTAAATCAATAGGTACTTCATTTAATTAGTTTGTCTGTTTAATTAACAAACTAACAAACAACTATTACAGGTTCACATATTTAACCCACATACTATTTTACATTTACAATTGACCCCTCTATAAATTTGATACCTAACATCACTATTGTTGTAAAGTTCAAAATATGAAATATTTGGATGGGTGTCAACCTTATTCGATCTAAAAGCCAAATGTTATCGTTGTAAGACATGCAAATTGTGATACCCCGCATTTTCAGGTTAACACTTTTTACTGAACTCTAGTTAACTTGCATATTCACAGTGATCAAATACTTAACTAGGATTAGTTAAGTAGGCTTAACATATGTTAGATGCTATTAACATATGTTATAAGTAGGAAAAACCTTGTTTTGTCACACACACGAGTCCTACATCCCGAACGATGGTGATTGATCTGGCAAACATAATAATAAGCACAATGGAATTGTGATGAACGTAGTGTTACATGGTTGTGTGGAGTACATGCTTATGTGAATTATCGCTTGACTGAAAATTAATATGTAAACCATGCAAGTTACGTGAACCTTGTGATTGATATGTTATAAAAAATAGTTTTTATGTAATTTAGGGTGATTCATATCATCGGGCCCGGTATTGGACTAGAACATGACTAACGGGTCCGGTTAATGGACTAAAAGGGGCCCTAATACCCAATTGCTTGGGCAACAAGCCAAGCCCTCTTATAATTAGGAGACAAAAAAAAACCTACCCCTTTTTCCCTTGTTGCGCCGTGAACCCACCCCCATCCCCTTCCCTTTGATTTTCAACAAACATCAATCCTACTCATTCCTTCAAGCTAGTTGTGGTGCAATCTCTAGGCTTTGAGGACTCTTGCATAGAAAGGTATAATCTTTACATATTTTATGATGGTTATTAATGATTAAAAAGTTTAAAAATCATAAGGCATGCATACATATAAATCGCATAACACATGTTAGTGGGAGTTCTTAAATGTTCATTGTGAATTGATGATGATGATTGTCGTTAGTAATCATAATTAGGGTTTTTATATGATAATATATGTGTTTAATCAGAATATTATGAGTTATGCATGTATTAGAGATTTTTATGCATGATTAGGGTTTGCGAATAACTTGGGGATCAAGTTTCAGTTTCTGGCAGATTCATTAGGGTGTTTTGTAGGGGCGGTATCTTGATGTTAAATTAGTTGTTTTGATCGATTCTTTGCATGAATGGATTGTACATGGTCTTAGCATTTTAGAATGGGCAAAATCATCTGATTTGGATGTCGTTTGATATGTTTTTGGAATTTTATTTGATTAAAGGTCATATCAGAATTTCAGAGTTATAAATTGAGTCAACTTTAAACGGGTAAAACTCAAGTTTTACAAACAATTAAGTTATGAAATTTGGACAATCAAGTTGCATGATGTGTTGGTATGCACGTATACTCACCTAGTGACACTTGTAATAGGGAGTCGGTAGCTCGTTACTGTTTGAGGGATTTGGATCATTCACGTGCAACCTAAGGTGAGTTTCACTACTCTTTTTCTCAAAAGCATGCATCTCAGGGCGAGACAACTTTGGTAAACGTTTTCTTGTCCGGTTTGGGACTACTCAGGTTTGACTCCTTGTGTGGGTTGGGTTTACGATTCCTTGTGTGGATCGGGTTTTTGATCAGTTTAAAACTTATTGGTCCTTTGCGAACTAAACACTCTATCATTTGGAAAGTCCTTGCATATTATTGGGTTAATCGCTGGAGGCGAACGGGGTATTAGTTGATAGCGCTATTAGGTTATGCAGCAACCTCATGCCTGAGGTGCTTGAGGCACGAGCATGAACTTCTGACCACATTTGAGAACTGGTATTGATAGACACCAGTTATTGAGGCAAATTATTATGTTTTTGAACGTGTCCCAATAATTCTGTTTAGTTGCAATGAGTGGGTTAGCTACCCCTGACATGCTTAAACTGATAACTCTTGAATATTTTGGTCTGGAGGACCTACGTTTTTAATTGGTTACGTGGTTTTGGAAACCAGCGCATTTATATACTCATTTGCTTTACTTTGTGAACTCACCAACTTTATGTTGATATACATTAGCATGCTTTTGCAGGTAACTAGGTATGGAGCACGACTAGGACATGCATCACGATATGTCATGGGATAATAAACATTTAAACTATTTTTTTTACGTTTAACTATTTACTCCTGGTTTTGGGCGCGGTGTTTTGCGCAGACTTTATTTAACTATTTTGTTTATTCGCTTCCGCTATACTAAATTTTGTCTGATTAAAACTTTTCAACTTGGTTTTGCAAAACGAACTAAATGGTTTGGGCATTTAGAGTCGTTCATGTGACTTATGGCTATGGGATCCTGGTTTGTCATGCGCCTCGCGGTATAAACCCCGTAGTGGAAATTTGAGGGTGTGACAGATTGGTATCAGAGCCATTGGTTATAGTGAACTAGGAATTGCATCTAGTCTATAATCATCATAGCATAAGTATTAGTACACACGCTATCCTCAGCACACTACTTGTTATTTCTTGGATATGTATACTAATCTAACGTATTGCAGGAAAACATGACTAACCCCGCTCATCCTAATTACTCTTCTTATCGTCCTCTTGGGAGTTCGCAAGATACATCTTTGAACCCGTATGAACAACCAGCTCAGGCAGGGAACCCGGATGAGAATACAAATCGCTGGGTGTGGTTCACTGACATGCTACACTCGTGGGTTGTAGCGTACGGAGTGCCGGCTCAGGTCCCTCCTATTATTGACTCATTGGAGAGGTCTTTGGCAGGGATGGTTAGGCACGTGCATACAGAGCTAGAGAATGCCTATAATGCTGTAAGGCAATTTTAGTCTTGGAGGCAGAATGCCGATGGGGCTATTAAACGCATGGAAAGAGAAATCAACCACTTGTTTGGTGAATTGGAAAGGGTTAATAAGGAGGCTGTAGAGGATAGACATGAGAGGTCGATTGCTATTCAGGAGACAGCACTGTTAAGGGAAGAGTTGACCCCGGTCCGTAACAAGCTTGAGGAAGCTCTAGCTCAAAATGGTGTTGACCCAGAGGAGGATCCAGAAGAGGATCCCGAAGAAGAGCCTGCAGTAGGAGGATTCGATGCTTTCGGGGCAGCGATGGATGCGGCTCTCGAGGAAGAGCTTGAGCCTGAGGAGGAGGAGCCACTGGAGATAGAGATTGAGGATGAGAGTGAGGATGAGGGCTCATGTATCTCCATGGATCGTGGGGATGATTGATTACTTTTTATCTTCTTGTTATCTTAGTATTCCATATACACTCTTATTACGACTTCTATTTTATCGTTGTGAGACTTGAGGATTGTTTATCTTGTGATTGGATTCTTATTTACTACTGTTAATTGATTCCTTTATTCTATTCTCGCGCATGTTATTCATATTCTAGTTTACTTGTACTATGTGAACGATTGTATGTGGGACATATTATTGTTTTCTCATGAGTAAAGTGTAAATGTAGAATTACTATGGCGGGAAGAGGACACGGGAGAGGCAACATCAACATGACTCAAGCGGAGTTGAATGCACTTATCAACAACAGGGTGGTGGAAGCCCTCGCAGCTTTTCAAGCTGGTAACTCTATCTCGCTCTAAACTTTCCTCTAGACTCCAACGTCACGCTCTTTTATTCATTCGTGGTTTCTTCGCTTTTTGTAACTCAGGTCAACCTGGGCATCACCCTCCAGTCTGCACCTACAAGTCCTTCATGGACTGCAAGCCACAGAACTTCGGAGGGTCTGAAGGGGCTGTTGGCCTACTGAGGTGGTTCGAAAACTGGAATCTTGCTTCGCTATGTGTAACTGTCCACCAGCCGACCGGGTGAAATATGCCACTGCTACTTTCGAAAATTTGGCATTATCATGGTGGAACTCTCAAGTGCAGATGCTAGGTGTGGAAGTAGCTAACGCAACACCTTGGGCGGATTTCAAGGAACTGATGAAGGAGGAGTACTGTCCTCGAGATGAGATCCAAAAGTTAGAGACTGAGTATCTCAATCTGAAGATGGTGGGATCGGAGATTGAGAAATATACCACCAGATCGCATGAACTGGCGGCGATGTGCCCAAATTACTCCAATCCGCCCTACAAGAGAATCGAATTATACATCAAGGGTTTGGTGCCCCAAATCAAGAGCATGGTTACCGCTGCTAATCTTAACACCATCCAGCAAGTTATTTGCATGGCTCATCAGCTGACTGATCAGAAGGTGGAAGAGGGATTGTTACCTCCTCGTGGTACTTCATCTTCTGGTACTAATGATAACAAGAGGAAGTGGGAGAATGCATCTGTCAAACCCCCAGGGAATGGCAGTCAGCAGCAACAGCAGAATAAGAGGCATGACAATCATGGCAGTAGTAAACCGCAACAACTCGCAGGGAGGTTATGAGGGGAACCAGCCTAAGTGCAACAGGTGCAATAGGCATCACACTAGGGCGTGTAGCAATATTAAGTGTGATCGATGTGGCAAGATGGGTCATAAGCAGAGGGATTGCAGGGTGTATATCTCGGGAAATCTGCCAGTTGCACAGCAGGGGCAACAGCAGAATGGTGGTAAAGGTTGTTACCAGTGTGGAAGTGAGAATCATTTAAAGAGGAACTGTCCACAACTGAATGGTAATGGGAATGGTAATGGTAACAACAGGGGCAATAACAACAACGGTGGTGGTAACAGGGCAGGAAACAACAACACCACTAATGCTGGGAACAACAACAACAACAACGGGAACAACAACAATGGGGCTCGCGGGAAAACATTCGTGATTGGCTCTGGGGAGGCTAGGACTGATAATAACGTCCTGACGGGTACGTGCTTCTTGAACGACACTCTTGCTTCTATTTTATATGATACTGGTGCGGACTATAGTTTTGTTTCATCAAAACTTGGTGAACGATTAGGGATGGTTCCTACTCTTCTTGATATCCCATACACTATTGAATTGGCTGATGGGAAGCCTGTCGAGGTAACCCATATACATCGTGATTGTAAGCTCGAGTTGAATGGGCAATCGTTTGCCATCGATCTCTTACCTATAACCCTAGGTAACTTTGACCTCGTGGTTGGCATGGACTGGTTGTCCAAGCAGCATGCTGAAATTCTCTGTCAGGAGAAGATTGTTCGTATTCCCCTCCCAAGTGGAGAACTTTTATCTATCCAGGGTGATTAAGGTGGTGCCATGGTGGGCACCATCTCCTATCTGAAGGCCCAGAGGTGTATTCGTAAGGGCTGTCCAGCCATTTTGGCTAACATATCTGACACTCGAGCTGAAACTGAAACCAAGATTGAGGACATCCCAGTGGTCCGATATTTCCCAGATGTCTTCCCAGAGGAATTACCTGGACTTCCACCCGTTCTTCAAGTGGAGTTCCAGATTGATCTTGCACCTGGAGCAGCACCAGTCGCATGCGCACCATACCGCCTAGCACCAGACAAACTTCAAGAACTATCTACCCAACTCCAAGAGCTATTGGATAGGGGTTTCATTAGACCTAGTTCTTCGCCGTGGGGAACTCCAGTTTTGTTTGTTAAGAAGAAAGATGGGAGCTTTCGCATGTGCATTGATTATCGGGAGTTGAACAAGGTGACGGTTAAGAACCGTTACCCTTTGCCTCGTATTGATGATTTGTTCGACCAACTGCAAGGGTCGAGTTTCTACTCTAAGATTGACTTGAGGTCAGGATATCATAAGCTGAGAGTCCGAGAGGAGGATGTGGCAAAGACAGCCTTTCGAACTCGTTATGGACATTATGAGTTTTTAGTGATGCCATTTGGGCTAACTAATGCACCGGCTGTGTTCATGGATCTAATCAACCGTGTGTGCAAGCCCTATTTGGACAAATTCATCATAGTGTTCATAGATGACATATTGATTTATTCCAAGAACAGGGAAGAACATGAGCAACACCTGCAGTTAATTTTGGAACTATTGAGAAATGAGCAGTTGTATGCGAAATTCTCTAAATGTGACTTTTGGATTAGAGAAGTCCAATTTCTTGGTCATGTGGTTAACGAGGCAGGAATACATGTTGACCCCGCCAAGATTGATGCTATTAAAAAGTGGGAGGCTCCTAAGACCCCTACCGAGGTGCGACAGTTTCTTGGTCTCGCGGGATACTATCGCAGATTCATTGAGGGATTTTCTAAGATCGCTCAACCTCTCACCGCCCTGACACAGAAAGGTATTACCTATAAGTGGGGAGATGCCCAAGAATCTGCCTTTCAACTATTAAAGTCGAAACTTTTGCAGTGCACCTATACTATCATTACCTAAGGGTACAGAGGACTTCGTAGTGTACTGTGATGCGTCTATCCAAGGCTTGGGGTGTGTCCTGATGCAACGAGATAAGGTGATCGCGTATGCATCGCGGCAATTGAAAGTTCATGAGAAGAATTACCCCACTCACGACTTGGAACTGGGAGCGGTAGTCTTCGCTCTCAAAATTTGGAGGCACTACCTCTATGGGACAAAGTGCACAATTTTCACTAATCATAAGAGCCTTCAACATATATTTGATCAGAAGGTGCTGAACATACGACAACGTCGATGGGTTGAACTTTTGAATGATTACGACTGTGCCATCAAGTATCATCCAGGGAAAGCTAATGTAGTAGCTGATGCCCTCAGTCGAAAGGAAACGAAACCTAAACGGGTGCGAGCCTTACAACTTACCATTCATTCTAATCTTCCTGATAGGATACGTGACGCCCAGAGCGAGGTCTTGAAAGGAGAAAACATCGGGCTTGAAACATTACATGGTGCTGATAAGCACTTGGAACTAAAGACGGATGGTCTTTAGTACTTTATGGATCGAGTCTGGATACCACGTTTTGGGGATCTCAGACAACTAGTGCTTGATGAAGCACACACCTCTCGATATTCGGTAAACCCTGGTTCGGACAAAATGTACCAAGATCTTAAGACTCTTTACTGGTGGCCAAACATGAAAGCTGAAATAGCCACTTATGTTAGTAAGTGCTTGACTTGTGCGAAGGTTAAGATTGAATATCAGAAACCTTCAGGCCTACTCCAACAACCAGAAATCCCTATGTGGAAATGGGATGGGATTTCTATGGATTTTATTACAAAGCTTCCTAGGACGCCAACGGGCCATAACATGATTTGGGTTATCGTGGATCGTTTAACCAAATCGGCCCACTTTCTAGCAATAAAGTAAACGGACTCGCTGGAGAAACTAGCAAATCTCTACATCAAGGAGATAGTCTCTAGGAATGGGGTGCCTACTTCTATTATATCTGATCGTGATGGGACGATTCACTTCTCGTTTCTGGATTGCTCTCCAAGACGCTTTGGGAACTCGCCTAGATATGAGCACATTCTATCACCCACAGACGGATGGACAGAGTGAACGTACCATCCAAACATTGGAGGATCTGCTACGAGCGTGCGTGGTGGATTTTGGCAACAGTTGGGATAAGCACTTGCCCTTGATTGAATTCTCTTATAACAACAGCTACCACACTTGGGGATGATGTGATACCCCGCATTTTCAGGTTAACACTTTTTACTGAACTCTAGTTAACTTGCATATTCACAGTGATAAAATACTTAACTAGGATTAGTTAAGTAGGCTTAACATATGTTAGATGCTATTAACATATGTTATAAGTAGGAAAAACCTTGTTTTGTCACACACACGAGTCCTGCATCCCGAACGTTGGTGATTGATCTGGCAAACATAATAATAAGCACAATGGAATTGTGATGAACATAGTGTTACATGGTTGTGTGGAGTACATGCTGATGTGAATTATCGCTTGACTGAAAATTAATATGTAAACCATGCAAGTTACGTGAACCTTATGATTGATATGTTATGAAATAAATAAAACAATAGTTTTTATGCAATTTAGGGTGATTAATATCATCGTTGATTAATATCATCGGGCCCGGTATTGGACTAGAACATGACTAACGGGTCCGGTTAATGGACTAAAAGGGGCCCTAATACAAAATTGCTTGGGCAACAAGCCAAGCCCTCATATAATTAGGAGATAAAAAAATAAATAAAACCCTACCCCTTCTTCCCTTGTTGCGCCGTGAACCCACTCCCATCCCCTTCCCTTTGATTTTCAACAAACATCAATCCTACTCATTCCTTCAAGCTAGTTGTGGTGCAATCTCTAGGCTTTGAGGACTCTTGCTTAGAAAGGTATAATCTTTGCATATTTTATGATGGTTATTAATGATTAAAAAGTTTAAAAATCATAAGGCATGCATACATATAAATCGCATAACACATGTTAGTGGGAGTTCTTGAATGTTCATTGTGAATTGATGATGATGATGGTTTTTAGTAATCATAATTAGGGTTTTTATATGATAATATATGTGTTTAATCAGAATATTATGAGTTATGCATGTATTAGAGATTTTTATGCATGATTAGGGTTTGCGAATAACTTGGGGAGCAAGTTTCAGTTTCTGGCAGATTCATTAGGGTGTTTTGTAGGGGCGGTATCTTGATGTTAAATTGGTTTCTTTGATCGATTCTTTGCATGAATGGATTTTACATGGTCTTAGCTTTTTAGAATGGGCAAAATCATCTGATTTGGATGTCGTTTGATATGTTTTTGGAATTTTATTTGATTAAAGGTCATATCAGAATTTGTGAGTTATAAATTAAGTCAAATTTAAACGGGTATAACTCATGTTTTACAAACAATTAAGTTATGAAATTTGGACAGGAGGTCAATATTGGAAACACTTGGCTTTTCCAAGTGGATTCACCTCGTTTGGGTGAATACACAATTTTTGGGAATTTTTCTACTAAACTGACCTGTTGTGGAAATTTTCTAGACATAGCTGTGTTGTACGAATTTTAATAGTTTTTGTGTTTAGTTTTAGGAAAAAAAAATATGGGTTATTAAATAAATCCCAAAGAATATTCAGTAAAAATTTGGGAGTTTAATTCGTTGATTTAGTATTTTAAATAAATTAGTTTTCGTGGCGCACAATCTTTCCTAAAAACGCAGATTGTGTATTATGTGTTTTTGTGACTATTTGGAGTCTTATATGATATGTATTTGGCATGAACTTATATGAATACATATAGGAGATGTGTATAAGGTATAAAACTGATAATAATCATTATGATCACCAACGGGATACGTAGGACTTACTTGTGCATGTAGAGTCACTAGGCGTCATTACACGATTGGAACTTTAGAAGTTTTGGACAATCAAGTTGCATGATGTGTTGGTATGCACGTATACTCACCTAGTGACACTTGTAATAGGGAGTCGGTAGCTCGTTACTGTTTGAGGGATTTGGATCATTCACGTTCAACCTAAGGTGAGTTTCACTACTCTTTTTCTCAAAAGCATGCGTCTCAGGGCGAGACAACTTTGGTAAACGTTTTTTGGTCTGGTTTGGGACTACTCAGGTTTGACTCCTTGTGTGGGTCGGGTTTACGATTCCTTGTGTGGATCGGGTTTTTGATCAGTTTAAAACTTATTGGTCCTTTGCGAACTAAACACTCTATCATTTGGAAAGTCCTTGCATATTATTGGGTTAATCGCTGGAGGCGAACGGGGTATTAGTTGATAGCGCTATTAGGTTGTGCAGAAACCTCATGCCTGAGGTGCTTAAGGCACGGGCATGAACTTCTGACCACATTTGAGAACTGGTGTTGATAGACACCAGTTATGAGGCAAATTATTATGTTACTGAACGTGTCCCAATAATTCTGTTTAGTTGCAATGAGTGGGTTAGCTACCCCTGACATGTTTAAACTGATAACTCTTGAATATTTTGGTCTGGAGGACCAACGTTTTTAATTGGTTACGTGGTTTTGGAAACCAGCGCATTTATATACTCATTTGCTTTACTTTGTGAACTCACCGACTTTATGTTGATATACGTTAGCATGCTTTTGCAGGTAACTAGGTATGGAGCACGACTAGGACATGCATCACGATATGTCATGGGATAATAAACATTTAAACTATTTTTTTTTACGTTTAACTATTTACTCCTGGTTTTGGGCTCGGTGTTTTGCGCAGACTTTATTTAACTATTTTGTTTATTCGCTTCCGCTATACTAAATTTTGTCTGATTAAAACTTTTCAACTTGGTTTTAGAAAACGAACTAAATGGTTTGGGCATTTAGAGTCGTTCATGTGACTTATGGCTATGGGATCCTGGTTTGTCATGCGCCTCGCGGTATAAACCCCGCAGTGGAAATTTGAGGGTGTGACACAAATCAAATATACAAAGGAAAGATCAAGTGAAAACCATGCCATCATTTTGGTTTTTTTTTCTTTTTACTAATTATATAGGGCTTATATGTAATTTCCGTCCTCGCAACTAATCATGGTATGTAACTATGTATCTTATTTTTTTTTTTTTTATAAAATACATGTTTTATCTCCATCAAGCTACAATCAACCTAACGAGTTTGATTTAAATACTATCAATTACGTATTCAAAGGCTTGATACAAAGTTTTTGGTTTGGTTTTGTTAAACAATATATGTATCAGATTTCAATGAAGAACTTGACCACTGTGATTGAAGAGTTCTCTTTAAGGGATGGATATAAAAAACTCTACCACTATTGGTCACAAACTATGCGGACACAATCTATACCTTACCGAGGTTTAGCAAGAAGGTACGGAGATTGCATCTTTTTTCATGGTAGTTGGATATTAGAGTTAATTACTATTTGTGTCATTGTGTTATAGTGGTTTTAACTACTTGAATTCAATGTCCAAAACTTTAACTATTTGAGTCCCTGGTTGAATATTAACTAACCTATTGAGTCCATATTACTAACGCTGTTTAAAAGGTCTGTTAACTCGAAGGGCATTTCTGCCAATTACACTAAATGTACAAGTCTATAATCCACAGGTATTTACAATATATTTTTACATATTTTATAATAATTATTATTATATATCTAGTGTATTATATACACACACAGGATGTCATCCCTATAAATCTCTTTCTCCATGCCTTCAATCCCACCGCACTACACAATCACCACCACAACAAATGCATTTCAAGAAACAAAACCCTAGGTTACGGGTACATACCTTACTTGACAGGTTGGCTGGGTTTACTAACCCTCTACACCACCGTCATTATACCACTCAGCACCACCACTCCACCACCGTTGCAGCCCCATATCACCACCACCTTTGCACCACCTCACCATAGCACCGCACCACCACTGCAACCCCACCTCACCCCCAAAATCTGTTATGAGCCCTGATCCCAAACCAATATCAAATCTAATCGCATCCGAACCATCGTCTCATTTACCCTTGACCTATAACAACCTTCACCCTCCGCCGAACCACTTACCCCCTCCACAACATCGACACTAGACTATCCACAATAAACTCCTGAAATCACCTACTTCGAACCTCACAAACCACCACCTCGTTAACGAATTTCAAGTCGAACCAACAGTAACACTACCATTTTGCACTGTGTATATGTGTGTGTGTGTGTGTGTGTGTGTGTGTGTGTGTGTATATATATATATATAGGGAGAGAGAAAGAATATGAGTGTGTGCAATTTATTATTTAATTTTTTAGGGTTGGTGAGAGAACCATATGTGTGAGAGAGGGGGGGGGGGGTTGAGTTTAATAAGTTTATTTTTTTTTTTGTATTTTATTAGTAGGAATACTTTTGTCATTTGATACATATTTAACATATTTAATTAACGGAGTTACAACTTTGGACTTAATAAGTTAGCTAATTTCTAGCCAGGAACTCAAGTAGTTAAAATTTCGAACTTTGGATTCAAGTAGTTAAAACCACTATAACATAAGGACGTAAATAGTAATTCACTCTTGATATTATCTGTTAAATTTCTGGTTAATGATTCTGATTTTCATTGGTTATAGTTTCTTTATTTAGTGGGTTCATATATGTATCCCAACTAGCTACATCTTTAGATTAATATATGGTTTTGCCATTTATTACAATGACATGAATTTTGTTGTTTGCTTTTACAGTTTATAGTGCCTTACAGTTAATGTCAAAATTGGGCATGTCATGAATTAAATTTATTGTTGTGTTTATTTAAAAGATAATGCCGATATGAAGAATCCGTATGTAGTAATCTTATACCAGTCATAACTGAACACGATATTGGACTCTTATGTACATATGGATTATAGACCTTATGTCGGAGCCAAATTTAATAAATAAGAAGATGTCATTATGTACGAGGTGTGCGCAAAAGGTTGGTTTATGTACTTGGTTAGGTTATGAAGAAAAAAATAACAAAGATCTAAGCAGTGCGTGAATCTTGACCGGAAACTTCGGGTGGTCGGAAGTCACTAGTTTCGGGGGGGGGGGGGGGGGGGGGGGTCAAAAACCTGTTTTGGGGGGTTGAAACCTTATATACTAAAAAATTTCTATACGAATACTATATAATCAGAACCTCTGAGTGAAAATTCGGGGAGGGGGGGGGGGGTGGGTGGGGTCGGCCGCCCTTTAAAAGAACCGCCCATGGATCTAAGGTGAAGTTTGGCACCTTAGTACCGAAAGAGAAATTTTGTAAATTCACGTAACGTTCTTTCATCTGTTCCACCACCGTTTGGGTATCTCAATCGCCAATAAAAGTTTTTACATTCCTGCTAAAGTTCTTGTAGTATGTTTTTCGTAACTCAGACACTTCGATGACCCACTTATAAACACGCCTTGAAGCCTATGCGCTAATATTTGACACAACACATTGGAGAATATACTCTTTGTCATCAAGATTGAGCTTTGTTTTTTTTCCCTTACCGAATTGTTCGAAAAAACCAAACCATAATTATGAACCTTAATAAACTTACATAACTCACAAGTCAGCAACTTTGCAGAACTCTTTTATACGTTTTCTGCAATTAGTTACTTTGAAGTTTCTAATGGAAGAACCCAACAAGTCAATATTTTCTATGGATAATATTTCCTTTTTTCTTCTTCGTTATACCTAACCGAGTCTAATGCCCAACCTTCAACGTACGCCTCCCAAATAATGACAACATCCTCCTATTCATCAAATTTGGCTCCAATAGAAGGTTTATAACTTTATACTTCACGAATCATAAGTGCATTTGGAGTTCAAAATCGTATTCCGTTAGGTAAGTGATAATATTGATTATTAGTGTAGACATTTTCATTTAAATAAACACAACAATAAAGTTAATACATGAAATGTAATCTTTTCACATAAACGGTAAGGAAATGTAAACAGTAAACTTGACTAGTGGGCCTGTTACGATCCGGCTATCCAACCTGTGGGCCGACCCGACCCAACAGAACTACTTGTTTCACGTAACGCATCTTCTAGTTTGTACGTCCATGTTTTCCTGTTGAGTGCATGCATCTCCTGCATTTTAGGTGGTAATTAATTTATTTCTCTATTTAAGTTAGAGTTAATAGCCATTTTCGTCCCTGAGGTTTGGGCCAGTTTGCCACTCCAGTACAAAAGTTTTTTTTTTTGCAATTCCTTCCCTGAGGTTTTGATTTTTTTGCCATTTTCGTCCTTTTCACTAACTCAGTTAAAAAATCTCGTTAAGTCAGGGGTATTTTTGTCTTTTTACCTACAATTAAAAATTTTAATAAAAAATCTTACTCCTCCCCCACCCTACCCCTACCCCACCCCCACCCCACCCCACCCCACCCCTCCCCTCCCCTCCCCTCCCCTCCCCTCCCCTCCCCTCCCCTCCCCTCCCCTCCCTCCCTCCCTCTCTCTCTCTCTCTCTCTCTCTCTCTCTCTCTCTCTCTCTCTCTCTCTCTCTCTGTACGGTAGACTGTAATAACTAAAGGGAAGCTCCGTTTCGATAGATGTTAATGAATTGACTTTGGCAAATATCTTCTCACCATTTGAGTATGTATGCATATAGCTTCCAGGCAAATAGAAACCATTGCAGAGATGCCCAAAAAAAACCACATATGTAAAAAGGACTAAATAAGTCCTTTTAGAGATGAGCATCGAAGCCATTGTCTAACCTTAAGAATGTATAACTATGTGACTACCTAACAGTTACGGCTCCCAAACTTCAATCAACCGAAACCACTAACGCTGCAATGTTTATCACCAAACCTACAAGATAAAAATACAAAGGTTTTTAGTACTCTGTTCCCAAGTCATACCCAAGCCACATGTTTACTTATAATCGAACACATTTTCCACTGCTACTTACATTCAGTTTTCAATTTATAAATCCTCGAAAGTGAGTAAATCCAGTTAGCCAGATTAGCCACGAACAACATTAAGAAAGAGATCAATATTAACACAGAAACCCAATAACCAAAACTCAATCAATTAACTATGGGTTAGGGTTCAACAACAAAACACTTGACCACTCTGTTCTTGAATAAATCGCCGAGAATAACAAAATTTCTTCGATTAGGGTTTTGTTTTTCTTTGATTTCTTACCAAATCTTTCAGATCTATTATCTTTAACAACTGTGAAGAAACCATTTTACATGATGTATGTGTGTTATGTGTGTCTGAGAGAGAAACACAGAGAGAGAGAGAAGTGGGGTGGGTAGGGGAAGATTATGGGTTTATTTTTATTAAAATAATCAAAGGGTATCAAATTACAAAATTGACCTTCATTAAAGTGGCAAAAAGACGACCCTACCCCTGACATTAACGAGATTTTTTAACTAGGTTAGTGAAAAGGACGAATTTGGCAAAAAAATCAAAACCTCAGGGAAGGAATTGCAAAAAAAAAAAACTTTTGTACTGGAGTGGCAAACTAGCCCAAACCTCAGGGACGAAAATGGCTATTAACTCATTTAAGTTATGTAGGATAATTTGAAAAAAGGGAGAGAAAAATTTGGATCAAAGTAATTCTATGTCTAACCCACTGTACAGATATTCATTGGGATATTGACCATTTCGAGTCAATCGCTATAAGGGGCCCAACAGTTGAGTGAAATACTGAAATCACTACCTGGTAATTATACAACTTACATTTTACACTCACTTTGCTAATGGGCCCAAATTTCTCTCAGACATGTTATATTTGGGCTTAACTTATTCATTTCGATCTCTTTTCTCAGCCCAATTGGTATACGTAATTTGACTAAATTAGAAGTTTTTATTTGGGTAAGTTATTTGTTTACGGTATCATTATAAGTTTAAACATAGGTATGTTTGGCAAGAAGCTTTTAAAAGCTTTTATGAGCTTCAAGCTTCAAGCTTTTGAGAAAAATCTCATACTCAATAAAAAGCCTTGTTTGGTTGAATGAGCTTGAAGCTTTTGAGTTATGAGAAAAAGTTCTATATTGAAAAGCTACTAGTACTAGCGTTTAAGAAAAAGCTCATACTAACTACAAGTTTTTAATGAGTAAATGACATAAATACCCAATCTATTATAAAAAAAAATAATAATAATACATACAACCTTTTAATAAATGCAAATTTTGGTCATTTTATACATTTTATTAAAAGTTCCAGCTACTTTGCGAAACACCAAAATATATTTAATAAGCTATAGCTACCAGCTTTATGCTACAGCTACCAGCTTCAGCCACCAGCTAGTTCTGCAAAACATACCCATAATAAACTTGAGTAAATTACATTTTATTATATTTTAAACTAGGTTACAATCTGTGTATTACATGGGTTAATACATGTAACGCTATATAATTAACAAAAAAAAATCTGTTTAATAATACATATGCATTTCACGGTTAAAAAATCGGTGTACTATACTAATAAAATAAAATTTAATGTAATTTATACTACTATATAATACATCTTAGATGGGCATCAAGGTAATTCCACTACCATTTTAAGATGACATCTCAAAAGCCACAAGTATAAATCCCTAACTTTTACCCATTTTCTTCCCATTATACCCTTCTTTACAACATTTGATGATAAGTGTACAAATGCCTAAAGCAACCATTCTAAATCATTAATATCTATACTAAATCATTAATATTTATCCCTAACTTTTTCATACTTGCCACCCATTCAATGTACTTAATACCTACTCACACACAAATGAGACGCTTTTCCTTCCTATTGAATGATCAGGCCTCATCAATTTAACCTTTGTGCAACTGAAGCGTCAATTTCAAACATAAAACCCTTAGTTTCACCGAACGCAGCAACAACAATGTCGGCATCAATTCTCTCTCAATTGGCATCATCTTCCACTAAATGTCGCTGCTCACCACCACTTCCGACCGCACCTGTCAGTTCACTCCATCCCTTTTGTCGCTTACAGTTTCTTTCACCGCGAAAGCAGGCACGGGATCTTCGCCAACCTCCCATGTATGTCAGAGAATCATCTTTTGAACAAATCAAAGAGCGACAACCCTATTGGGCCTACTCACGTCCACTTGGAATTCTATACGTAATATGGAAGTTCATGTGGATCACCATTACAATTCCCCCTTCTCGCACAGTTATTGCTGTTACAATAACCGGAAACGATGGCAATTGGTTTCGTATCGATGGTGATTGGTGAAGCTAAAATTCAAGGTATGTAAATTCTTTTCTCTTCTTTTTTATTTTAATTTCACATATTTCAACCTTAAATTTTGATTTTAATCGAAAGGTGAATATAAGAGTATCAAATTCCGGCTTACCAGGATCCATTTGACTAACTTCAATTATTCAACAAACATCACAAAATAATAACCAATTTCTAGCTCAGGTTTCTATTTTGATTAAGTGATGGGATATATATATTTTTTAATATCTTTTTCAGAAGGAAAGTTGGATTATGTAAGGATACCAAGTGGAGTTCTTCTTATTGATATTCGGGTAATAGGCTGGTGTCATGCTCCAGTCAATTTTAGTGCAAGGTTTGTTGTTTTACCTTTCATATCTTCCAAATAATGATATTTCCTATTGTTCCTTTTATAGGTTGCAAATAAATTCAAGTATACCATATTTGTCTACACATAATAATTCAATTATTTATTTATGGATGAGAGAAGCTGTGGTCTAGAGTACACATTATATGTATAACAGTAAAAAGTAAATGGTTTATTTGTGTTGTTTGCAGGTTTAGTTATCTAAGTTAGGAATGTGGATACTTCTTCTGGAGAGAATTTGAACATATTGGCAATGTGGTACCTAAGTACCCTTTATTTTCATACATTGTTTCTTACGGCTTTATTTTAATGTTGTTGCAATTATAAAACATTTTTATTACTTTTATTGATCATTCTATGGTATATAATCTATTTAGGCGATGGAGAGTTGATGTAAGCGACTCATTGGAGAACATGATTTTAGAAATTTTTGTAACATGGATGTTGCGAATGTATATAATTATAAAAGACGCATAACATCATTTAATATTTGTCCTTGCAATGGAAGGATTGAAACATATGCACACTATTATTAATAATGATTTTATGTTATATGATATTTATTTATATTAACAGTAATATTTTACTATTTTCTTTTTTAGCCTGAATCTCTTTAGTAAAGAAAATATACCTCCTTTTTAATTGGAAACGACACAGTAAAACTTGTAAAAATTTCTTACTAATGTGCCATAACCACAACCCAACAACTAAGTCAAAACACCCGCAATGTACACAGCCCCGCCACAACACGCGGGTTCTTGCTAGTTTATTAACATATACAGTCGTCAATACACATATTTAAAAAAAAATAAACATTGACGTGACAGTTGTAAATTTTGTTAACTTGATTTCAAAACAGTTTTTGCCCAAATGACAATTAACTTTGATTTTTTAATACCACAAGCTAAGTTTAAAAAAAAAAATTAACTGTTATTTGGTAGTGGTCAAAACTAAAAACAAAACCATAACTAATGGAAATCTGCTTCTATACTAGTAATGTAGTTCAAATAGGGGTGGATCTAGGGTTAATTCGGTGGGTTTCCGGAAACCCACTCGGTTTGTAATTTTTAGTGTTAATGTATATAGAAAAAAAAGGAACCCATAATAAAATTATTATTTTAGGAACACATTACAAAAGTTGTAGGTGCCTTAGTGGTAGAGACCCTCCATCAACAAACACAAGGTTCCAGGTTTGATCCTGTTTCACGCATTTAATTTTTAGGTTTCGAACTTTATTTTTCAAAACTAGGGTAAAACAAAACCCAAGTCTTGACCTCTGCTCCTCCTCCTCCCAAACAAAAAACACACATACAACAGCCTCCTTCCCTATGTTGGATCAGTTTGCTCTTTTTGCTAAGTAAGAACTTGCTATCTTGACACTTAAGTGTTTAGCAAGTCCTTGTAAATCAGATTATAAGCACAGCGGAATGTTATAAGTTAAAGCAACACTTTTTACACTAAGGCAGAGTTATAACTCCCCCTTGATGTTTGAAACTAATAAATGACAAAGTATTTATTATGAATCTAAGCTGTAAATGAGAATTAGATACTTAGACAGATTCACAATAAATACAGAAATGGAATAGAACAGAGAGTGTTTGAAGGATTTTTCTATTAAAAATCAATGTCTAAAATAGAAGGTTGAAGCCTCCTATTTATAGACGTTTACATGCATGTATCTTGCCCAAAAAGCAAGTACATAAACAACAGAAACAAGTTGCACAAGTTGCAACATTGAAAGAAACAAATACAGCTAAAAAGTAATAATAAACAATAAACTACTGATGCAAAAGGCGGTGGGAAATATCTGATGCTAAGTGCTGATGAAGGACAAACTACTGAAGAGTAGTTTTGTCTTCAGTACTTCTGAAGTGAACTTGTCTGGTTTGGACTTTAGAACTTCTGCTTCTTCAGCACTTCTCATATCTTCTAATCAGCAGTTTCTTGTCTTCTCTTCAGTACTTCTATACTTAGCCAAAATGACAGAAGTGAATTAGACTAAGGTTTACAAAAGTGGTTTCACCAATCCTCTTTGTCCTAACAATCTCCCCCTGGATTGATGAAGCCAAAACCTTACTAATTCCTTATGTGTTTCTTCTGTCTTGGACAATCTTCCATATCTCTTTGTACATGGTGTTCTTGAGCTGGTTTAACTGACCATCAGATAGAGATCCTCTCTGTGGTTCTAGATGTTGAATTGTGAGCAGGTCTTGTGTTGACAGTTTCTTCAGATCACTGATCTTCTTGTAAGCCCTGCTTGAGAGGTCTCTTCTTGTCAACAGTACTGAGTTGTTATCAGTAAGTGACCATCTGATGATAGGGATCTTTGACTTGTTAAAGTCAGAAGAATAGGGAACCAGACTTGTCCCTTGGGTTGATGGTCCTGAGTGCTGGATGTCTTCAGTTTCAGATAGCCTCAGGTGGGATTCTATTCCTTGTTGTTGTTGCATATCAGGCATCTGAACAGTTGGGAGATGGTGTTCAGTCACTACTCTGGTATGCAGCTTTTCTTTGATGGTCTTTTGTATTTGATAAGCAAAAGTGGAAGGATCCTTGAATTGTGTTAACAGAGGTTTCTCCTCAATGTCAAAATCTGAATGGACTATTGAACTTCCTTCAAGTAGTACCATTTTGAAGTCAGTTTTGACATTGTCCTCTGCCTTCTTCTTCTGAGTAGCAGTTCTTCTAGATACACCAGAAGTTCTAACTACTGATCTTGAAGGATCAGCAGTTTGAAACTTCTCAGGATTTGCAGCCTTGGCAGCCAAGTATTTTCTATAAGTATCCATCAGTCTTTCTTCTTTCCATCTGGATACTGAGGCTTTTGAACCATATCCTTCTGCTACTAATTCTTCTATTATCTGGGCTCTCTTGGCCTTTCCATCTTTGCTTGTGGCCACTTTGTCTGCAAGCAATTATGCTATTCTTGTCAGCTCTTGCATAGAGAGTCCTTTGAGTGTAAAGGCTTTAGTCTTGCTGTTCTTGGTAATGTAAGACACCAGTTGTTGTCTTTTATCTTGTTCAGCAATCTCATCAAGGCTAGCCTGCCTTTGTAGTTCAGCTGCATAAGCCTGAAGTTTTTCTTCATGGCTTAAATCCAAATCATCCCTTTCTTCCAGAGATTTCCAGATCTGATCTTCTCTGGCCTTCTTGTTGGCTGCAATTAAGCTCTTCTCTAATAGTTCAGCTGATTGAGAGATAGGAGAAGGGTTTAATACAGTCATTGTTGTAACAGTTGTAGGCCTGATGGGATCAGATGTTGGTTGAGTGGGAGCAATGGTTCTGGAAGGTTCAGTTGTTTGAGGTTTGGAAGTGTTAACTTCTGATGTGCTGACAACTGCTTATGGTTTGTCAACTACTGAAGGATTGTCTTCAGTACTTTCTGATTCTTCATCAGAAGTTTTGTCATCAGAAGTTTCTTCATTTTGCCTTAGGGATTCTTCAGATGTTTGGGTCTCATCTTCTTTCTCTGCTGCTTCAATTTCTTCTATTGAGACACCAAACTGTTTGGCCAATTTTTCTTTCCTGGCCTGATCTTTTTGATCTCTTTCAAGGATGGCCACTCTTGCCCTTATCCTGGCTTGGAATGACTCCTTAGGTTCCCTGATCTTCTCCCCCTTTTTGGATTCATCAATTTTAACCCTTGAAGCAGAGGGTTGGGAGAATTGTCCTTGAAGATGAGCAATCTGTTTGCTGTTGAAGTCTATTTTGTTGGACAGATCGTTCATCTTGGTCTTGATCACTCCAAATTGGTTCTTGATGGACAGCTCCAAGTCAGCTGTATATGTTTGGAAGTGATTTCTGATGAGTGTATTCATCATGTGGTACAGGGGACCCTCTGGGCTGCATAGCTGGTTCAGGTCTATGCTTGTTTGCCCAGGGAATTGGGTAGGCATTTGTTGTGAAGGGGGTGTTTTTGGGAGATCCTCATGTTGTACAGAGGATGCCACTCTAGGGGTTTTAGGGATTGAGTGGGCTTTAACCTGTGCAGAGGTGACTGGCTTCTTGAGCCTGGATACCCCTGAAACAGGACCTTCAGAAAGTGCCGTCAATTTAGTAGTTTGAGTGTGTGAAACATCATCCAAACTAATGGAATCATCTGAATCCCTGATGTTGCCCTCAATGAGGACTGTCTCAGTTAAATCATGAGCTGAGCCCAACTCAGTTCTCTCATGAACCTCTTTTTCTTGGTACTGAGGATTTCCTACTTCAGGCATTAAGCCTTCATCAGTAGTTGCCACATTTGAGGTCTTAGCTATGTTACTTCTATCCTCAGATCCACCACTGGGTGGTAACTGAGTAGTAGCAGCCTCAGATGCCCCAAGAGTCTCTAAAATTGGGCTTAAAGACTCTGGTCCACCCTCATCTCTTGGGATAGGGCTAGAGATGTCCACATCCATGTCTGATGTAGTAGTTATGTCCCCTGTTTGTTGTGGTTGTAGGGGACTGACATGATCAGATGGGACATTCTCTTTTAGTCCAGAGAGAAGTTTGGCAATTTCTATTGCCTCTTGTTCAGAAATTTGTGGGGTTGGTTCAGTAGTTTGGGCAATAGGTGGTGAAAGTTGTTGTTCAGCAGTTTCAAAAGAAGAGTGTGTTTCATATGTTTTTCTAACTCTTTTTCTTTTGAATAAAACGGTTATGGGTGCACTTGGTGGGGTTTGAGATGGATGAGACTGAGAGGGTGTTTCAGTCTCATCTATTTGAAGAGCAGAATGCTCATGAGCATGTTCAGGCATCTCAACCTCCTGAACAGCTTTTCTTTTGGGTTGGTGGGGTGCAGTTTTTGTTGGCTTGGGCTTTTTGGCTTTTGGTGGTGTGAGTTTGGAAGATGTGGGCTTCAGGGGGACTTGTTGTTGTTCTCCCTGATCATCTTCTGGCCAGGCAGCCGGTTTGTTATGCCTTGAGTATGCTTGTGATGTTAAAGGATTTAAAGTTGAAATTTTTCCCACAAGCACCTCATTACCCAGTTCCCCTATTATGCATTGCATAATGAACCTTGGGTATAACAAAAACTTTTTCTTGGTATTATTGTGATGTAACACCAACTCATTGAAAAATAGTTTTGATGCCCTGAATTTAGTTTCATTCACAATGGAATGAAATATTGGTTGAAAAGTGGAGGGCATCTGGTCATAAGACCCTGTTTTTGGACTCAAACACATAATAATATAATGAAACAAAAGCTTGTATTTTGGTTCAAAATATTTTTTGAATATTGTAGCATGGGAGAGAGTACCTTGATAACCACACTCAGTCATGGTTAGATGAATATCAGTGTTAGCAACATGGTCAGGGGCAGTTACATCATCCAGACCCAGTCTTGTTGCCAGTGTGGCCGGTGTGATGGTCAATTGTTTCCCTTTTATTCTTGAGTTGAGGGAAATGACCTCATCACCCATTGTAACCGTCTCAGCATTTGCCCAGAATTCATTCAGAGTTTCAGTGTGAATTGGTGGGTTTATTGTGAGAGCAGTAAAATATTGGGATTTGACGACAAGATCAATGATCTCATCGTATTGGGACCAGCCTTCTTGTTTTTCAAGAAAGGCCCTTTGATTGTGTCCCTGTTTTAGAACTAGAGCCATGTGGTTTGGGTTTTTGATCGAACAGTGGATTTGCAGGTATAGGTTATTGAGAGAGTTTTTGAGAGAGAAGGAGGGATATTTTGAGTTTGAAAGGATAAGTGTGTAGAAAAGGTATTTATTAGAAGTTTTAACCGCTTGAATCTTCTTTATTAGAAGTTTTAAAACCGCCTTTGGTTAAAAATCTTTTTATCAGAGGTTTTAAACTGATTAGGTCAAACCTCTGATGATGGGAAAAGTCAGATTTGCCCTTTTGACTTAAACTGCTGATGAAGGATTACTTCATCAGTAGTTCCCATTTTCTCTTCAGTAGTTTTGACATCTGATGAGAAATGTTTTTATAAATACTTTATTCATAACTTCTGAAGGTTATTTTATCAGAAGTTACACACTTTTTCAGAAAATTATCCCCATACTGATGATTTTTGTTCATCAGTAGTTCCTCTCATACTGATTTTTGTTTAATCAGTAGTTCTCTTTTTGTTTTTCAGAAGTTTTGTTTCAGACTTTTGTCTTTTGTAAGTGAAAACCAGAAAAAAGAAGGAAAAGGTGAACAGGATGGCATCAAGGATGGAAAAAGGAAAAAAAAATTTTGATGTTTTATGCATAACAGTAGTGATTGATGTAGAAGTTTGATGTAGAGTTGGGTAGAATCAATTGTTAACTTGGATTCTAACTGATATGCATATAAGTTTTTTTAAAAAAAATAAAAATAAAGTAAACACTTACAAATTTAGCATTCCAAGCATGGATACTAACTTCTGAAATGTTGATGTGTCAAGGGGCTTAGTGAAGATGTCAGCTATTTGATTAGCTGTTGCTACATATTCACCTCAATCTTGCCTTTTTCATAGCAATCTCTTATGAAATGGTACCTGATCTCAATATGTTTGGTTTTTGAGAACTGTACCGGATTTTGAATGATGCTAATGGCAGATTTGCTGTCTACAAACAAAGGTGTCTTGGTCTTTTTGATTCCATAATCAAGAAGTTGATATTGGAGCCATTGTATCTGTGATGTACAACTTGCAGCTGCAATGTATTCAGCTTCAGCAGTTGAAGTTGCAACAGATGTTTGCTTCTTTGATTGCCATGACACTAGACAGTTACCCAGGAATTGACAACCACCAGATGTTGACTTTCTTGTCATCTTACACCCTGCATAGTCACTATCTGAAAAAGCTGATAACTTGGTATTGCTTGAAGCAGGATACCAAATTCCCAGTGTTGGAGTTCCTTTCAGATATCTGAAAATTCTTTTGACTGCTATAAGGTGTGATTCCCTTGGTGCTGATTGATATCTAGCACAGACACATGTTGAAAACATAATATCTGGTCTAGAAGCAGTTAAGTATAAAAGGGAACCTATCATGCATCTGTACATGGTTTGATCAACCTGTTTTCCTTCATCATCAGGTTCAACTTGTGTGATTGGTGTCATGGGAGTGGAACATGATTTACAGTCATTTAAAGAAAATTTGTTCAATAATTCTTTAACATATTTTGATTGATGTATAAAAGTTCCATTTGTTTGTTGTTTGATCTGCAGTCCTAGAAAGTACCGCAGTTCTCCCATGGTACTCATCTCAAATTTTGATTGCATGAGTTTCTTATAATCATCACACAGTTTTGTGTTTGTTGAACCAAAAATGATATCATCAACATAAATTTGAACAAGTAAGACATGATTTCCAACATGTTTAATGAAAAGTGTTTTATCAATGGCACCTCTTGTAAAGTTATTTTTGAGTAAAAAGGTGGAGAGTGTATCATACCAGGCTCTTGGAGCCTGTTTGAGCCCATAAAGAGCTTTGTCCAGTCTGTACACCCACTCAGGATGAGAAGGATCCTCAAACCCAGGTGGCTGACAGACATACACCTCCTCTTTGATTTTTCCATACAAAAATGCACTTTTCACATCCATTTGATAAACTTTAATTTTGTTGGAAATGGCATAGGCCAGAAATAACCTGATGGCCTCAAGCCTTGCAACTGGAGCAAAGGTTTCATCATAGTCAATTCCCTCTTCTTGAGAGTACCCTTGAACTACCAGTCTTGCCTTGTTCTTGATTATCATACCAGCTTCATCTTGTTTGTTCCTGAAAACCCATCTTGTACCAATTGGTTGCTTGTTTTGAGGTAAGGGACAGATTTCCCAGACCTGTTGCTTGTTGAACTGAAGCAGTTCATCTTGCATAGCTTGCACCCAATTATTGTCTTTGAGGGCTTCCTGGTACTTCTTTGGTTCCAACTGTGAAATAAAGGCTGAAAATAGGCAAAAGTTGGAGAGCTGGTTTCTGGTAAGAACACCTGAAGCTATATCACCCATGATTTGATCAAGTGGATGATCTCTGTGTTCAATCAGTTGTTGTAAACCACTGACGGGTGTAGGTGGCTCTTGTTCTTCAAACAAACTACTGAGGTCTATAATATCTGGTTCAGCAGTTTTAGCTTCTTCAGTAGTTGCAGGTGCTGAAGCAGATGTTTGAGTTTGGCCTTCAGTATTTGTTTGATCAGAAGTTTGAGAAACTTCTGATGGTGTTGTAGTTGACTTAATGACTGTTTGAGGAGTCCATGGTGTAGGATCCTCATCTTCAAACCTTTGATCACCATAATAAGTAGGTTTGGAAGAAGTAACAGTCTTTTCAGGTCCAAAGTGAAAGTTGTCAAGGTCAAAGAGTTCAGCAGGATGTGCTGGAATAAGAGTGTGTTTTGACTCATTGAACTTGACATTCAATGTTTCTTCTACTATCCTGGTGTGAGAATTAAAAACCTTGTAGGCTTTTCTAGTTGAAGAATAACCAAGAAAGTAACCTGAGTCAACTTTGGCAGCAAACTTTGAAATAGATTCCTTGATGTTCAAGATGAAACATTGACACCCAAAAGCCCTGAAAAAGGAGATAAGGGGCTTCATGCCATGAAGAACTTCATAGGCAGTCTTGGAATGTCTCTTGACCACAAGAACTCTATTCTGAACATAACATGATGTGTTAACTGCTTCTGCCCAAAAGTACAATGGCAGTCCAGAATCAGCTAACATTGTTCTTGCTCCTTCTATCAATGTTCTGTTCTTCCTTTCTACTACACCATTTTGTTCAGGAGTTCTGGGAACACTGTATTGTCTAATAATCCCTTTAGACAAACAAATTCATCCAGAGTTTTGTTCCTGAACTCTGTCCCATTGTCACTTCTAATAGTTTTGACAGATAGAGAATATTGTTTCTCTACTTGTAGAATGAAGAACTTGATGATTTCAGCAGCCTCATCCTTGGAAAATAAGAAGAATACCCATGTGAATCTTGAGTAGTCATCAATGATGACTAAGCAGTACTTCTTTTTACCAAGGCTCATAATCTTGACAGGTCCAAATAAGTCCATATGGAGTAGTTGAAGACATGCAGTTGTTTTTGATTCTTCAATAGACTTATAGGAGGACTTATGCTGTTTTCCCTTTAAACAGGATACACAGTGTTCTTGACACTGGTATACTTTCAAAGGTAGACCTCTGACCAAGCCCATTTTTGTGACTTTATTTATGGTTTTAAAGTTCACATGGCCAAGTCTCCTGTGCCAGAGATCTGTTTCCGAAGTTGATGCCCTTGAGAAGAAACAGGCAGTGTTGTTCAATACTTTGTCTTTCTCAATGTCCAGTGCATAGACATTGCCACATCTTTTGGCAATCAGCAAAGTATGATCTTCTATAATCTTCTCTATCAACTTCTGGCCTTCTGGTGAGATGATCTTGCATGCTGTCTTTGTGAAAAAGGAAGAATATCCTTTATCACACATTTGTGACACACTCAGCAAGTTGTATTCAAGGTTTTCCACCAGATTGACCTTGTCAAACTGTATTTTGCCAGAGGAGACATTGCCATGTCCTAGCACATATCCCTTAGCATTGTTCCCAAAGGATACAGATCCTTCTCTTTGGCTGATAAAGTTGTTTATCAGGTATCTGCATCCAGTCATGTGCATAGAGCCTCCACTATCAACATACCATATGCAGTTTAAGCCCCTGGAAACTCTCTGCACATAAAAGCAAATTAGTTAGATTTGGGAACCCAAGCCTGTTTGGCTTTGGGTTTGCTCTTGAGAACAGTTACAGTTTGTTCTTGACCAGGTTTAGAAATCCATGTCTTTTTGGCAATGGATTTTTCATTAAGAACCATGGTGGTATCCTTTTTAGGACCACCATCAACCTTGGTCATCAGTAGTTCTACCATGTTCTTTAGATTTTGAATCTCAGCAGTTTGTGAAACTGCTGATGATTCTGGTCTAACTACTGACAAGGAATTTTGAGAAAAAGATTTTGGTTGAGATTTTATCTTTTTCTGAGAAAAGGTGTTTTCAGGTTGTTGTTTCTTGGGTTTAAAGATTCTTTCATAATCATTTCTGATTTGATTTCCCACAACCTGTTGTTTAAATTTTTGATTGAACTGAATTCCTTTTCTGTATCTACAAAATTCAGTTTTGTGGTTGAACAGGCCACAAATTTCACATTCTTTTGCCTTTTGTTTTTGATCTAAAGGCAAATTTCTGACATTTGTGAAAAGATTTTGCTCATCAGTAGTTTTCAGGGTCTCAACTCCTGATGTAGATGAAACTACTGATGGCTTGTTGTCAGATTTTGTAAATACTTCTGAAGTACTTTCTTTAAAAATGCCAGGATTTCTGTTTAGAAAGTTTTCATGGAAAGATGTGCATTCTTTCCCTTCAGAAGTTTCATTTGAAACAATTCTTCTCCCATCTTCAGTAGTTTTGGGAGAAAAATCTGTTGGTGTTTCAACATGATGGTATCCTATGCCAAACTTAATATTTGAAGCACTTTGTTTGTTTAGCAATAATTGATACCCCTTACAAGATTCCACCCATTTTTCACAAGTGATCCTGGTGTCAGCAAGCTCTTGTCTGACATCTCCCAGGTCATTTAACATAATTTTGATTTGTGCTTGGGTTTCAATAGCAGAGTCAGTTAATTTAGAAACTTCTTTTGTTTTAGCACACAGTTTTCTTTCCAAATCACATTTTATCTGTGTGTATTTTCTTTCTAAATCATTGGCTTTGCCTTGTAAGTGCAGATTTGTCTCTCTTATGAGAGCAAAAGTTTCTTTGCAAGAATTTGAGCAAAGTTTTGTCAAAGATTCTTTTGATACCTGTGACAATGCAGATTTTGAAGTACAGCCTTCAAATGCCATTAAGGCAAAGTTCTTTCTGCCATTGTCTGGTTCTCCCCAGTTGATGTCAAACACTTTGTTGTCTGCATCAGGATTGCATTCTGTGGTGTCATAAGGGAGACTGCTCCAGTCAACATACCCTGAGGTAAAGAGACTTTGTTGAGAGGGTTGTTGAGGCTGTGGAGGAAGTCGAGCAGCTGGAAAGGGAGGGATTGATTGTTGGCACTGCATCTGTTGAGCAGGCACTTGAACATATTGTACTTGAGGCATATATTGCTGTTGAGGAGCTTGTGCCTGTACAAAATGAGCACTCCCTTGAGTTCCATTATTCCTATTATAATTGGGGTTATAGTTATTTCCAGATTGTGATTGGTTAAAGCTAGAGCTTCTACACTCTCTAGCAAAGTGTCCCAACTTCTAACACTTGTGACATCTCAGTTTAGATTTGTGAAAACCAATTTTTGTATTACTGGTCAATCCTGGAAATTTCCTTCCTGACCTTTTATAAAACTTGTTAGTTTTAATGCTTAGCATGGCCAGTTGGTGTAATATGTCCATTTCTTCTAAGTCACCACTACTAAAATTTTTCAAATCATCCATGATAAAGCATAGATTATCAGCAGTTTGACTTTGGTCATTATTGTCATAACCTGGGAAAGATCTTTCTGATGAGATCCCAGTGGTTATGTCAATATTGTCATAAGATCCATAGGAACAAGTTGGTGAATCTTGTCCCAAAAGTGCTGTACTACCTGGTAGGTAGTCATCAGCAGTTTTACCAGATGTTTGTAATTTCTTCTTTTGATCAATTTCTCTCTCAAAAGTAAGTAATCTCCCATGGAGTTTTGTAAGAGTGAGGGAGCTAAAATCTGGTGAGGATCTTAAAACAATGGAGTAAGTTTCCCATTTGTCAGGTAAAGACCTTAAAAATCTATGTAACATAGACACTGTTGTATAGGTCTGACCATTTAACTTTAGCTCAGATATTAATGAGGAGAATCTTTCAAATTGTTGAGTCAAAGTTTCCCCATTAATATAAGCAAATGTTTCATATTGTTGAGCTAAAATCTCTCTGGTGTTGGCAATCACCTCTTCAGTTCCTCCAAACTGTTCTTTAAGACAGTCCCAAAGTTCTTTGGCACTTTCACAATGTAAAAGGCCAGAGTATATTTCATTTGGGAGAGCCATTGCCAACATAGAGAATGCTTTCGCATCTAGCTCAAGTTTTAGGAAATCCTCATCTGTATATTCTTTAGGGTCCTTAGGGACCTTAACATTAGTTTCAAGATTAACATTTACTGGTTTGTGAGGACCATATATCACAGATCTCCAACAACCTGTGTTGGTTTGTGACAAGGTATGTGCCATTCTCTTTTGCCATATGTTGTACTCATTTCTCACAAGCATGGCAGGTTTAGTGGCAGAACCAGTATTATGTGGATCCATTTTAAAGAGTATAGATTTGTCAGATGACTCTTTTAAGTGATGGATATTGATAAAAAGTGAACTTTTGATCTTTTTATTGAATATCAATAAGAGCTTTGTGTCTGATTCTCAATTTGTTAGATTGATATGTGATCAGATAAACCAATGCTCTGATACCAATTGTTGGATCAGTCAGTTTGCTCTTTTTGCTAAGTAAGAACTTGCTATCTTGACACTTAAGTGTTTAGCAAGTCCTTGTAAATCAGATTATAAGCACAGCGGAATGTTATAAGTTAAAGCAACACTTTTTACACTAAGGCAGAGTTATAACTCCCCCTTGATGTTTGAAACTAATAAATGACAAAGTATTTATTATGAATCTAAGCTGTAAATGAGAATTAGATACTTAGACAGATTCACAATAAATACAGAAATGGAATAGAACAATGAGAGTGTTTGAAGGATTTTTCTATTAAAAATCAATGTCTAAAATAGAAGGTTGAAGCCTCCTATTTATAGACGTTTACATGCATGTATCTTGCCCAAAAAGCAAGTACAGAAACAACAGAAACAAGTTGCACAAGTTGCAACATTGAAAGAAACAAATACAGCTAAAAAGTAATAATAAACAATAAACTACTGATGCAAAAGGCGGTGGGAAATATCTGATGCTAAGTGCTGATGAAGGACAAACTACTGAAGAGTAGTTTTGTCTTCAGTACTTCTGAAGTGAACTTGTCTGGTTTGGACTTCAGAACTTCTGCTTCTTCAGCACTTCTCATATCTTCTAATCAACAGTTTCTTGTCTTCTCTTCAGTACTTCTATACTTAGCCAAAATGACAGAAGTGAATTAGACTAAGGTTTACAAAAGTGGTTTCACCAATCCTCTTTGTCCTAACACCCTAGCTACCGCTGCATCTGTTGTATATGTATGCTTGGTTCAAATTGGATTGTTTGATGTTCTGTCATAGGAATTGTAAAATTACATCTATTGTTCCTTATGGAGTTTTTGTTGATATAGTTCCTGGCCGAGAGGTATAGCTTGTACCCCAGTAACAATCTTTACCTTTTGTTTGAACAACATTTTTGTGTGCCATTAGTATATAACATAATATGAACGTATTTTATTATTGTGGGAACTTACAATTTGAGATCTATTTCAGGGGCTTTGTCAAATTATTGAGTTGAGTCTAGAGTGGTTGTCAAAACCAAAAGATGTAAGGGTTAACACATTTGTTATCATCCTGTATTCTTCCAGGACACACATATTTCCCATGTGCGAAGTAGTTGATACTTTGCTCTTCCCAAACCGTTCTACAATATATTGAAAGCAAAACGTACATTAACCAAATGGAAGTTGAGTGTAGTCCATCACACTAGAAGTTAAAATCTTAGATATACATAGATAATGCAAATCTATAATCTTATCCATTATGTGTCTTGCAGTATAAAAGTCGACTAATAATTTAGAATAAGATGATCATGATCATTTAGAATGTGCATGTTGGATGGGCATAAAGAAATGTTACAATAATTCCCATGACACAACCCGGATTGGATTCATGACCATGATTCTAACACTGGAAATTGTGATCGATAACTGAACACTAAAATTAAAACGCTACTCTCCCATTATCAACAGATCGAATCCGTGTCTATGGAGAAGAAGGATGAATATGCGAAGAAGGATGTTCGTGGAGGGTTTATATAGGTGCCGGTGGCATAGGGCGGTTGGGGAGGAGAAAACGAAAAACATGGGTGGGGTAGATCGTGCGAAATATAGTCATCAACTTCCAGACATGTAACCGCTAATATATTTAAGCATCAACGGCTCAGATCTTCCTAAACATGGATCTAGGGACAATGAATCAACGGTTGATATTTCGGATTGAGGTAAGGAGTTTAAACGGACATGATGCAATCCTGATTAGAGTTTAAATGGTCAGGATCTTCACAAAGTATGTTTTCACCTCACGCCAACCATATAATAGTTAAGAGAGAGGCTATTGTACAAAGCTTCCTTAAAATACAAAGTGTAGGAAGCAATCCTTACTGTCCATTGCGTTTTAGTCAAACATTCTCCCAGATTAATTACCCACGCGTGTTATAAGTTTCAGTTAACAAAAGAAGGGCAAATTACTAATATAATAATTTGAATTGTTTAATCATCGCGCCCAAAACATCTCATTAATGGATGATTATTGATAATTGCTATAATTGTGGAATTCATAAATTTAAAACACAAAGAAATCATACATTGTAAATAGAAAAAAAAAAACAGAGCAAGCATCATACAAACGACGACCAGTTGATCAAAGAAGACGTATGGCTCCAAAATGAAAATCAAGTAAGCAGAAGTTCATATTGGTACTTTTATTTTGATCGTATGACAGTTAATTAATCAATTATGCTTGTTAAATGAAAAATCCTAAAAACGAACCAGGTGAAGGGAGAGAACGAATAAGCAAAATGAATAATGGCAGGCCTTCGAAGGCAATTAATACAGGTATGTTTAGATCCGTTTGATGAAATTAGAAAGGCGTGTTTGATGATTTGAATGATGAACATGATGATTTAATGAGTTTTTGATGAAATTAGTAAAGGCGTTTTAGATGCTTTGATGAAATTAGTAAAGGCGTTTTAATGATTGCAATGATCAATAAGAATTAAATCATCATGATATTGAACGATTGAATTTGTAAGTGCGTTTGTTGTAATTAGTATAGGCGTTTTATTGATTTTAATGATGAATAAGATGATTTGTTGTGTTATAATATTGGAGGATTGTGATTGTAACTGCGTTTTATGTAGTTAATAAATGCGTTTTACTGATGTTAATGATTAATAAGATTATCATAATGATGTCAGACAATAATGTTGTCAAAACGCATCAAGTATATAACAAAACGCATGTATAATTTGTGAGAAATCAGACTAGCATATTGTGGCTTAAAATGCATTTGGATATTAGTGTTTTCATCTTAATGTATTTGTGCATTGTTGTGTTTTTTGTTGTGTTAAGCAGAAAAAACAAGAAATATTGGTTCTGATGATGATTTCGAGTCTCCTATAAAAGATTTCAGTAAAGTAAGGAAAGTTATTGAGAAAACAAAAAAAGTTGTAGAAAAGGAAAATGTTCATAATCTGAAAAAAAGGAAGAAACAAAGGCAGAAATATTCAAAAAGTGAGTCAGATGGTGATTTTGTGAAGCCAAGCAAGAAAGTAAAACAAAAAGAAGGAAAAAAAGCAGAAGAAAGACCATTGCTACAATCTGAGAAAGAAAAGGAGCCTAAAACACCAAAGGACCAACAAAATTCAGAAAGAAAGGCGAAAGGATAAGTGTGGAGATGATGATGGTGGAAGGCCAATTAGAAATAAAAATCCATCATGGGCATTAAAATCTGCTTACGTTGGTAAGAAAATGTCACTAGTTGACAAACTAACAGATGATGAATTGATAATGGCAGAGTACATGATGGCACCAGTTAGGGATAAAATGTAAGTGATGTGTTTTAATTTAAAATAAATTTTATTATAAAAACTATTTTTTTCTTAATAATTTTTAGGAAAATAGTTGTAACACCCCAACCGATGGCGGAATCATTGAGGTGTCACGTAGTGACGATTGTTCAAAAGCTCATGGTACTAAAATGTAAATATTTGATTATTGAATATTGTTTTACAACATGTGAAAATAAATACACAACAACAAAAATAGAGATAGTTGATTTATGTAATCTAAGTCCAAAGTCCTATGTGAAGCGTCAAGCAGCTTATCCTGAAACATGCACGAAAATAAATTTTGTCAACATACGATGTTGGTGAATATTACCTAGCTTTGTACATATAGAATAAGTTGAAAAGCGGTACAATTCATGTGGCTGGCATCACTAAGGCATTATGTAAACACATAAGTAACCAAACAAAGCAAGATCAAAGGTAAAGTTGGTAATGTAAAAATTGATAATGAGCACCCTAACACGTGTCAAGTCTAAAAGAGCACCATAACATACGTTATGTCTAAATGAGCACCGTAACATAAGTTACGTCTATATGTAAAGAGCACCATAACATAAGTTATGTCTAGATGTACGATTTTGTATGTAAGCTATGTTCATGTTCAAACATAAAGCACAAAGATAATCAAGACACATATATGAATTGTAAATGAAGAAAAATGTATGTGTAAATGAATGTGCAAGTTTTGTATACTTGTGCATGAATCACCCCCAAAGTGTAAAACGAAAAAGGGGATAAGTAATACTTACCTTAGCAAAGTGTTAAGTCTTGTGGAATAGAATAAGTGTGATCCAACGTTGCCAAGTATCACCCTATTTTTAAGGTAATAAATAAGTTTAAGTCTTTCTAGTCTACAAGTATTTCTAGGGTTCCTAATTTGGGGATAAGTAATTGTTTTATTAATTTGGTATATTATTAATAAATAAAGGAATTTTTAAATAATTTAAATTAAAGAATCTTGCAGATTTATGATTAAGAATGGTCATGTTAATAAGTTTTAAGTATGAAAATAATTTTTATAAAATTATTCTCTCAAAATTTGAATATTTAGTATATTTATTTCTATTTGTCAAAGATATAATTTTAATATCTAAAAATATTAAAATTAAAGAAATTTCAAATTAAAATTTATGTTTCTGTTCTAAATGAACAAAAATAATTTATGTAAAATTTTGGGATAAAAATATTGAAAAATGAATTTATTATGATATATTTATGGTTTAAAATAACAATAATCAATTACAAATATGAAACTAATGATTTTTCTGAAATAAAAATTATTTCTGAAATGCTTATTGCTATACAAGTTTAGAATAATTTTTGTGGAATTTTATAAAATCGCTTCGATATTTTTATAGAATTTTAAAATTATAAATAAATAAACTTGTAATATTTATAATATATATTAAATAAATGATTTTTGAAAATCTAAAATTGTATAATGAACTACATCATTGGGACATCATAGAATAATTTTTATAGAATTTATAAACCACTTTTGATATTTTAAAACCATTTCAAAATTTAATTAGATTGAATATAGTAATAAAGGGTCTAAAAAAGTATAATGTGGCTGCCAGGACTCGAACTCGGGCCTCTGGCCGGTTCAGTGTTATAGTCACAAGTCCAGACCAGTTGAATGTTCTTAGCAGCAGTTGACTTTTTGTTGTTTGACTGAACTAAACAGGGAAGGTTTAAATTTTTTGTTTCTGGTTATTGTCACGAAGGAACAACATGGCTTAGTGGTTCGATGGTGGTAGTTTAAAGTTGTGAGCCGGTCTGGACGCGGGTTCGATTCCCGGTCTAGACAAACATTTTTTTTTTCTATTTACTGCATAGAGAGGGAGTGTTGGGCTGGGTATTTGGGCTGGTAATGGGCTTTGGGTCTGGGCTCCGAAATTTGTACAAAGGCGTATGATTGGGTCTTTTTTGGTTTTGGTTTGGTAAATCAAATTGACAAGTCACTTCTATACATCCAACTATTATTATTATTATTATTATTATTATTATTATTATTATTATTATTATTATTATTATTATAAAATGACGTACAAGATAGGGGATACGAAATGTTACAATTAAATATATATATATATATATATATATATATATATATAAAATAAAAGTGACGGATGTCACAGCATCCCCTACTTTTAGAAATTTCATCCCGAAATTCCTTCATGTAGACGTATAGACAGGGTTCTGGGTACTCGAGTAAATGTTATAGTGAGTATGGTCAAGTTTAATGAGAAAGAGAGCTTTGGGTAGCGTGATAACCTGACTTGAATAGACTCGAATGTTAGATAGAATTGGATTAAATGTATTAAGGATTATTACCAGTGGTCAAGACCCAAAGTACTAGACCTTGAAGATAAAGGTTAGGGTTGTTGGAAGGAATAAGTTAGACTATGAATCGATGTTTTGACTACCAGGGAAATTGGGGTTAGTTCCTGGTCTAACTTCCAGTCTCACTTTTGATGCATCGTTAGTGTTTATATATAGGGTGTACCGCAGCTAACCCACCACACCATTGATACGTCGAAAACGTACTGGACGTCTACCAAAAACCCTAATAGAATTTCACACCAGCTTAATGTACCTGTAAATTCATGATTACGTTCCGGACCGGAATCATCAATTTACCTTACATTAGGGTTTTATGTCCTTCTATGAACCTAACCTAACAACACATTAAAGCAAATAAGTTTCACAAGAAGATAACATAACTAACACGTTGGGTTATAATGAGGCATTATCAACGAAATGAGGCTTTGTAATAATGAGGTCAATTGCATTGGTTTGCAACGACTTGCAAGCATAACAAAATTTTAAGCATGGGCTACCACTCACCCGAGGAGCCCTTTAAGTGAAATGTTTCTCTGAGTTGAGTGGATAATGTAGTAATTGTCTTTCATAGATCAACATGCAAATTGATAATGCACACATGCAAGCAAGTTTGTAATTACGACAACTATTAAGTATAAGTGTTATCTTAGTTGGCTATAGAAAATAGTTCATATTTGGCCGGCCATGTTTACGAGTATCATAAATAATTAAATGTTCAAAGAAAATCAAATTAAGAAAAATCAAGTTTAATATAACAAACAATCATGTTTTTAGAAAAGTTCTGTAGGATCAAGTATCAAGTTTTTAATAGCTTGGTTTTCATGGAAATCAAGTCCAAATGTTTCAATAAAATTTAAGGTGAAGTCTTAAATTTCTACGATTAAAATAAACGTAACCAAATATGATAAATTTCCAGTCTGCGCTCGTACATAATAATATGCAAGGAAATTTCTAGATGTTATATTCTTATGAGTACGACACAAATGGGTACAAAATGATAATAGGATCAAGAAAATGAAAACACAGGTATTGGATTCTCGAGTCTTAAGAAGATTCCATCCATGGCTTAGCCAGTGGGTTAACGCCATCCTGACCAGTTGCTTCGTTGATGTTGATATTGAAAGCTCGTCCATGTGCCACCTGGTTTACATTAATCAATTCAGGGCATCGATGTCGCATGTGGTTAGGGTCTCCACAATTATAACATGCCCGGCCATTAGTAATCGGCAGTGGTTCCTGGGCAGCTATTTGATGATTATCTTGTGTCCTAACCATTACACGACAAGTGGTGGCAAAGTGTCCAAACCTTCCACATCTAGTGCATTGACGACATGGAAGATTTGCAGGGTGATGATACTTGCAAGTGTTGCATTGAGGATGGACTCCAGTGTAGGCTTTCTTGATAGGAGGTTGAGTCATAGGATTCACAACAGCATGGTTCTGATTATCGCCCATTCGTTTCTTAGAGTTCGAAGAAGTAGTGGCGGCCTTTGCTAAAACAGTCTTAGATGGTTCAACGACATGGGTGGTTTTCTCAGTAGACGTCTTGGTGCCCTTCCTAACCAAGTTTCCTTTCCTTACGTGTTTGTCTGTTAAAGTGGCTGCGAGATGAACTGCTTCTTCTACCGTAACGGGTTTGCTACCAGTGACAGTATCTTGAATTAGATCAGGTAAACCCTCAATATACTTCTCAATTGCTCGGGATAGCGGGGTAACGATATGAGGGACAAGTAGGCTGAGTTCATGATATCTGGTAGTATACACTAGGTTTTCTCCACTGTCTTGTTTCAGCTCATAAAATTCATCCTCTAACTTTTTGATTTCATTTCTAGGGCAAAACTTTGCAATCATCAACTCTTTAACTTCCTCCCAAGTCAGTGCTAAAGCAACTTCAGTGCCCCGGTTGCGTTTTTCGCCGTTCCACCAAGTTAATGCCTCTTTTTGAAGGACACTGGTGGCATAGCGAACGCGGAGTTCGTTAGGACACTCACTGTTCACAAAGGTGTTCTCCATGATTTCGAACCACTGGAGAAGGCCAGTAGCACCCTCCACTCCAGTAAATTTTGTGGGGTTGCAGGAGTTAAAGTGTTTGAAAGTGCACCGAAATTGAGTCGTGCCTGTGCTAGCACTGTTACTATTCTGGGTTAACTCACTGACAAGATTTGGGATCACTGCAGCAATTTCCTGAGCGACTAGAGATGCGAGGCGACGTTCAGATTGTTGTCCAGAAGCACGAACAGTGCGTTGGCTGGCATCACGGAGCATGCGGCGAGCAGAAATCTCTGAGGCAGTCAATGAATAATCATGAGATTAGAAAATGTAAGTGTATAACCGTACAGATGATTATGAAAGTATGAACTTGTAAGCAATATATGAAAATCATGGAATACAAAATATTGTATATGAAACGAGAGAGTATTATTGAAAAACTTGCATAAAATGCTTGGAGTGCCCTTGTCTAGCTGTAAAGCCCAATAAGAACATTGACTTTTCAAAGGATTTGAACCCAATGGTGATCAAAGAAGACATGCTTTAGCCTATAAGTGGACACTCACTCCAGGAATCCCCAGGTAAGCATAACAGGTCCGTTATTGGATTTATGCGCTATGCTTGCCTATGCTAGAAAACCCAGTGTACAGGCATCCACCCTTCCAGATTGCACGTGTTCCATCACACTCATTAAAGCTGAACAACTTTGAAGGAGCAAAATAAGAGTAGGCATTATGCCTAAGAGTGTCTTCATGAAAGGTACTGCTCCCATTCCATGATGATGTAAACTTTCCACTTCCTGTAGGACACCATCTCTATGCACCATGATGAAAGATAAGAAGAATGGAAAGAGAGAAGAAGGGAAAGATAGAGGAAGGAAAGTAGAAGGAAATGGAAATCTATGGAATATTATGCATGAAAGTTGAAGTTCGGTTATAGTCTAGGCCATTTTATCTAATAACCTAGTTCCCTATAACCATGGCTCTGATACAAATCTGTAACACCCCAACCGATGGCGGAATCATCGAGGTGTCACGTAGTGACGATTGTTCAAAAGCTCATGGTACTAAAATGTAAATATTTGATTATTGAATATTGTTTTACAACATGTGAAAATAAATACACGACAACAAAAATAGAGATAGTTGATTTATGTAATCTAAGTCCAAAGTCCTATGTGAAGCGTCAAGCAGCTTATCCTGAAACATGCACGAAAATAAATTTTGTCAACATACGATGTTGGTGAATATTACCTAGCTTTGTACATATAGAATAAGTTGAAAAGCGGTACAATTCATGTGTCTGGCATCACTAAGGCATTATGTAAACACATAAGTAACCAAACAAAGCAAGATCAAAGGTAAAGTTGGTAATGTAAAAATTGATAATGAGCACCCTAACACGTGTCAAGTCTAAAAGAGCACCATAACATACGTTATGTCTAAATGAGCACCGTAACATAAGTAATCATTAGCTATGGCCAAGCCGGCGATACTCAATAATAGATCTATTGGATTGACAATCCCACCCGGATACGTGTACCTCCTACATAGGTAGCGTGGGTGATTGTTATCGTTCCAACATATTATTAAGGTGAACCGTGGATGACGGGATGGACCTAAACTAGTCGGAGGTTTGATTATGTCGATTCAACATATTATGCTTATTCATGTAGACTTAAACTTACGATAGACATATGAATTGCTAAACTTTTATACTTAAACTAATTGCTTGACATGACTTATGTATTCTCACCAAATTTTAGTTGACCCCCCCATTTTTACAACTCAACAGGAAATAATGATGCATGAAGACTAGAGTATTTTCATGAGAAGGCAAATTTGAAGTCTATGCTTGTTTGGTTTTTGTGATGTATTAGATTTCCACTTGAAACTTATTATGTATTTCCATTTTTGGATATTTGCACTTTAAATTAGTTCAATTAAAATTTGGTTACCATGTGCTACTGTATACTCATTCTTACGTGACACCTCGATGTTTCCGCCATCGGTTGGGGTGTTACAGATTGGTATCAGAGCCTTGGTTATAGGGAATTAGGTTATTAGAAAATAATCTAGACTATAACCTTAGGGACTTAAACAGTACTTGCTCCTCTTACTTGAAATCCTAATTTGCTCCCTAATCTTATCCCTATCCTATACCTTATACAACCCTAAGCTTACAAGTGACTACTCTTATTCGTCTGCTGCAATCCTGATCCACCATTAGATTAATAGGACAAAATCCTCAGGTTTAACCTAAACCCCCTTGAGATCTCGTCGAAGTTCTAAATTTTAATAACGAACACGTGCAATCTGGAAGGGTGAACGCCTGTATTCTGAGTCTTCTGTCTAGGCTGGCATTGCGCATATATCCCAATCAGATGAGGGACCCGGATGCCTACCTGGGAATTCTCGGGATGAGTGTTCACTTATAGGCTAAAGCATGTCTTCATATGTTATTAGAATTTAGAATCTTTGATAAGTCAACGTTTTCGTTTATTCGTTTTAATTAATGAATAAATGATTACATTCCTTATATAACCTCATTCATTTCATTGTGTCTCTTACAGATCATGCCTCCACGTCGCAGCACTCGCTTTAACAATGGTGACAATCAAGACGAAGTGAATAGCAACAACCACGACGCTAACCACAACAACAACAATAACAACAACAACAATGGTGTCGATGCCCAACTGGCTGCGATCATTTCTCAACAAATGGCGCAGCAAATCGCGACTCTGGTTCCCAATTTACTAGCTCAAGTCATCCAGATGAACGGCAACGGGAACGGTAACGGCAACGGGAACGGTAACGACAATGGTAATGGAAATGGAAACCACAACGGGAATGGGAATGGTCTTCCAGCCTGCACTCCCAAGCACTTTAATTCCTGTAATCCCCCAAAGTTCAGTGGAGAAGAAGGAGCTACAGGACTCCTACAATGGTTTGAGGGTATTGAGAATACCTTCATCAACAGTGAGTGCCCCGACAACCTTAAGGTTCGTTACGCCATGAGTGTTCTTCACAAACGAGCACTCACTTGGTGGAATGAGGAAAAGCGCACCCGTGGGGCGAAGTTGCTCTTGCTATGACATGGGATCAAGTCAAGGAGGTTATGAAGAATGAGTTTTGTCCTCGCAACGAGGTTAAGAAGCTAGAAGATGAGTTCCACACCCTTGCTCATGATAGTGGGGAAAACCTTGCCTACAATACCCGCTTTCACGAGCTTAGCTTATTGTTGCCTCACAAAGTCACTCCCCTGCCCGTAGCCATCGAGAAGTATATCAGTGGTCTGCCCATGCAAATCCAGGACACAGTGTGGGGAAGGAATCCTGCCACCTTGGAAGAGGCCAAACGTCTGGCGGATACTCTTACTGATAATCATGTGAAGAACGGTACTCTCTTCCGCAAGGGCACTAAGAAGACTGTTGCCAAGGACACTCCTCAGCCCGCTATTGAAGTTAAGCCCGAGACCTCAAGCAACAAGAAGCGCAAGGCTAGGAACTACATGGTTGCTACCACTCCACCTGCAGCACAAAACCCAGCCAAGAAGCCGTATGGCGGGAGTCACCCTCTCTGCAACACTTGTCAATACCATCATCTTCCTGGCAGACCATGCCGCCAATGTAATAACTGTAAGCGGTATGGACACTACACCAACGCTTGCCAAGCCCCTGCTGCCCAAAACAACCAAAACAACCCAGCCAGAAATGCCCCAGCTCCCAACCAACAAAACAACAGACCTGCTCGTGGTCAGTGCTACGAGTGTGGCAGCCCAGACCACTATATTAACAATTGCCCCAATCGTAACCAAAACCAGAACCGCAACCAGAACCAAGGTGCTCGAGGTCGCGCCTACAATCTCAATGCTAACCAGGCCCGTGACAACAACGAGGTGGTGAATGGTACGTTTCTCATTAATAACCACTATGCATCTGTAACATCGCAAAATTTTTCCCCAAATTTTAATACATAAAAGCCCTTATTTTTTTTATTTTATTACATCCTTATCATTAATATTATACAAATGTGCCTAAGTCTTTATTTTCCTAACTCACAACTTATATATATATATATATATATATATGTATATATGTAATAATAATAATAATAATATGATCTAAATTTTTTTTTACACATACACTTGTCAAGAATTTTTTTAAATAAAGCCATAGTCAAAGTCCTGGTCAAAGTCCTAGTCAAAGTCTTAGTCAAACAGTCAAAGTCCTAGTCAAATAGTCAATTCATCATAAAACCTTACTTTATGGTGTTGACCAATTTTAATGGCTAATTGACTCCAAAACTAGTATAAAAACCCACCTATGACCCATTATACTTTGCACCTCTAAATCGATTGTTTCAATCCGATTAAACTTTCCCTCATACCTTTCTTCTATAGTCTATTACTTCTACAATTGAAGCTTTGATTATAAGCTCTTGTAATTGGCGAATTGGAAGCTTGATATTCTTTCTTTTTCGTTTTCTTCAATTTGGACTAGCTACGTTGTTGAGTCTTTGGGATTCGCCTCGCATACATTCACAACACATTATTCTATTTTTTTTTACGAGACATAACATTTTGCTAAGGTGAGTTTTACATAGCCCCTTTTCTATTTATCACCATTTTTGGGGTGAAACATGTTACAACATTCTATATGCAATTCAATCATCAAAGTGTCTATGTGTTTTTCTATGTTGCATTATGTCTTGAACATGACTAGGGTAAGCACAATTCTAGCATAATCATTAACATTGATCAGCCGACGGTATACAATGATAGATCTATTGGACTGACAATCCCACCCGGATACGTGCCTCCTACAAAGGTAGCGTGGGTGATTGTTATCGCATAACATATTCGAGTGAACCATGAGCGTATGGGATGTACCACATTATAACAGTCACAAGGGTTGATTATGCACTCGATTTATTTCTAGTATGTTCTCACATATGGACTAGATTGACATGACACATGAATTGCACAACATTTTTACTCAATTATCAAAAACCTATGTAATTCTCACCAACTTTTGTTGACCCAAAACATTTTCAACTTAACATGTTTCAGGTTCTATTTGCTTGAAGATTTGAATTGATGCTTGAAGATATGTGTATAGTTTTATCCAATTTGATGTACAAATTCTAGAACAATTGTATGTAATTCATTTAAATTATTTAATGGAATCTATTATTCACCATGAGCTACTGAACAATCATCAATACGTGACATCCCGATGTTTCCGCCATCGGTTGGGGTGTTACAGATTGGTATCAGAGCCATGGTTATAGGGAATTAGGTTATTAGAAAAATAATCTAGTCTATAACCATAGGATTATAATCAGTACTTGCTCCTTTTACTTGCAACCCTACTTGTTTCTATTCTCTATCTCCCTCCTACTTCTTATCCCTACTTTAGTCCCTACAAGAAGATTGTTCTCCATCACAAGATCTACTCTTAGACTAATAGGACAAACCCTCAGGTTTAGCCTGAACCACCTTGAGATCTCGTCGAAGTTCTAGATTTTAATAATGAACACGTGCAATCTGGAAGGGTGAACGCCTGTATTCTGAGTCTTCTGTCTAGGCTGGCATTGCGCATATATCTCAATCAGACGAGGGACCCGGATGCCTACCTGGGAATTCTCGGGATGAGTGTTCACTTATAGGCTAATGCATGTCTTCACTATGTTATTAGAATCTAGAAGTTTTGATAAGTCAACGTTTTCGTTTATTCGTTTTAATTAATGAATAAATGATTACACTCACTTTCCTTAAACTAAGCTCTAAAATCTCAAAATTTTACAGCTTAAATCAATCTCATTTCATAACCATCTATGGATTTCACAATCACACTTCACCTTACCATCTTAGCCACTTTTTAAATATTCTACACCCTACCCAAATCATATTATTTCATTTCTCCACATGTTACTTATTTTTAAAAAAAAACTATAACCTCATACCTTAGCACAAACTAAAGATTTCTAAATCCTGTTGTATTTTCATTACCTAGTAACTTTACAAAGTACATATTTTTGTCAAAAGATGTCCTCGAACTTAAATTCAATTGTTTATTTATTGACGTAACAAACAATTTTCTATATAATGCTTTAAACTATTAAAAATCACTTAATAGAACCTTGATCTTCAAAACCTAATGTGATGTTTGAAATCTCCAACTAACGGGAATATTTTAATCTTAGCCCCACTTAGCTTGTACTATTTAACAACTTTTGCTTTATGTATAAAACCAATTTTTTTTATCCATAGGAATAATATCTAGTCTCTAAATTCTCAATCGACACTCACTCATTTTCAACTTGTTCAAATTTTTACAATATTTGGCATATACCACAATCATGTTTTCTTATACACTTGATTATAACCTTTGATCCAAACCCCAAAATTTACACTGCTACATAATCTCCTTACTATAAAATAAACTCTTTATCAACTATCTTTACATTCACTATCTCTCACAACCTTGATTCTGTTTCAAGATTTTTCATCATCCTCTCAAGAACTAAATTCATATCATTCACCTTCTCACACATGAGCTAGGTACCCATGATAACCAAACTATTGAAACTTGATTGTGTGTTGCATCAAACATAATCCTTAGTTATACATGAGGATTCGACTATCTACCATATTTGAACATTTGAAACTAGAATTCATGGAATATAAACTATTTGCTATAGACACACCTAGAGTCATTAACCTTGTCTAGGGCAACTCTATTACAACTCGTATGCTATACTTGATACTTGATTGCTTACATGTACATATTATCAATTTGCAATTCATGTGTGTAATAATTGGTACACTTAATCAAACAACTGATAGAGAATGAAGTACTTGCTCAACAGTTAGTAGAGTACCAAATAACCTACTCAACGATTGGTAGAGGTCATCATGCCTGCTCAACAGTCGGTAGAGGCCCTACAACCTGCTCAACGACTGGTAGAGGCTATCGCACCTGCTCAACAATCGGTAGAGGTTCTTACTCACTGACTGGTAGAGGTCTTTTTTTTCTGCTCAACAGTTGGACTTATTGTTTTTGGATACATTGTATACGATTCAATCACAAGGTTAATTGCATTATTTTACATGTGTGTTTAGAGTCATAGATGGACATAAAACCCTAATGTAAGGTAAATTGGTGATTACGGTCCGGAACGTAATCATGAATTTACAGGTACGTTAAGGTAGTGTGAAATTCTATCAAGGTTTTCGGTAGGTAACCAATTATAAACTCTAGTTACCTGGTAGTTCATTTAGTTTTTCTATAGTCAATCAATTCATGCATTTCTTTTAGGACTCCTAAAACTTAATGCTTTGCTAGATTCTTACACTCCTTACGATTTCAGACGAACCTAATCCAACCCATAAGACTCACACATATTAAACCTCTTACCCAAATTATTCGAAAACAGATTATTCTATTACCTATAAGTTCATGTCGTCCCTTAACTCAAATTTTACAAACCATAGTTGCCCTAACTTCTACTCAATCACCCTCAACCCTGTGTTATTAATAACTTCGGGACGAAGTTTTCAAAAGTAGGGGAGACTGTAACATCGCAAAATTTTTCCCCAAATTTTAATACATAAAAGCCCTTATTTTTTTTATTTTATTACATCTTTATCATTAATATTATACAAATGTGCCTAAGTCTTTATTTTCCTAACTCACAACTTATATATATATATATATATGTATATATGTAATAATAATAATAATAATATGATCTAAATTTTTTTTTACACATACACTTGTCAAGAATTTTTTTAAATAAAGCCATAGTCAAAGTCCTGGTCAAAGTCCTAGTCAAAGTCTTAGTCAAACAGTCAAAGTCCTAGTCAAATAGTCAATTCATCATAAAACCTTACTTTATGGTGTTGACCAATTTTAATGGCTAATTGACTCCAAAACTAGTATAAAAACCCACCTATGACCCATTATACTTTGCACCTCTAAATCGATTGTTTCAATCCGATTAAACTTTCCCTCATACCTTTCTTCTATAGTCTATTACTTCTACAATTGAAGCTTTGATTATAAGCTCTTGTAATTGGCGAATTGGAAGCTTGATATTCTTTCTTTTTCGTTTTCTTCAATTTGGACTAGCTACGTTGTTGAGTCTTTGGGATTCGCCTCGCATACATTCACAACACATTATTCTATTTTTTTTTACGAGACATAACATTTTGCTAAGGTGAGTTTTACATAGCCCCTTTTCTATTTATCACCATTTTTGGGGTGAAACATGTTACAACATTCTATATGCAATTCAATCATCAAAGTGTCTATGTGTTTTTCTATGTTGCATTATGTCTTGAACATGACTAGGGTAAGCACAATTCTAGCATAATCATTAACATTGATCAGCCGACGGTATACAATGATAGATCTATTGGACTGACAATCCCACCCGGATACGTGCCTCCTACAAAGGTAGCGTGGGTGATTGTTATCGCATAACATATTCGAGTGAACCATGAGCGTATGGGATGTACCACATTATAACAGTCACAAGGGTTGATTATGCACTCGATTTATTTCTAGTATGTTCTCACATATGGACTAGATTGACATGACACATGAATTGCACAACATTTTTACTCAATTATCAAAAACCTATGTAATTCTCACCAACTTTTGTTGACCCAAAACATTTTCAACTTAACATGTTTCAGGTTCTATTTGCTTGAAGATTTGAATTGATGCTTGAAGATATGTGTATAGTTTTATCCAATTTGATGTACAAATTCTAGAACAATTGTATGTAATTCATTTAAATTATTTAATGGAATCTATTATTCACCATGAGCTACTGAACAATCATCAATACGTGACATCCCGATGTTTCCGCCATCGGTTGGGGTGTTACAGCATCCATATTATTTGATTCGGGAGCTGATAAGTCATTTGTATCACTGATGTTTGAACCTTTACTTAACTTACCCCAAACTAACCTAGAGGAACCTTTAGTGGTAGAGGTAGCTAATGGGAAGTCTATCTCGATCGATTCTATTATTCGTAACTGTGTGCTGAAGCTCGACGAACATACTTTCTCTATCGATCTCATCCCTATGCATCTTGGAAGTTTTGATGTCATAGTAGGCATGGACTGGATGTCAACCCATCGTGCTGAAATTCTGTGTTTTGAGAAAGTCATTCACATTCCTCTCGAATCTGGTGAGATTTTGAAGATCTATGGTGAGAAGCCTTGTGGCGAGCTTAAGCTCATGTCTTGTACTACTGCCCAAAAATACTTACGAAAGGGGTATACAGCTTTCTTAGCTAACGTGATAGAAAAGAAGGAAAAGGGCAAAAGTATCCAAGACATTCCAATCATTCAGGACTATCCTGAAGTCTTCCTAGAGGATTTACCTGGTTTGCCTCCTGCTCGACAAGTGGAATTTAGAATTGACCTTGTTCCTGGTGCTAATCCATTCGCCAAAACTCCTTATCGTCTTGCACCCTCTGAGATGCAAGAACTTGCTAGTCAACTGCAGGAACTTTCTGATAAAGGTTTTATTCGCCCCAGTTCTTCTCCATGGGGAGCCCTTGTCTTGTTCGTTAAGAAGAAAGATGGATCTCTTAGAATGTGTATCGACTATCGTGAACTCAACAAACTCACCATCAAGAATCGTTATCCATTGCCTAGGATTGACGATCTTTTCGATCAACTTCAAGGAGCAACCCACTTCTCGAAGATTGATCTTCGTTCTGGTTATCATCAGCTTAGAGTCCACGATGGAGATATTCCCAAGACAGCCTTTCGTACACGATATGGTCACTATGAATTCATGGTCATGCCTTTTGGATTGACCAACGCTCCCGCAGTGTTTATGGATTTAATGAATCGGGTTTGTAGACCCTACCTCGACAAATTCGTGATCGTCTTCATCGATGATATTTTGATTTACTCTAAATCAAAATCCGATCACGAACAACATCTTCACTCTATCTTGGGTCTTCTAAAGAAAGAACAACTGTATGCTAAGTTCTCGAAATGTGAATTTTGGCTTAAGGAAGTTCAATTTTTGGGACATGTCATTGATATGAACGGAATTCATGTTGATCCTGCAAAGATCGAAGCTGTGAAGAATTGGAGTGTTCCTAAAACTCCAACAGAAGTTCGTTCTTTCCTTGGTTTGGCTGGTTATTATCGTCGATTCATCACCAACTTCTCCAAGATCGCTGTTCCTCTCACTACCTTAACTCACAAGGGTAAACCCTATGAGTGGGGACCAAAGCAAGAGGAAGCATTTGAAACTCTTAAGCTGAAACTCTGTGAAGCTCCTATCTTGTCTCTACCTGAGGGTAATGATGATTTCGTGGTCTATTGTGATGCATCAAACCAAGGTCTTGGTTGTGTTCTCATGCAACGAGGAAAGGTTATTGCTTATGCGTCTAGACAACTCAAGACTCACGAAAAGAACTATACCACCCATGATCTTGAATTGGGCGCTGTTATCTTTGCTCTTAAGATTTGGAGACACTATCTTTATGGGACCAAATGTGTGGTGTTCACAGACCGCAAAAGTCTCCAACATGTCTTCGACCAGAAAAACCTTAACATGAGGCAACGACGTTGGGTTGAGTTACTTAACGACTATGATTGCGAAATTCGCTACCATCCTGGCAAGGCGAATGTTGTCGCTAACGCACTTAGTCGTAAAGAGCGTATCAAACTTCATTGTGCGAGAGTTCATACTGATCTTCAGGATCGCATCCTCCAGACTCAACATACTTCAGTCACCCAAGGTAACATGTACGACGAAATGTCTTGTGGTGCTGAGACTCAACTTGAAACCAAGCCTGATGGGCTACTCTATTTTCTTAATCGACTTTGGATTCCTGACCGTGATGACCTTCGTACTTTTCTCATGAACGAGGCCCATAAGTCTCGTTATTTTATTCATCCTGGAGCTGACAAGATGTACCAAGATCTTCGTTATTCATATTGGTGGCCTGGTATGAAGAAAGATATTGCTCTTTTCATTGCAAAATGCCTCACTTGTTCAAAGGTCAAGGCTGAACATCAACGACCATCTGGTATGCTCGAACAACCAGAAATTCCTGTATGGAAATAGGAGAGCATAGGTATGGACTTCATCACCAAACTCCCTCGTACACCCAAAGGTTTTGACAGTATTTGGGTAATCGTCGATCGTTTGACCAAGTCAGCCCACTTCTTACCTATTCGTGAGAAGTATTCTGTGGAAAGGTTGGCAAGGATGTACGTAAGTGAAATCGTATGTCGTCATGGTATACCTTTGGACATTATCTCTGATCGTGATGGTCGTTTCACCTCTCACTTTTGGGATTCTTTACAAGATGCTTTGGGTACCAAGTTGAACCTGAGTACTGCTTATCACCCTCAAACAGATGGTCAGACTGAACGGACCATCCAGAAACTTGAGGATATGCTCAGGGCATGTATCATCGATTTTGGTGGCGCATGGGATTCTCATCTTCCTTTGGTTGAGTTTTCATACAACAACAGTTATCACGCCAGCATTAACATGGCTCCTTTCGAGGCACTCTATGGTCGTAAATGTCGTTCACCTGTCTGTTGGACTGAGGTTGGTGAAGCCCGGATCACTGGACCCGAACTAATCCAGGAAACCACAGACAAAATCCAACTCATTCAGGATAATCTTCTCAAGGCTAGAAGTCGTCAGAAGAGTTATGCTGATAAACGTCGTAAACCCTTGGAATTTCAAGTTGGGGACCTTGTACTTCTTAAGGTATCCCCTTGGAAAGGAGTGATTCGTTTCGGTAGAAAGGGAAAACTAGCTCCTCGATACGTAGGCCCATTCAAAATTCTTGACAAGGTTTGAAAAGTGGCTTACAAACTTGATCTTCCACCTGAGCTAAGCAATGTTCACCCGACCTTTCATGTTTCGAATCTCAAGAAATGCTTAGCAGATGAAAACCTCCATGTTCCTGTTGAGGATGTGCAAATCGATGAAACTATGCACATTATCGAGAAACCCGTCGAGATTGTTGATACTGGAGTCAAGAAACTCAAGCGCAGTCGCATTCCGATCTTTATGGTTCGTTGGGAATCTAAACGAGGTCCAGAGTTCACTTGGGAACGTAAAGACCAGATGAAGTCTAAATACCAGCATCTTTTTCCACCAGACTCTCCAACTCCAACTTCGGGACGAAGTTCCTAAAAGTAGGGGAGACTGTAACATTTCGCATTTATACTTGTACGTTACATTTTATCATGAATAAAAACGTCAAGTTCTTTTGTTATTATTCGCATTTTATTATTATTGTGGCATTTTGGGAACCCTAATACTATATTAATTATATATAATATACTTATCTATATAATATAAATGTCAAAAAAATAATAGCTTGGGCCGGGACTCGAATCCGCGCCCCAAGCCGGGCCTTATGCACACAAGCCTTAAGCATCTGAGCTACACAATCATCTTGTTTCAATTCCTGCTTGCATTTTTTTTAACATGACATTGGTTCTTCACAGTTGACTAGAGAAGTCAACTGTGACAGCCAATCTACCATAATTAGCTTCGTGAACGCGTAATTAATCCAGAATAGAAACGATATCGTGATTACCGGCCTATCATGAGTCATATACACGTATTATCTTCATTAATTCGTACCAATTATGCTTAATTAGACGAAACCCAATTAATTCGTGGTCAACCATACCAATTCGACGATCTAGGCCACTACCCTATAAATTGGTCACTTCTGGACGATCACAACTCGCCAATCAATCTTTCTCAACTCCCAATTCCTCTTATTAATCTCCTGTTCTTGATATTTTGATCGCATTTTGACTTTAAGCTTTGACTGAGCAATCGTACACAAAACGTGTTTGTAAGTATCATTTCTCCAGTGGGTTTTGATGTTCGGCATACACACAACATTAACCCTAAGGTTAATTGGGTTAATGTTGTGTGAATTGTCCAATTGCAAAAGTTAGGGTTCGATCATACGATTTGGGGAAGATAACTGTTTTCGCATATATTATATAATTTAAACGAACCAAAACCAAACACAACCACTGGTCTGGACCAAGTGGTTGTGCCTGGTGACTTTTGAACCGGCCACGCGGGTTCGAACCACAGCAGCCGCATCACTTTCTTTTCTTTTTTTTTTGTTGTTTTGTTTAAAAACAATTAAGTTTTGAATATAATTACTTGTATTTTAAAAATTCGTTTAAAATACTAAAACACTTTTAAAAATTCTACAAAAATTATTTTGTATTAATCTAGTGAAAAAGTTTAACATACAATTTTTAGTTTTCAAAAAATTATTTATTTAATATATAGAATAAATAAATCAAGTTTATTCTATATAATTTATAAAATTCTATAAAAATATCAAAACAATTTTATAAATTCCCACAAAAATTATTCTGAGTTTTTATAACAATAAACTTTTCTAAAATGATTTTTATTTCTGAAAAATCATTTATTTAATATTTTTAATCAGTTTTTGTTAGTTTTAATCATAATTAAATCATAATAAATTCATTTTTCAATATTTTTGCACCAAAATTTTATATAAATTATTTCTGATTATTTCGAACATAAATATAATTTTTAATCTAATAAATCTTTATTTTAGTATTTTTAAATATTAAAGTTAAATTTTGACAATTTGAAATAAATAGATTTAATATTCTATTTTAAGAAAATAATTTTATAAAAATTATTTTTATACTTTAAACACATTATTGTGACCATCTTAAATTTAAATTTTATAAAAAGACTTTTGTTTATTTATTTATCAAATTTCTCTTATTTATTAAAACATTTTATTATTAATCCAACAAATGTTTATCCCCAAATCGAAACCCTAGAATATACTTGTAGACTAGATAGACTTAGACTTATTTGTTACCTTATACATAGGGTAATACTTGGCAATCTTTTGGGCTACACTCATACTATTTCTCATGACTTAATACTATACTAAGGTGAGTTTACGTAACCATGTTTATGTAATTCTTCATACTTGCAACATTATACTTAAGCAATTCTACATGCATGTCAATGCCTCATGAATTAGACAACAACAACAGTTTCAACGAGTTTCAACATTACATAATCATTAGCTATGGCCAAGCCGGCGATACTCAATAATAGATCTATTGGATTGACAATCCCACCCGGATACGTGTACCTCCTACATAGGTAGCGTGGGTGATTGTTATCGTTCCAACATATTATTAAGGTGAACCGTGGATGACGGGATGGACCTAAACTAGTCGGAGGTTTGATTATGTCGATTCAACATATTATGCTTATTCATGTAGACTTAAACTTACGATAGACATATGAATTGCTAAACTTTTATACTTAAACTAATTGCTTGACATGACTTATGTATTCTCACCAACTTTTAGTTGACCCCCCATTTTTACAACTCAACAGGAAATAATGATGCATGAAGACTAGAGTATTTTCATGAGAAGGCAAATTTGAAGTCTATGCTTGTTTGGTTTTTGTGATGTATTAGATTTCCACTTGAAACTCATTATGTATTTCCATTTTTGGATATTTGCACTTTAAATTAATTTCAATTAAAATTTGGTTACCATGTGCTACTGTATACTCATTCTTACGTGACACCTCGATGTTTCCGCCATCGGTTGGGGTACGTTTATGTTCAAACATAAAGCACAAAGATAATCAAGACACATATATAAATTGTAAATGAAGAAAAATGTATGTGTAAATGAATGTGCAAGTTTTGTAAATTTGTGCATGAATCACCCCAAAAGTGTAAAACGAAAAAGGGGATAAGTAATACTCACCTTAGCAAAGTGTTAAGTCTTGTGGAATAGAATAAGTGTGATCCAACGTTGCCAAGTATCACCCTATTTTTAAGGTAATAAATAAGTTTAAGTCTTTCTAGTCTACAAGTATTTCTAGGGTTCCTAATTTGGGGATAAGTAATTCTTTTATTAATTTGGTATATTATTAATAAATAAAAGAATTTTTAAATAATTTAAATAAAAGAATCTTGCAGATTTATGATTAAGAATGGTCATGTTAATAAGTTTTAATTATGAAAATAATTTTTATAAAATTATTCTCTCAAAATTTGAATATTTAGTATATTTATTTCTATTTGTCAAAGATATAATTTTAATATCTAAGAATATTAAAATTAAAGAAATTTCAAATTAAAAATTATGTTTCTGTTCTAAATGAACAAAAATAATTTATGTAAAATTTTGGGATAAAAATATTGAAAAATGAATTTATTATGATTTATTTATGGTTTAAAATAACAAAAATCAATTAAAAATATGAAACTAACGATTTTTCTAAAATAAAAATTATTTCTGAAATTCTTATTACTATACAAGTTTAGAATAATTTTTGTGGAATTTTATAAAATCGCTTCGATATTTTTATAGAATTTTAAAATTATAAATAAATAAACTTGTAATATTTATAATATATATTAAATAAATGATTTTTGAAAATCTAAAAATTGTATAATGAACTACATCATTGGGACATCATAGAATAATTTTTATAGAATTTATAAACCACTTTTGATATTTTAAAACCATTTCAAAATTTAATTAGATTGAATATAGTAATAAAGGGTCTAAAAAAATATAATGTGGCTGCCAGGACTCGAACTCGGGCCTCTGGCCGGTTCAGTGTTATAGTCACAAGTCTAGACCAGTTGGTCTGGACCTTGAGAACAAGGTTGTTTCAGATATAAAGAATTATATAGTGTTTATAAATGGTAATATGATTCAAAATAAATAAAAAAGAAATGCAAGGGTGCAGTCTCGAACCCACACCCCATCGTTTTAGCTGTTCGTATACCCACAACCGCTCTACATCAACTTTTGTGATTTAATTTGTTTCTAAAAATATTTACTTTCACGTTAACTAGCACCATCTTCCCCAAATTAATTGATTTATATACGTAGCGATTACAGATCAAGTTATAGGGCTTTTGACCAAGGTATCAAGCTATAACAAAAACACAATAGAAATCGACTTACAAGTTTAAGAGAGACTCGATTTATGTGGATTCAAAACGAGACGCCTATGGCTTCAATACATACGACATAGGATATGATGGAGCAATTAAGTGTGAGGGAAATGTTTTTCGGCCCTCTCTTATAGTTTTTAGACAATCAATTTATAATGCCATGATTCGTATGTTAGAATTGGAAGGTTGACCCAGTCTTTAATGGCTATACGCGTAATTAGACGTTAATTTGATTGATTTGATGCGTAATTCCTTTTGATTATTGCCGAAAATACTGTTTTGACTGATTAAGAATGGAAACCTTCCAAAAACACGAATCAAATACGCGTTAATTGAATGTTCTTAGCAGTAGTTGACTTTTTGTTGTTTGACTGAACTAAACAGGGAAGGTTTAAGTTTGTTTGTTTCTGGTTATTGTCACGAAGGAACAACATGGCTCAGTGGTTCGATGTTGGTAGTTTAAAGTTGTGAGCCGGTCTGGACGCGGGTTCGATTCCCGGTCCAGAAAAACATTTTTTTTTCTATTTACTGCATAGAGAGGGAGTGTTGGGCTGGGTATTTGGGCTGGTAATGGGCTTTGGGTCTGGGCTCCGAAATTTGTACAAAGGGGTATGGTTGGGTCTTGTTTGATTTTGGTTTGGTAAATAAAATTGACAAAGTCACTTCTAAACATCCAACTATTATTATTATTATTATTATTATTATTATTATTATTATTATTATTATTATTATTATTATTATTATTATTATTATTATTATAAAATGCGACGTACAAGATAGGGGATACGAAATGTTACAATTAAATATATATATATATATATATAAAATAAAAGTGACGGATGTCACAATAGTGTACAAATCAGATGCATGTAGGAACAAAGATATATAAAGTTATTTTTGAGAGTTTCCTCCCAGATATTTGGCTACATACAAACGCACTGGATGCATGGACTGAGCTGCTCAATTATGAGGACGAAAAAGGAAATGGTGATTCAACATACAGGCTATTTTGCAGCACTACAATGATGGTAAAATAATATCATCTGTTAAAACGCATTTGTATTAAATGTAAAACATATTTAGAAAATTATAAAACGCCTTTAGTAATATTTGTCTTTGTTTGATTAATGGATTTACTTCTTTGACAATACAACCATCAAACTACTATGAGTAGGGAGTTTGTGAACATGAAAGGGTTAAGGTTTTTAGTAGCAATTTGTAAAATATAATGAGGAAATTCAATATCAAATCTCTGGATGACTATGACATAATTATAGTGCCGATGCTAATATCCAATCATTTCTATCTAATCTGCTTTGATGTGAAGAATGGTGTGATAGAGTTAATTGACAACTCAGAGATGGAACCAGATTTTCAGAAGAGATATGAAGGGGTGCCCAAAATCCTGGTATGAAAAAATAAAAAAACAAGACACATAATATTAATGGCTGAATAATATATTTATGTTTTTTTGTCTTCACATATTTTTTTCTTATTTGAATATGTGTAGAGACACACATTGTACCTAACTTTGAGAACATTGTGTGAGAGAAGCAAAGGGATTGAGAGGCTTGACAATGCACCTACAGTAAGGAGGAAGATGCCTTGGAGAACTAAGAAAAACATAGAAGACTGTGGCATATTCGCAACACGACACATGGAAACATATAAAGGAAACAAAAATTGGAGTTGTGGTTTTGTTGGTGAGTCAGATCTACATAAGCAGCAGCTAGACTCTTTGAGGTTCAAGTACGTTGCAAAAATAATCCTTAATGACCACAACAGGGCAAGGGATATCGCTATTGAAGAGGCTCGTAAGTTTAGCAACAGACCTTACAAGAAAAAATGATGGAAAATGCTTACAATAAGGTGCTAAAGCGATTTGATAATATGAGCTGAATGTTTAAAGTTTGATAATTTTGTTAATTTTGCATCTTTACATTGTTGACTTTAGAATGTTAGACCTAAAATTTTCTATTGGTATTAAAAATGCATGTTCCTGGTGATGTTTTGTATAAGCATATAGGAGTAAAACGTATCCAATAAAATATTAAAACGCATTCTATATGATATATGGAAATCCATTTTCTTGGTGATATAAAACCAACACATAAAACTCATTTAATATAACATAAAACGCACGTACATTATTATTCATGCCACATTTTACGTTATGAAAGTAAAAACATAAAAACTGCTTAAAGCACATGATAGTAAAGTAGCAGAAAAGGAACATAGACAGAAAGACATTAAAAAGGGTAGAAGGTTTAAAGTGATTTGAGAAACTTGATCTTCATTTCCATTGAGCACCTTAAAAGAGCTATGGATTTAGTAAGCTCTTCAACAAGATTCATATCTCTTTGTTTTGCATCAATCATGAACATCAATGCCAATTCATGAAGACTAGAATCTGGCATCGTCTTGAGAATGTTACAAACTTCATCTTTTCTAGACTTGCCTTCATAGACATTGTTCAAATCATTCATCTAAACACTCTTCGAAGAATGATCCTTGATGATTTGTTCCTCAATCCTCTTAATAAATAGATCTTGCAGAGGACGATGATGAAGAAGACATTGTTAGTGTAGATTATGTTTGTGGTGTAAAATCAGAATGTACATATTGAGGATAATATAGAAAAAAATAATATACCACATGACAAAATAGAATCACATGTTTTACTATTCAACCAGTTGTATTATTTGAAAAAAAACACAGTAAAACGCACTTATAAATATGGTAAAACGCATGTGTCGATATCAAATTAATCTTTGGTTGGATCAAACACTAAAGGACATTCCAGATTCACATGGTTTACTGTTTTGGGGATATTTTAATAATAAAATATTAAATTTTGGGAAAAGTAATAAAAAACGTTATGAAGACATTGTAAATAAAAAGAAAATTACAATAAAAATAGTCTAAGTGTTATATAGGGGTAATTATGATAAGACTGTAAAAAAATTGAATCATATTAAATGAAAAAAAAATTATTGTGTTTTTGTAAGTTGTTATGATTTGATTGACATTGAGTAAAAATTAAATACTGGTTATAATATTCAACTACAAAATCTTTCCATGATTGATTATGTTTATATATATGATTATTCTCAACATAAAAAGAAAATTGTGAACATAAAAATGCATTCAGTTTGATTGCTAAAAATGTCAGGTTATTTTGAAAATAAATATGCAAGTTGCTTTGATTTGATTGACATGTAAATAAAATTAAATGAATGGTTAGTATCTTCAACTACCATATCATAAATTTATTAGCCTAATTCTCTATATAAATGAACACCAAAAACTAAATAACTCATTCTCAAAAAAGTAGTAAAAAAATCAACAGTATAAAAAATGGCAAATCACATTGAGAATGCGATCAACAATATGCACGTTAATACAGTGATCATGGTTGATTCTTCAACCGAGTTGAGGAATGACATCACAAGGCGTTTGAAGAAGAGGTTCTAAGGCAGTTGAAGAAGAACTTTGATGTTTACGAAATGTTACTTGTTGAACCAAAATCAAACTTCAGAGATGAAGCCCTAGAACTCATCAAACAACAAGAAGTTTTTGATGATTTGATCTTCCATAGAAACCATCAGGTCAAACATGGCAGAGAAAAGTAAGGGGAGGGAGGAGATTTTAAACAACAAATAATGAAAGTTTTCTGAATGGTGGGGGGTGGGGGGGGGTTGGGTTTGATTAGATGGCGGTTTTTGGAAGTTGGTGTTGGGTTTAGAAGTTTTAAGTTAGTTTGTTTTATGTGTTTTCATAATTTTCAAGTGTGGTTATGGAATTATCTGTGGATCTAGATGGTGTATGTAAAGCTTGAAAAGCTTTTTTTTTTTTTTTTTGTGTGTGAAATGGAAGTTAATATGATGTATTTGTAAAACGCATTAGATCTGATCATAAAACGCATCCATTTAAAAATGCACTAGTAAATGTGCAATTACAGTAAAACGCATTAATAAAAGAATAAAACACACATAATAGAAAACAAG